>JANRMT010062841.1:41795514-41830881 GCA_026402145.1 Polypterus bichir lapradei
ATATATATATATATAGGTTGTATATAAATCGACAGACATTACGCTCAGATAATGCACTAGTGAGATTGCATCTAGAGTGTCATCTGCAGTTCTGGTCTCTACGCTGTGTTCTTATAAGAAAGATCCAGCAAAATTCTTTGAACTCAACAATGAATCACATACTCGAGGTCACCAGTGGAAAATAAGGTGAAGTGTATACAGGACTAAAGCCAGGAAGTACTTCTTTATGCAAAGAGTTGTTGGAATCTGGAACTACTGAGACATGTAGCTGAAGCAGAGACCTCCACAACTTTTAAGAAGTACAGTGATCCCTCGCTATGTTGCGCTTCGACTTTCGCGGCTTCACTCCTTTGCAGATTTTAAATGTATATCTCAATATATATCACGGATTTTTCGCTGGTTCGCGGATTTCTGCAGACAATGGGTCTTTTAATTTATGGTACATGCTTCCTCAGTTGGTTTGCCCAGTTGATTTCATACAAGGGACGCTATTGGCGGATGGCTGAGAAGCTACCCAATCAGAGCACGTATTACATATTAAATAAAACTCCTCAATGATATACGATATGCTTCCCTCGCGGTGCTTCGCATACTTGAAAGCCCAAACAGCATGTATTGATTTTTGATTGTTTGCTTTTCTTTGTTTCACTCTCTCTGACATTCTCTGCTCCTGACGGAGGGGGTGTGAGCATAGGGGCTGTTCGCACACTGGCCTAGAGGATACGGATGCTCCTCTAAAATATGCTGAAAGACTACCTTCACATTGCTCCCTTCCTTGCAGCTGCTTTGTCCGGTGGTGCTTCGTATACTTAAAAGCCCGAACAGCCCTATTGATTTTTGATTGTTTGCTTTTCTCTCTCTCTGTGTCTCTCTCTCTCTGACATTCTCTGCTCCTGATGTGCACTCCTTTGAAGAGGAAGGTATGTTTGCATTCTTTTTACTGTGAGACAGAACTGTCATCTCTGTCTTGTCATGGAGCACAGTTTAAACTTTTCACTAAAGGGTGTTATTTCATGTCTAGAGGGCTCTAATAATGTTAAAAAACGTATTTAGTAGATCGTAAACAGGTTTTCTATGCTCTAACTGCAAAAATATTCGATTTATAAATAAAGAATCCTACTTTGCAGAAATTCATTTATCGCAGTTAAGACTGAAACGGATTAACCACGATAAACAAGGGTTTACTGTACTGTTTCTGGAGATTAGCTAATAACTACAGTAAGCTCTCCCAATATCTTAGCAAATGAGCTTGATGGACTGGATGGTCTCCTCTAGTCTATCAAATTTCTTACATTCTTTTGAATCATGATAATGTGACAAACTACAATACAACCAGTCAATTCAGAAGTATGGATGACAGGCATGCACAGTAATGTTAACATGATGGCAGTGCTATGGTGAACATGTGGGGAGGAATTCCTTTATCTAAACCCAGTTTTTCCTTTGTAATAAGTCAGAGAGGGAGATTCAATCTGACCTATAGTGGATTAGTGTAGAGTGTTTCTCTTATGCTTCCAAAGGAAACAAGAAATAATAACTTAATGTTGTGCCAGTAGTTGGGAAGTGGAGAAGGATGTTGCACAGAATGTAGATGTATTGTGTGATATTATTTCTACTCTATACAAAGCTGCCTTTACCCACATCATGAACAGGGTAGACACAGGTATGTTTGCAAAAAAATTCTATTATTTATTACCAAACATAAATGTTCATTCCCAACACTGTACTTTGAACTTTCAAAAAAACTCTCCCTAATTACAGAGATTAGATGCCGTTGTGACTAATGCTGTCCATTCTCTCCATGTTGTGCTATTCTGGAGCACCTTTAGTCACCAATAAATTCCACCACGGTGCGCTGGTTACGCTCACAACAATCCTACTGTATAATGCTTCTTTTCATCATGCACATCTGCTCCCTATACAGAAATAACAGACACACTGGGATAGGGATATCATTTCTTTATATTATTTTATCATTTCCAGTGAAGCGATTGCATTTTTCTATCTGTCTCTCAACCTAATCCTAACAGAAAATGGATTTCATATGTGGGTTTCTTCTGGGTGCTCTGGTTTCCTCTCACACTCCAAAGACATGCAAGTTAGGTGAATCAGCAATGCTAAATTGGCCCTAGTGTGTGCTTGGCTTGTGGGGGTGTTTGTGTGTGGTCGCCCTGGGACGGACTGGTAGTGAGGGTCTATATAGGACTGACGTGTTCAGGGTTTGTTCAGGTAATTTATACAACTATAACTGAAATATTTTATTTTATTCATTGTAAATATTTATATTCTAAATAATCTTTGAAGACAATCTGAATATTTAAAAAAAGCAAGACATAAGAACATCAATTTTTTTTCAGACTACTGCAATTTAACAGTAGTGGCTGATTTCAGTGTTATATAGCTTGAATATTTTGTTATTACACTTATGTTCCAAAACCAGTTAACGTACACTTTAATGCAGGATATAAACCTACAATTTTAAGAGCTGTTCTAATTGCCATCAATTAAACAGGAATGATTGCTACAAAATTTAAATGGTATAAATTAAATTCATGTAAACAGTAATAAAACTTGGCTCTGTTAATAAAATTTCAAGGCTTTACAAGCATATCTAGGAAGGTTTAATGGCCAACCACCCACTGCTGTGTTTTGCTATTCCTTACTAAATGCTGTCCCCGTTGTAGACGTCAGCTCTGCACAGTGATATCCAGAGTCCTGTCTTACTTGCAGCTGACAAGTTTATTTAGGATGACTATAATCACACAGTACAATGCATTTAAGCAGATGGTACTTAAATATATGTATTTAAAATGTGCTGTGCCCATTAGGCTGATGAACTCACAAGGCATTTACTGATTCGTTGCTGGTAACCTTGTAAAGATAATCGAGACACTATGGCATGCCTCTATGTTTGGTGTAAAAAAAAAGCAATAAAAAAACCCCTCTGTTAATCAGCCTGTTAATAAAAAACTGAAAAATGACATGATAGACTTTAGCTCAGGAACTGCAGAATTTTTGACACAGAACTGTTGTAGCAGGAATGCGTGAATAAAGGCAACTCTTCACCAGTGGCTATCTTCTTTAATGGACTAGAACAGATCATTATACTGTGTTTCTTGTCTGTACCTTTATAAGAAAATAGGGCTCCTATATGTAGGGTCTACATAGGACTTAAAATTAGCCACCATCACAATGAGAACACACACCCTTAAGTCATGTCAATAAGAAGGATTACATCTTGGAATGATACAGTATTACCTGACAGAATACATGACAATTGTGCAAAATTTGAAATTATTTCCACCTCTATTGGAAATATAATAAGCTGACATACAATTTTAATTTATCCTAAAAATCATCAGGATTTATTGAGGCACCATCTGTTAATACTTGGGAACTCTCACTGATGAATATAGTGCATTCTGTATGTGCATACAATATAAATGATGATACACAAAGTTTGCTGTTACACATTATGGAGTTGTGGGCTCAAGGGAAGCCCCATGCCTGTTTTGTTTCAATATGTTAGAGCTTATTATGATATCTGCTACAAATAAGCACAAACGTGGCTGTAGGCCTCAAAAGAACCATGCCACACCAATTCTAATTCTGGTGTAAGCCAAGAAATAGGTGTCACACCAAGCAGCCTAACACCACACTCAACAGACAGGCTTCATCCTACACAGGCTCAATATGGGGCATAGGCTTTTAAAGTTTAAAACAACAACCTTTATTTATATAGCACATTTTCATACAAATGATGTAGCTCAAAGTGCTTTATAAGAAGAAGAAAGAAAAAAGAAAAAATATAAAAAATTAGGCCAGGGAGGACAGAAGAAACAAAAAAAACAACTCCAAATTCTGAAAATAAAAAAATCTGCAGGAGATCCAAGGCCACGAGACCACCCAGTCCCCACTAGGGATTCTACCTAACATAAAGGATCTCAATCAGTCCTCATGGTTTTCAGGCTTCACGTGGAAGAATTAGATGATGATGGTCATGCAGACCTCTGGTCTTCGATCCATCAATGTAAGGACTGCACGGTGCTTTGATCAGGTGGTAGTGGAGCAGATCGCCACCACAGAAAACCAGAAAAATAACAGCAGAGAAAGTAAGGGTTAGTACAGTTTTGGAGCCATGAAAAAAATGATAATTAAATGCAAATACAGAATATCAGGGTTACACTAAAATGAAGCTACGAGAAAAGCATGTTAAAATAATGGGTTTTTAGGAGTTTTTTAAAGTGCTCAACTGTATTATCCTGGCGAATTTCTGTCAGTAAGCTATTCCAGATTTTAGGTGCATAACAGCAGAAGGCCGCCTTACCATGTCTTTTAAGTTAAGCTCTTGGAATTATAAGCAGACTCTCAATTAAAGATCTAAGGTTACAATTTGGAGCGCAAGGTGAGAGGCATTCTGAGATATAGGATGGAGTGAGATTATTTAGAAATACTCATTAACAATATTTAACGAAGTATGAGGAATACAGGCAAACATCAGGCCCACAATAATGGAACAAAGTTCTTTTTAAGGAAAAAAAACAAGGCAGGAAAAAAGGTGCAAAAACAAAGCAAAACCTAAAGGCGAACAAAACAATGAACACAAATCCAATAGCAGTACCTTGAATGAAACTAAGGGTTTACATACAGGAAATCCAGAGAGAATAGTAGAAATCACAAAAATCGGAGTTGAAAATTACAGATGCAATGCCAATGCTCCATTATAAACTGAAGCTTCTCCTTTTATATGCCCAGAGCTGCCCATAGGCTGATTCACCCTTTGGCACAACCTCCTTGGTCTTCACCTAAAACTAAAACACCCTCTATAAACATACTACAAAATGGCAATTCAATAATGAATAAACACCATAAAAACATAACACGACATGACATAAATACATAGAAACTATAAAAGTAGTAACAAAACATACAAAATAATATTCAAAAGACAAAAAAAAATATTAAATTAAAGAAAACTTTACTTGAGCAAGGGACATAACAGATCTGTTACTTGTGTGAATACTGCGGGGAAGATATGTCATATTTAATGCAATGGCATATTTCAATTAAATAGCTATAAGGAGCTGTACGGGTTTCATCAAGTTGATACATGGTGGATTCTTGAAACAATATCCCACTGTGTGTGCTCCTGAAAAATTCACAATTCAGGAATTGATGAAAAAAAAAAAAGACTAATGAATTGAAACCAAGAAATTCTCCTCTCTATAAACAAGAGGTCACTGTTGGCATTGCGTCCTCTTAAGCAAAGTCCTTGATAATCACAACAAATGAGAGTGTCGCAAAGGTCATACCAGCATGAACATGTGGAACTGTGCATTGCTAATGGAGGTGGCCGCTTTTAATGTCCTTAGCGTTAACATTTTTTTCCCAAAAAACACGTAAAAAGCATTGCATTTTTTTGGCTTGAAAAACATTTTTATTAAATCTCATCTTTCTACTGTAAAACACACAAAACACTACAAGTACAAAGTCAGAAGTGCAGAGAATATAATAATGATACAAATAATAATAATAATAATAATAAAAATAATAATAATATGAACATGTGTGAGTGAAGTGGGTGTCACTTTTAGATTCCCAGAATCCCTTTCGGTTTTGTTGACCATTTCATTTTCACTGCCTTAAGACGGATTCACTTCGTCATCACTGCTGATGAGAGGCATTATGAGGCTAGGAGAAGACATGTCTACAACTTTGCCCAGGTAACACTCATGCCCGATGCTTACACAAGTCACTCTCTGCAATAATGCTGTTCACACTTTTACAGCCAGTGTAAACCTTAGGTCTTACGTGAGACACGTCTACACTGTTGCCAGATTGAAACTCGGAACTAACACTTTTAGCACAGTTTTTACAGCCTGAGTGACGCTTGGGAGGTTAACAACAGCCTTTAAAATAATCAGTAAAATTTTTTAATACTATAATCTAATAATAAATATTAACACAATAACATTTCAAATAAAATATAACCTTCATCATTCTTTTAATATTAAAACTCTGAATGTCATGTGTTACTCTGTATAATACAGGAATATACTAAAATTTGAATATGATATATGTCTTTAAGTTGAAGAAAAAAATCTTTATATCTACTAAGGAAAATATTAGGAAGACCTGTACACCTGCTCAATTATGTAATCAGCCAATGATGCAGTGGTGGCTTCAGTTAATGTTCATCTCGGGGATTATGAGTATTTTTGTAACTGCTGATCTTCTGAGATTTTCATACACAACAGTCTTTATAGTTGAGTCAGAATGGTGTGAAAAACAAAAAAAATCCAGCGAGAGACAGTTCCGCAGATGGAAATGTCTTGTTCATGAGGGAGGTCAGAGGAGGATGGCAGGACTAGCTTGAGCTGACAGAAAGGCTACGGTAACTCAAAAAACCTTGCCATACAACTGTAGTGAGCAGAAAACATCTCAGAATGCACAACATGTCAAACCTTGAGGCGGATGGGCTACAACAGCAGAAGACCATGTTGTGTTCCACAACTGTCAGCCAGCAACAGAAAGTTGAGGCAGCAGCGGGCACAGGCTCACTAAAACTGGACAGAGGAAGACTAGAAAAATGTAGCATGATCTGATGAATCTCAATTCATGGTAGAGGCAGAATATGGTGCCAACAGCATGAATCCATGCATCCAACCTGCCTTGTGTCAACAGACCAGGCTAGTGGGGGTGATGTAATGGTATAAGGAATATTTTCTTGGCACACTTTGGGACAATTATTACCAATCAACTATCGTCTTGATCGTGTGCGTCCCTTCAATGTCAAAATTCAATGCTTCCCTTCAATGCAAATGTCAAAAAAGCAAAAGTCATCTCAAACTGATTTCATGCACATGACAGTGAGTTCAGTGCTCTTCGGTGGTCTTCCCTGTCACCAGATTTACAGCATAAATGTGAGCCTGACAAATTTGCAAAAATTAAGTGATGCAATCATGTCAACATGGACCAAAATGTCTTCCATCATCTTGTGGAACACATTTAACTATCCAACATCTTGTGGAAACCATGCCACAAAGAACTGAGGCTTTTTTGAAAGCAAGAGGAGTCCTTGCCAGTATATACTGTATATATACAGTATAAGTTGCCAAGTGTAAACAGCAATTTTCCAACAATTTTCTCACCTGCTTAATCCAATTTATGGTTACAAGTCACCAGTAACTATTGTGGCAGCACTGGCCACAGGTTTGATTGCAACATACATACTATATACCAACAAAGTGCTGGATGCACTTGCTCTGTCCAATGCAAGGCAGAAGTGTTCACTTTAAGCCAAAAGGACCACTGCGGACCACCGACACATGTCTAATTACATTGATTTGAATCAGGCTGCATTTGTGGCTTTTGGTTTTTATTTTTTGCTTTCACACTACTAATTCTCAAAGCAAACTTTTCTTGCTCACATATGTGCAACTCTCCCGGTGGTAAGAGGTAATGGGTGGCAAATGCACATGCTTCAATAAGACTAGGGGTAAAATGAAGACAACGAAACCAACAGCATGCTACAAACAGCTTCAAAGCATTTACGCTGCTCATTACAAAGCATCAAACAATTCTGTAACTGTTTCTTATTAGAATATAATCTGTACAAAGTAATAGAAAACACCCTAGGAAAACTGAGATGAACACTCTTAAGTGTAGTTCACCTAAAAATGAAGTGAAACAGACAAAAAACAGCAGTTTGCTGGAAACTGTTCCACTCATCCAATATTGGCACTGCTGCAGTTTGTGGTATGAGAATAGAAGAGACAGTACACATACATGGCAGCACCATACGCCTCAACTTTAAACATTACCCAGCTACACACACAGTATTGAAGAAACAACAAAATAAAGTTTTGCCTGGATTTTGCAATTAATAGGATCTGGAAAGCTGGAATTGTGAAACAGTTACATACTACTAGAATGAATGCAGCGATGTACTGCATTGATCATACCATGCTGTATATAATGCAAATGTAAATATATAAATAAATCACAATATAATAAACATTAATGTTTCATGTTACACAATGCAGATGCACTTGTATGCATATATGCTTTCAAATGTCCATTTCAGCTAGTCTCCTAACAATTTCACAATTCATTAATCATTTAATACCTCTGTTTAAAAAGAGCACAGCAGCATAACCAGGTGTTTCAAAAGGGTATTTAGCTTTCTGCATAGCAAGTGTAAAGCAATGCACCAATATGGCTTGGCTCTGTTTAAAGGCTACTCATAGAAAATTTTTTTTTTTTTATCTACCTACCCCTTGTTCATTGTAGCGATGGCTGAAGAAAGACTTTTAAATTCATGTTTTTACGATGAACAGAGATCATAAACTTTATGATACAACAGGTTCCAATTGGACCAGTTAAGGGATCAATATCCAGTAACAGCTAAAAGCATGAAAAAAAATGTCAAGTTACTCGTGTCAAATATTCCACTTGTCATCTAGTTGTATGTTCAAGAAGTACAAAACGCATGCTTTTTTAGTTAAAATATTGTTGAAAGCAGTGCGCAAATGTGAAGTTCATTCAAACGGGAGGTATGAACTCAGACAGACAGACAGACAGACAGACAGACAGACAGACAGACAGACAGACAGACAGACAGATAGATAGATAGATAGATAGATAGATAGATAGATAGATAGATAGATAGATAGATACTTTATTAATCCCAAGGTTAAATTCACATACTCCAGCAGCAGCATATTGATAAAAAACAATATTACATTAAAGAGTAATAAAAATGCAGGTATAACAGACAATAACTTTGTATAATGTTAACGTTTACCCCTCCGGGTGGAACTGAGGAGTTGCATAGTGTGGGGGAGGAACGATCTCCTCAGTCTGTCAGTGGAGCAGGACGGTGACAGCAGTCTGTCGCTGAAGCTGCTCCTCTGTCTGAAGATTATACTGTTCTGTGGGTGCAGTGGATTCTCAATAATTGACAGGAGCCTGCTCAGTGCCCGTCGCTCTGCCACAGATGTCAAACTGTCCAGCTCTGTGCCTACAATAGAGCCTGCCTTCCTCACCAGTTTGTCCAGGTGTGAGGCATCCCTCTTCTTTATGCTGCCTCCCTAGCACACCACTGCATAGAAGAGGGCGCTCACCACAACCGTCTGATAGAACATCTGCAGCATCTTATTGCAGATGTTGAAAGACGCCAGCCTTCTAAGGAAGTATAGTCGGCTCTGTCCTTTCTTGCACAGAGCATCAGTATTGGCAGTCCAGTCCAATTTATCATCCAGCTGCACTCCCATGTATTTATATGTCTGCACCCTCTGCACACAGTCACCTCTGATGATCACTAATGATCATTAATGCTTTTGTTAAATATATTTATAGGACTTCATAAAGGATTTTGAGTGTTTTTTTGAACATCTGAGATGAAAGGCTGAAGTTGCTCATTCCCATATTGTATCAGCATCTCAAACTGACGACTAGAATGGTTTACCCAATTATCAAAGTCATTACCTGACACATCTGTCTTGGCCATTAAATCCTTATATACATTGGATTTGCACTGGATTGGTTTACACTGCAATAGCTAATTTTTGATAGTAACACCAACTTCTATTATGTATTTGAGAAGCACCAAAATGGAATCCTGTGTTGAAATGATCCCTGGTTCAAGGGATGGATCTTCTGTGCTGCAGCTTCAGGCAGTATATCTAGATCTGGGCAATCTTGTAGAGATCCACCTAATCACAAATAATGCCAGAATTGCCAAAACTATACAAAATAGTTATTATGTTAAACATATTTACAGTACATACAGGAGGAATTGAACAAATAAAACACAGAAGAGTATAAGGCAAAAAGAATGACAAAAAAACTTTGCCATTCCAGTGGGCTTTCCTACACTCTATCTGATAGTGCGGAAGACATGCTCATTTGCCCACCTCAATGCACCAGAAACAACTCCCTTCTTTAGCCTACTGTGTCTTCTCTCTGAATACAGTAGCTGTAACAGTATTATTATTATGAAATGGACAGAGTAAGTGAATTCTTACAGGAATGTCAAACCAACAAACAGGTCACCACTTAGTAGCAGGGTCTCTTCTCTCTGACAGCGATCCCTTGCAGGTAGTGTTAAACCCCAGTACGAGGATAACAAACCCTATATTTAAGCAATTTTTAAGTCATTCATTTCAAGTTTAGATTACCATCTACTGTCGTCAATTGTAAATCACTACACGAAAAACATTTTATTGTTTTCTTTTTCTAATAACATAGTTAAATTCTATTTTATTTAAGAAATAAACTGTCAGGGGTAAATGACAGTATACCACCACCTTGAATAAATAATGTTAACTTGAAAATAAATGGTTTTCCTCTAACAAGATGCCTAGAACTTCACATTGTTTTCTCCCTAAATGCCCTCAAACGTAAGCTCCAAGTTACGACTTGTTACACCTTGACAGTGCAGAGTGCAGCCCCCAGTGAAAAGGAAATGTGTGCCCATCCCTGCCCACACAAACCTCAGCTGTGCTGCTGTATTGGAAGTGCAAGGCAAGTGAGCTTTTCTCTACCATGCCTATCATTAACAAGACCTTTAATAAAATTAGAAAAATTAAATAGCAATGTGCACTTTTCATTATTTTTAAACATGAACATACTGTACACAGGACCAATTTAGAGAAGAGCTGACAGTTCACCTTACACTTGTTGTTGGAATATGGAAGAAAAACTGCAGTAATCAAAGGAAAACCTCACACATACTATATGGTGACAAGTATAACAAATGACACAGATAGCAGCCAGGCCTCCAGAGCTGCATTGTAGCAGCACTAACCACAGTACTACTGTGCCACCACAGACTAATTAGTACATTAACAATAAAAGGCACATAAAATGAACAACAAACAGGCAGTACTGGCTGGTACCAGGCAGATCCTAGAAGTACACCTGATACATTTCAGCTGTAAAGATCATCAAAAGTTTTACCAATTAAATAGTTAAAACACTATAAAGAATGGTACATGTAAAGAGATGAAGAGAAAAGGTAGAAAACAGAATTAACCTCCTCCTTCATCTTTTCCCACACATGGGTTCAGCATGTCCACACCAGTCAGTCCGTTTTCCATAACATCTTCTTTTACTTTATCAATCCAATCTAAAATTAACTGATGAAGATTAACTACAGACATTGTTAACAGTCTAATTTAATATAGATTATGGTAGTCAGTGAGATTACCAGCACAGTAAACAAAGTGAATGTGGAAACCAGCAAGTGAAGCATAGCAAATAAAAATCAGTTTAGCTTGTTCAATAATAATATCAACCTTGGAATATAATACAAGGGTATATAAAGGTTTAAGGGGTGACTTTGTGATGTACAAAAAGTCCACGAGTAAACAAATGGGCAAATTAGACTCAAACAAAATACACAGAAGGACTCAACTTCATCAGCTCTTTAACTGTCTCACAGGACAGCCTATGAGGCCCTGAATATAAGAGTCAGAACATGCTGGAAAGAAAGAAATGCACAGGGTGCATGAGGTTCCCAAAGCAAATAATATTAATTCTGAAACTGTCTTTAATAATTTTGAGCAGTTGTGAACTTAAAGGTGAAAGGGGCAGCTTAACAGTGGCAGCTATCAATTTGGGTGGATGCCTTATAAATGAATGGCACTGTAGACACAATGCCAAAGTGACCCTTAGTAGCAGGTTTTGGTCGTATCCCTTATATCACGACTGTGTAATGCAAGTCATCAATAAAAAGCCCCAGATGTTTTCAGATGTGTGCCTTAACTTAGAATGTGACAGATGAGTTGTATTTCAATAGTCCTCTCAACAAATCAATTAATGGAATTTATGGTCCCAAGAAGATAATTTGGTTTGCCAGTGGAAATTATTAAACAGACTTAAGAAAAATCAACATACATTATATATAATGAAAAATATAAATGAATGAATATAGATGTATAGAAAGCAGTATCAGTGTGTTTTAAGTAGACATGAAAATAAATCTAGCACAAACACACAACATATCATTATCAAAGATGATTCTTACAGAATAAGCATAAAAAGTAAGGCCTGCATCTCTGTTAAGATAAACCTTATTGACAGCGTTGACTGTTGCTAAAATGCAAGAACATTTGAACTTGTTACTTTTTAAATCTTTGGTGTCTTTAGCCTCTGACCTGATGGTATATTCTTAACCTACGTTAACTTTTGTATTCCACTTGAGTGTTCACAACAGTGGTATTACTGGCATGATTGTTTAAGCGCAACTGTTACAGGAAGTAGGATAGCCATGATAACAAAATTTCAAACTTCAATATGATACTATGAAAAATATACGTAATGCAGTATATAATGTAACAAAATTATTTAAATAAACCGCAGTTCCAATCATCCATCCATCCATTATCCAACCTGCTATATCCTAACTACAGGGTCACGTGGATCTGCTGGAGCCAATCCCAGCCAACACAGGGCACAAGGCAGGAAACAAACCCCGGGCAGGGCGCCAGCCCACTGCAGGGTGCGCACACACACACACCCAGCACACACTAGGGACAATTTAGAATCGCCTATGCACCTAACCTGCATGTCTTTGGACTGTGGGAGGAAACGGGAGTACCCGGGGAAAACCCACGCAGACATGGGGAGAACATCCAAACTCCATGCAGGGAGGACCCGGGAAGCGAGCCTAAGTCTCCTAACTACGAGGCAGCAGCACTACCCACCGCACCACTGTGCCGCCTTAAACTGCAGTTCATTTGGATTAAAACCTTTATATTAATGAAAAAAATAATGTAACAGTTTTATAGGTTTATACACATTATTGTTTCTGTAATCACTCTATACAAAGCAATAAAGCATCCGGAGTCAGGTCAATGCCCAGGTATAATACTGTCAGGCATCCAAAAGAGGGCGACAATCTCTGATGAACAGATGAAATGTGAGGCCCAAAGAAAGACGGATGTAAGGGCAAGTATATCCAGTGAATAGGGGCTTGAAAATGTACAGTGTGATCTAAACAGACAGGCTTGCCATTACACCTTTAACCCCTTTGTAATAAAGGGGTGTTTTGCTATGCCAGTTTAGAAATAAGATACCTGTTGAAATTCTTTGCCTTGACTCATATTTCACTCCTTCAAATGTTTGGCGAAATTGGCTATGTGTTACCTCCTTTAGCTGGTATTGTGCAGTAGCATATCTTGCATACAGGCTTGCATGTATTTTGTGGTTTTCTGTCCCCTTTTGCCAACAACCCAAAGTATTTCCAGATGCCAATCTGGTTGTCCTCTTTTTCAGTTAAATGTATAGGTTAAGACTCTGACACTGATAAAGTTGACATCTTATTAACACCCGTAAGCTGGTGCAAATGAGGCTACAGCTCTAGTCATGAACACTGATAGATATGAGACTCAATTTTCAAATGCTAAAGTAAACTGGAAGTGCAATCGTAATTTAGGCTGTAGAATCGATATCATCAAAAATGAGTATTGAAATGATTTATTCAGTATTTATTGAAATTTTGATACTTTACTAACAATAAGAAGATAGTGAATAACCAGAAAAGCAGACAGTTCAATACCTTGTACTGTATGCTAAATGGATAATGCTTGATATTAAACTTGCAGGTTATAGCATAGGGCAGCAGTTGTTCTCTGAAGGATGACGGCTTTTCAGAAATCCTGATGTTATGAAATCAGGTAAAGAAAAGTACTGACAGGATCATGCAAACAAAATGATGACATTGTGGAGAAAATGTGCACTAACGTCATGTGGAGAGTTCATTTGCTATGTTGTCCAAAACAAATCTGGTGCACAATGCAATGGGCACCTCAATTCTGACTGCTTGTTTTTATTTATTTACTAAACAAATTATTAACCAGTAAAAGTATCACCCGAAAGTAGACTTTAGACATTTTTAGTTGTATAAGGAATCTGTTTTTTTCCACTAAATTAAATTCATTGATTTACCAACACCTAAAATCATTTCTTTTTCTTTTTGAAATAACCCCAACGTATATCCTGAATATATTAAAATTGCTGAAATTAAAACTGATTGTATTGCTTTACAGCTCTGTTGACTTTAACACGCATCTGCTACAGTGTACACTGAATGGATCCATTTATTGATGTAGTAATGTTCTATAAACTTAACAGTGTTCCTTACCAAAGACACTTCAGTTAATATAACTAACTTGTTGACTTTGCTAGACCTGTATAATTTTAAAAGAAAAAAAATAAGCAGTCTGTGTTGCTTCATTATATTCATTTCACTGTCAAATTTTAATTGCAAGATTGATACTTTAGTTTTAATTAAATCAAGGCCTGGGTGTAGCTAAATTAGGAGAGAAACAGCATGCCTGGTTTTGCTAGTAACAGGCACATGTTAAGGAGTACATGGACTTACTGATTGCCCTTAATTGCATTAAATCATTTGTTTAAGAAGTATCCTTCCCACTGAGAAACACTACAGATGGCCATCAGACGGCCAACGGATGGCCAAATGACAGGTTAAAAAGGAGAAAGCCACATTTTTAAAGGGAGGGTGGCGTCTGAGAGACTGAAGGCTGCCAGGGAGTCTGCAAACAAACCACAATACATATGTCCCTGTTCTGTAAAGCACAGATTACTGCCAACATGGAATGACTATTTTGGAAATTTGCAAGTTCTTTCAAATAGGACATTCAGGTTATTACTAATTATTCTCCGGTTCATACTTCTCAACTGCTCTGAGAACACCTATACCAGAGTACTGGCATGGAGACGCCATCCAATAAGCTAACTTCTAGTCCAAGAAGAGCAATGCGGATTCTATTCTGGCTGTGGAAGAGCAGACCAGCTCTTTGCCCAAATACTATATTTAAGGTTTTATGACAGTTTAGTAATCTTGTCTATAGATGATTTGCATAGTTCAAAAGACAAAGCAAGGGACCATGTACCATCTACTATTTTGTGGCAGGAGGTACAAGAGTTTAAAGTTTCATAGTTGCTGCTGCGTGCCGTTGAGAAGAAATAATTATCTGCATGCTTGGTGTTAAGTCAAGTGCATTCACATTCAACATTAGATTTGACTCGTTTCCTCAACTTTTCATGGACAGAACATGAAGGTGCAGCTAAAGGTTGGGGTTATCCAGACAAGGAACATAAGGATTGCATCTCTCCTGTTTGCATATGATGTTTACACTGAGATCTCTGATGTACACTAGAGCAGTTTTTAGTTAAGGACGATATGCTTAAGATGAGAATTAGCACTGCAAATCTGAAGACATGGTGCTATCCCACACAACACTGACATGTTACATTAAGGTAACTCAAGAGCAGCTGCACCAAGTGAAGGAGTTTATGTACTGTATCTCAAGGTCTTGTTCATACATGAGGGTAGAGCTGATATTGAAATTAACCAACAAATTGTACAGTGACAGCTGTCTGCAGATGATATACAGGATCATGTAATGAGCCAAGTCCCTGGATGAAGCTTTCCATTAACCTGTCACTCTATATATCCATTCTCTGTAGTCGCAAGCTCTAGGGATTGAGCAAAAGAATGAGACTGTGAGTACAATCAGTCAAAATGAGGAATGTGCACACGGTTTCCGGATTGACCCTACCTGACAGGGAAAAAACTCAAAAGCCGATCCAGAGCATGCTGGAGAGAATACATCTCTTGACTGGCCTGAAATTGTCTGGGATGTCCTTAGGAGGAGCTAGTAAACATTACTGAAGATAGGATGATCTGGACTGTCCAGCTTGGCATGTTGTCACCTCGACCTGCACCAGTATATGCAAAGTGAAAGTGAATTGAACAATCAAAGCACAATGTTAACATTTATCATTTCCCTAAACCGTTAAAGTCCAGGGGCCTCATGTATAACGCCGTGCGTAGAACTCGCACTATAACATGGCGTAAGCACAAAAGCCGAAATGTGCTTACGCACAGAAAGATCCAGATGCAAGAATCTGTGTGTAATCCAACTTCCACGTTCTTCCGCTACATAAATCCCGATCAGCGTGAAAAGTAACGCTCATGCACGCGCTTTATGTAACGCCCCAACTCCTCCCAGAACTACGCCTCTTTGAATATGCAAATGAATATAAATCGCCCTTAAGCTCTGCCTTCTGTGAAAAGACAATAGGAAAAGCACGGGGGAAAATATAAGAATTTCAGCGAATACCATATGGAGGCAAAGGAAAAACATACTATTTCTTTAAATAAACCATGGTATAATCAACAAAAGGAAGTTGATCAAGTGACATAGCGTGTTGGAGAAACTTGAAAGCTCACGTTCACAAAATCACACAGTGCCGGAAATAAAAAAAGAAGTCACATATCAAAGTCGCCATGAAAAGGCGAATTGTAGTCCAGTGTCTGAGTGTCATATGAAAGCTTATTAGGGTACAGAGAAAAAAAAGGCACACAGTGGGGAAAAAGCACGAAATGTTAACTTCAATCTCGACATTTCCACTTTAATCACGTAGTTTATTTTGTCATTAAAGTAGAACATCATAAACTTCATCTTAAAATCGTTTAATTAACCAGTTTCTCAAATCACATCGTAATTAAAGTAGCACGTTAAATGCTTTGTTTTGTATTTGATCTTGTATGTGCTCTATGTGTGTGAATCACTACTTGCTTCTTAAACCGGCTCTCTTCCTCCAACTGGACACAGAATCCATTACATTTGTGATATTACAGCTCTCTGAATAACTAAAATACTGAGATGTATACGTGATATCATTTTTATGACAATAGGAGTTAAAGCACGTTATTAAACATGGGTTTCACGGCACAGTGATTGTGTGCGACCTTCGATGAAATAATTTATTGCAGCAGTACTCGGGGGCGGCTCTAGGCTTGTGGTGGCACTGGGCAGAGGAAGAATCAATGTCAATAAGGTAACTTATGCACGGTGGATGGCCACGTCCGTTGCGGACACTGCATAGCCGCCTCGTGCTCATGACACAAGCATTTAACTTTTGCCGAAATTTGTCGCTGCGTTTTTAGCTGTGTCTCTATTTTCTCTTTCTGTTTTATATTCAACATATATTGGCGTAGCCGCCACTGCAGTCCTTGCTTTTCTTTCTCCCAAGTAACCGATCACCACACAATCAGCTCTTTAATAGACGTTAAACCATCTGTAAGCTCAGAGCGCCGATTCTTCAAAACGTTTAAGGAACATTGAAATATCTTCGTAGTACATGTTTAATTATTCTATCCTTCACGACAGTCCCAGTGAAGAATATAGATTATTTAAATGAAGTTAAAGTTTTATCTGTATAATATAATAAACATATTTTGCTGCAATTCATCTTAAAAATGAAAAATGTAAATACACGCTTTATAAAGTGGCTCAGGTTGTGCGATATTATAACTGTAGTGCAAGTTTACAGTGAGGTAATTGTACTTATCAGTACAAACAGTTTTACAAGGAGCAATTGATTAAGTGCGTTTAAAGTTCTTGGGATGAAACTGTTTCTGAACCGCGTGGTCCGTACAGGAAAGGCTTTGAAACGTTTTGCCGTGGCTGAGACAGCGTGTGCTTGAAGCTGTATACCGATAATTCTCTTTCCGATCAGCTGCTGCTGTGATTCACACTCAGATACAGTGATATAAATACTCCGAGTGGTGCAGTGAGAGTAATATGGAAAAAGATGATCCGCTGTGGCAACTCCTAACGGGAGCAGCTGAAAGAAGAAGAAGAAAAAGAAGGTGCAGTGAGAGTATCAACGCTAAAGCAGTTATGGTATTTGGAATACTATGGCTATTCCCTGGACCATTATATTGTTACAAGTTAATTACAATCAAATGCATTACACTAATAAACAATATGCAGTTAGTTTCAGTGTATTTATAAAGCCACGTCAGTAAAATAAGGTGTAACCACACAGGAACAGTAGCATTGCTTTGACGCTGGGTGCCGCCAGTCTGCAAAACCGAGCGGAGAACTTGCGTACGACAAGGTATGAGGTACCGTGGAAAACTGCGTGGCTTTACGCCAAGTGTAGGTTTTATACATCGCGATTTGAACGTGGAAAAGTTCTTACGCAACATTTCTGTGCGTACACACCGTTTATACATGAGGCCCCAGGGCTGCATGTTAATAGACTGGCTACCGGGTCCTCGTTTAGATTATTTCAGATGATTTGGTGATTTTAAGGCATTTTATTGCCTTCTTCCAGTTCAGGTCTCTACTGTCACTGTAAAATTGTATTATATCAAAGTTTTATTTTCAGCAAGTATTTTACCGTTAATGGATTTTGTATCATACTGACTATTTTGAATAACACATTGAAAAGCTGATTTTGTTAACTAAACTAAAGTATGTGCTTTATATGGTATTATTTTGTTTACTGGAAAGAACCTGCTATGTACTAAAATGTTGTTAATTGCAGTATAGGCCCATAGTGAGCAGCATGTGATTACTTTATAATCTGAGATTTATTTTGCTTGTGTGTTTTTTGACTCTTATTTAAAAAGTGTATGAGAATCAAATAAAACTTTAATAAGTCAGTTAATCTGTTAATTTTGCATGGCATTTAGAAATGATTTATTCTTTAAAAAGATTAGCATGTAATAAGGCTGAGCTGATGATAAATAATATCATCCATCACCTTAGATGGACAGGTCATTGCTGTAAATACAAATTATTGATTGGCTCCAAACATCTGCAGAAATTTTCTCAAACCTCTAAACTGCATCAGTCATTTCTTTATTTTAACTTGCACCTCACAAGAAAGCTTTCAGGCATTCACAGGTGAAGGCAAGTGAGATTCCTGTACTATGCCAGTTTAGCAGGAGTGCTCTGTAGCTGAGGAAAGGCAGCCTCATTAGTGCACATAGTTTGAGAGGGAAGAGCACAAGTACATTTGCAGCTGTGCTCTGCTACAGCACTTGCAGACTCTGAAGTGCCCATGGTTTTTCACTTTTTACATTGCCCTTAAAATGCCTGCTCATTATGGCTGCACATATCAGAATTTTTTTGCGACCATGGCATTTTTGCCCTTTTAAAGGGTCTCCTGAAGCTGATCATTTGCATGACAGAATGTCAGCTCATGCTGTGTGTGACTGACCCCAGGCTAAATCGACTTGTTAGTGACATTAGAGTATTTTTCATTCACATTTCGTTTTCCTAACCCACTTATCTTGGGCACAGTCTTGGGGCATCCAGTGCCTATCCTTGTTGTGTTATAGTTTACTTAACCTATGCAGTGAAATTCAGGCGCCACACAAAGAAAATGGTAGTGTGGTGGTGCTTGTTTGGTCTTTCAGGATGTGCTTAAAGTGGGACTGTATGAAGTTTCAAGGAGACCCCCAACCTTCGATCAGAACTTAGTGTATTCTAGCAATCATAAATTAAAGAAGATTCCCCCCTTTGACATTATGCACTACAATACAAACACTTCAACCTACAAGAGGGAGTCCCCATTGGGAGGAGTAACAAGACACTAACTAAACACAGTACTGCCAGTAATTTGCTTCCACTTCAAGATCTGCTTATAGGCAAATATGAATGTAATATTACTGTGTACACAAGATAATAAATCTGAAATAAGCTGATTCCACTATGTATCAACTCAGTGCCTTACATTTGTTTAAAGAGCTAGTGCCATTGCCATCCTGGATGCACATCATACATTTCAATCTCACAGAACCAATCGGAATTCAGCATTATGAGCTTTTTGTGGCATGATATTTGTGTGCATGATAAGAAAAGACAAAATATTTGCTATAACCAAGCCACTATGAAACACAAAACAAATCAGATTTTTTCTGTAATGCATGTCGAGTTGCTTTTTTATTCAGGAGATGGAAGACAGAGAACAACTCAGGACACCATGTTGGAGTGAGTTAAAGTAATTAATAACATCTAGTTTGGTGTTGGCAGACATTTATTCAAATCCTTTTAATGATGAGGCAGATCTAATTTTAGAGTTTCATGCCAATGTGGCATTGTGATTTGTAACAATTGTTAAATGAAACTGAAATGAATTCACCTTTGAGTCATCATAATAACATTACCAGATACTGCTGCATGTGCTGAAATTCAGCAGTCTGTGAGATGGTGAGACTAACTCCTGTGTTCTGAGCTAAAATTCCAACACAACATACCCGTATGTAGACAATTTTCGCAGTACATGTATAAAGAAGCCAGTTATTAGTAATCCACAAACATCCCTCCACCTCTCCTCACCCCCATCCCCAAAGAGGTGATGGTATCGTAGATTGCCGATGTCAAATGAAAAACAAGTTTATTTGTAAAATTAAAACAAAAAGACTTCTATCTCTCTCTAGACTTGTTCTGTTTTATAACCATAGGCAGCATAGAAATGGTTAGCACTGCTGCTTCACAGATGTGTTGTTCCTGGTTCAAATCCCATGCCTGAATGTTATCTGTGTGGAGTCTGTGGGTTCTTTTGTCTGTGTGGGTTAGTTTGGATCGGTACTAAAATTTTGATTTCAATACCGACACTAGCTTTCGAAAAATTCGTACCCGCACCAAAATGGTACTACAGTAAACAACAACCCCAATGCCCCAACCATCTCACAGCAGCCTCCCTGCTCTGCTGCACAAACGTAAGCAGCACTGTGTTACCATGTTCAAAAAATCCAAACAAACAGTGTTGGGTGGGGCATGTCCTTCTTGGAGTCTCCAGTGTATTTATATGAATATATCTCAAAGATTTGGGGTCCCTCTTGGTGACACCAGCTAGATGTAACGTGATCAAAGTCTAATAAATGACGGAGAGTGATGTGCTCAACAACTACCATTTACTTTCAGCTTCAAAACTAACAAAATGCTGATACCATACTGTCCTAAAAATGTTTTACTTACACTTTTTATGCACCGGTACAGCGCATTCCAACTGTGGTTTCTTTCCCAGGTGCTCCAATTTGCCTCCCACATTCCCAGAAATATTCAGGTTAGTTTGATTGATTATTCTAAATTGGTCCCAGTAACAGTGTAGATGTCTGTAATTGGGCCTTGTTTTGGACTGGTGGCCTTTCCAGACCTGCTTCTTGCATTACACCCAAGAATGCTGGGATGGGCTACAAGGCTTCACAGCTCTGCCTTTGTTTAAGCTGGTTTAAAAATGAGCGACTCATTTCACAGTCTATATAATTGATTGATATCTCAACAATGTCTTGAAAGACAAGCAAGGGATATGCAACTGTGTATAAATTAAATCTTCTTATATTTCATATGCTAAACATAAGCTACGATTATTTAAAAAATGATGTTTTACTATAGAGAACAACCTTGTTTTATTAATGAAAAGCTTAAGCCTCAAGAAGTCTCACTTTGTATATACTAAAATGTTCCCACTTCATCTCTGGAAGATCCTAACTACTTATTGTATATTAGTTAAATGAACATGTAATATTTCAGGTAAACACAGTAAAAAAAAAAAAACAATCTGTGGCTTAAACAGTTAAATCTTGTGTCATCTACAAAACTGATTTATATCCAAAAACAAGCATCGACAAGCTTCTGAAAACATCAATGACCAAATGAAACCTTCTGAAGACACCACTTAATGGTGAGTCTGAAGAGATTTCCCTGCTTCTTTTTGTAGGCATATTAATAAACCATACACACCATACATGGATTTGATAAAAATAAAAAAAGAGAGAATAGTAATTGAGAATTGCAAATGATGCATATACTATAAACCGTTCTGAAATAAAACTTTACAATAATCGTGACATCCTGCCTTTTTCCTCCCCAAGTGCTGATTACTAAAACATAACAGCAAGAGCACAGCAGCAGGGTAATGAATTCTGAGCAAATATTAACAGATGATAATTGAATTATGAGTTCAGACTGCCTAATGCTGAAGGGAGATTAGACAAACTCAAAGACATTAACTTTAACGATAACACTCAATACCTACTGTTAATGAGGTAGCATAGGAAAGGTATGTGATTACTAGAGTTTAAACATGGAATCTGTTCACTTAAAGAAGACATCTATTTTAAAATGAACAGCTAGCCCATCACAGTTAGGCTACACCTTCATTATAAATACCTACTTAAAGTATAAAAATAACACTACTCTGAGAGCTGCCTCTTAATCAAGAAGCAGTATTATTAGAATATGACACCTGCAGCATACTTACTAGCAACAGTGTTCACCTGCTCTACATTTCTTTTAGTCATATTACATCCAGAATTATTATATAGTGTACTAGGCTCTTAGGTGGTTGAACATAAGCATTTTGGACAAGCCTCTTGTATACTGTTTCACTGTAATATATTAGCCATATTACTCTATTATGAATGAGTTAAAAAGAAACCTGAGCAAAAACAAAAAAGAGATGATGTAAAGTCAGTAATATTAAATGCATTTATAGTTTGTTGCAAATGTCTATTCAATTGCTTGTGAAGTTAAAGAAATTTAAGAAAGGCAAGTTCAATAAAGGACTTTTGCAATCAGGCCCGGCTATAAATGAAAAGACGCATTGTTGCCAAACAATGAACTGAGAGGCCTTTGTGTTTAAGTTGGCTGCAGCATTGGGCATTAACAAAAAAGGCAACAAAAATCTAACATGTACTTCTTATTCAACATACAAGACAAAGTCTTTATCATTCACTGAAGACAGTTCTTTTTTCAGTTTAAAGATTCGTAAACTCTTTTTCTCTTGTACTGGCAGAGTTTAACACAAATAACGTTTTAGCTTTAAATATTTTATTTATCATGGCCATAGCCATTCATTTATGGAGGAATAACAAAATAAATAAATGAATAAATAAACGTGCTGTGAAATGTGAGCATAAATAAATATATGTGCCATAAAATGTGACTATAAATAAATAAATGTGTCATTAAATGTGAGCACAAATAAATAAATATGTCACAAAATATGCTTTTGGTCCTTATGTCTTTATTTAATCTTGTATGTAATATTCCTCCAAATGCGTCATGAAATATGGCTTGAAATAAATTTGTCACTTTCACACATCAAAGCTGAGAGGGTGGGCTCTAGCATATATTGTATTCTGAAGGGTGAATCGTCTTCTGTAGATTGCCCATCCCTAATTCAAAATGTCAGCACAGGAGATGCAGGTAAATGAGGTAGTGGAAGAATTAATTAGAAAAATGCTTACTACCGCCGATTAAACTGGATTCTGCCAAAGTTATCACATATTTCAGAGCGAAAATTGAAGATTTATCAGAAGAAATTACAATGCTGGCGCCCCTTTAGACAACAATATTGATGAACCTAATTTTGAAAATATCGAAGAACTGCTGCAACGGACTAGGCTACACAACAGTTCAGGTGACACCCTGCGCCAACCCTTTGACATTCCAGCTGAATCAATAGAACACTTTCTTTTATGCACTTTAAAAGTACACCAGATTGCAAATCTACCTGTATATGGGCTATCAGAGAAGGCGATCGCAGGACAAATGAGCCAGCGTGAGATATGGTGAGCTGCATCTGTATTAGTTTAGACACTTTGACACGGAAAGTCCAAACCTGCACCAACATATATTTTGAGCTGAATATTTGACCCTTGTTTTAGGAGTCAAGTCAGGTGCATATTCACAACTACCTTTTCAAACAACATTACACCTCTGATCAGTGGCAAACATGACTCGATGGGACTCTGATCTTGTTAAAAAATTTTTATCATTTGGGTAACATTTTGATGACAATTGTTACCATTTGGTTCTATTACGCTATGGCCACAGCTGTGATGTTGGTGATGGTTTCTTGTTTCTGCCATGCGATGGTTAGCAGCGCTGCACATGACATCATCACATTGCCATTATATAGGATGGCAGCACATCAACTTATATGTTAGAACTTTGGATGGAAGACACTTCAAGATGTATCTTTTCAATCTCAGTTAAGGAGGGAAGGGGCATTAGATCAGGGACTTACATTTTTCACTGAAATTTCTGGATAACATTTTGGTAACTGAGTTGTTTCATCTTTATTTATCTGTTTTGATCACCAGTCGGACTCTCAACCACTTTCATTTCTCCCATTAAAATATTTTTCATTTCCTGTCGCCATTTGGTTCTTACCTCATGACAAACATGACTACCACCAGCAAACTGAATGTAAAAAATGGAGTGCACGGTAGCACAGCTGTTCATGCATCTTTGTAATATTGAACAGACACATTTCTAAAAGGGTTGTTCAAGTGTGCAATCTGAAATGAATTCTGCCCAAGGAAGAGTATCTGCAAACTGAACTCTCAGTGTATTTTGTTCAAAAAGGGGATCTGATTCTTGTCATGTCTGATTTGTAAAGTGTTCATCTGTGCCCACTCACAGTACTCAAAATGTCCAAAAACTTTTAACAAGTTGATCCCCAGTGATAAGGAACAGCACCGTGGGGAAACTAAAAAAAAAAAAAAAAAAATTAAAACATGTGCCAAGGACTAGTGCTAATTCATTTAATACAAACAAGTTCACTTATCCTTACAATGAAAGACAAGATCATCACAGTACACATTCATATAAAGAAAAAGCTTACATTTTCACCACCAACAAAGTTTAACTGTGCACATTTTCTTTGTGTAAATATTTATTAACTATTTTATGTTAGAATAAAATTATTACTGCCCTGTGTTTGAGTTTCACAGTAAAAGAAAATGACTATGTAAAAATAAATAAAATAAAAAATTGAAAGAGGTGAACATCCATCCATCCATTATCCAACCTGCTATATCCTAACTACAGGGTCACAGGGGTCTGCTGGAGCCAATCCCAGCCATTACAGGGCGCAAGGCAGGAACAAACCCCGAGCAGGGCGCCAGCCCACCACAGGGCACACACACACACACACTAGGGACAATTTAGGATCACCAATGCACCTAACCTGCATGTCTTTGGACTGTGGGAGGAAACCGGAGCACCAGGAGAAAACCCATGCAGACATGGGGAGAACATGCAAACTCTACGCAGGGAGAACCCGGCAAGCAAACCCGGGTCTCCTAACTGCGAGATGGCAGCATTACCCACCATGCCACCGTGCCACCCAAGAGGTGAACAGTTTTTAAAAATATTTTTCAAACAAAGCATATAAATGTAAATAGCGTAAAAAATAATAAAAGTTGATTCCAAGTTGAAAATTAAATAAAAAAACAACATTTTGGCTTTCTTTTTGGTTTGTATAACCCATTTGTGCTCTTCAGTGACCTGCATGAATGAGCATATCATCCAGAGTGATTCATTTCAGTAAACGGAATCAATCAGCAAAATGATTCAGTCAGTCAGTCGAAAATAAAAAGAGCAGAAAACTGAACCCAACTTAATAACCAATGTAGTAAAGTTTACATGTACAGTATATACCAAAAAAAGGATTTTGTTAAAACCAGCAGAAAAAAAAATCAATAAGAACACCTCCACCAGTGTTATGAATATTGTAGTGAAATACTTAATTAAATGGTGATTGAACCAGATCAGTTACTGTCTCTCTCTCTGGCATGATGCCTTTAGATAATAACTACATTTCAAGACAAAACCCATCCTTTTAAAAAATGAAGTTATAAACATGAAATAATACTGTAAACATCTTAAGAAATCAAAGAAGAAAAAAATCTGATAAATCATTAAAAAAGGCAGCTTCTAGAAGACAAAGTTCAATACCATTATAGTTTTCCAGCCTTTATTGTTACTTTAATTTTTTCATTACTTGGAGGTAGTAGGAACTTAACTGTGTAAATAAAAATATTTTATTAGTCCATCCCCGAGTATTTATTCTCATGTACATGTCCCCGCTTCCTCATACTGTGTCTAGGCAGTTTAGTGATGAAAACTGACCCATAAGACACATCAGTGGGATGTGGGAGGAAACTGCTTTACTCTGAGAAAACCTAAATAAGAATGTGGAAACTTCACACTGACAGTGACTGGGCAGACAATTATACACAATGATTTGCAGGTAAATGTGGCAGCGTTAACCTCTATGCCAAAACTGTGTCAGTTTGAACGTGTGTCTGCTCTCTACCAGTGTCTTATGTGATGTGCTGTACATGCTGAACTGAGCTACTGTCCCATTTCTAAAAAGCACCAAGCAAAAAAAAAAAACAGAACAATGGAAGAATCTCTACCTAACATGAAGGTGCAGTGTTTGAATAATGACCAAGGCAGCACAGAAATGGTTCTTAAAATGTTTTTGCAGAGGTATTTAGAGCAAGCAGTTGCAACCAAGACACCTTCAACTAGAAGAGAAAGTGTTCTGCTTGCTAACATGACAACTGGACAGAATACAAAATGTCAATTAAAACTCCTGAAATAATATGTTTTCTGTTCAGAACACTATAGTTTTCAATGAATGGGGCACTGAAATTGTTAAAATAATTCAAATGAAAGGTTGTATAGGTCCCCTAATAAGGTCATGCTATTTACAAACGATAAAGATCAGCACTACCACACTTCATTATTTGATTGAATTAAAACTGAGGTATTTTCAATGTCAAGGTGATGAAATTCTCTTATTTGTTAATAATTACAGGGTTATTTTATTTCACAATTTATTATGAATAATTAGTACTGCTGTTTATTTCTAAAAACACAAATTTCTATCATTCTAAAATGACAGTAGAAATACATTTATAAGACACGTACTTTGAAAAAACAAAATCCATAATATATCAAAAAACAAATATGTCATTATTCAAAAGAACACGTGTTGTAGCTCTTTGCAGTTATGACAAAGACAGTAAAATAGTTATACCCAATAAGACGTTGTTATATTCCTTAATGCCCATGAGACCTTCCTATGCCAATTATCAATAATAACAAAGGACCCCTATTCAGTTGGGGAACTCTTGTGCTGGTGCTGGTGTTGTGGACCCCTCTCCCAGGGTCTACCTGTGAAATGCCATAGTTTTGATTACCTGTATTCAAATCACCCCTGAAATCCTATTTGTCTTCTTTCTTGTGTTTAATACTGTATCTGTGCTGGACTCCTATATTTATTTCTTTTTTGTAACTTTTATGCAATAATGATGCCATCACGGTCGTATTATATATCAATTGTTGCTCACAGCACGCCCTGAAGATATTCAACTCACTGTTTCGTTTCAATGTCATTTCAAACCTTTATGGAGTGATGCAGAGTCTCAACACTGCTATTATTTACCAGGCTTTGTAGAAATGTTTACTTGTCATGCTACCTTGCATTACATAGTACCGCATTCCTGTTTGTTTTGTCAACTTTTTATCATAATTTATTGATCTAAATATTACAAAAAATATTTGCTTGTGTATGTCTCATAAGTTTTATTGTGGTAACCAGTTCGACAAAGCAAAAAGCACATGGATCTTCACTGTCTTACTGGCTGTTTTTGGCCTGCTGTATTTAAAGATTATAGATGCCAAGTGTTAAAATCAAGTGAATAGTGTAATAATACAAAAAACAGTATTACACAAATTCAACATGTATGAATCCAGATTCACGTGAGCTGGTGGGGGAACATAAAAATAAAAAACAAAAGAAGAGGGTAAATACAGTGCCTGAGGATCAGGGGAGGGGTATTGCATGTTTCATTTATTTACATGCAGTCAGTCAGTCATCCGTTATCCAACCCGCTATATCCTAACACAGGTTCACGGAGGTCTGCTGGAGCCAATCCCAGCCAACACAGGAACAAACCCTGGACAGGGCACCAGCCCACCGCAGGGCACACACACACACCAAGGACAATTTAGGATTGCCAGCCTTTGGACTGTGGGAGGAAACCGGAGCACCCAGAGGAAACCCATACAGACATAGGGAGAACATGCAAACTCCAAAAAGGGAGGACCCGGGAAGCGAACCCGGATCTCCTAACTGCGAGGCAGCAGCGCTACCCACTCCAAAAATTGAAATCGGCGTAGCAAAAGGTGATGCACTTTCTCCTTTTATTCTGCAGGAGAGTCCTTTTGTCCTGTTGGTCTGTCACTGTATTTGTAGTGAAACAAGGTGCTGTTCTACCACAGTTATAGCTTCAATTATGGAGCCTATGTCACCATCTAAATAAATGTACTGTATGCCGGCAGAGTATGTTGAATTTAAAGTTACTGATGCACATTTATAAGTGAAGTGACTAATGTATATATTGACTATATTATTGGGTATAGGTTAAACTATGTTTGTTATTATTTTAGGGGAAGTTTAAAAGGTTATCAAAGAACATTTCACTATATGCAAATTTCCATTAAACCTGATGATTAAGAATGTATCCCCCGTATACACTTGAGGTTCTACTGTATATGCACATTTATATATTGTGTAGAAAATGCACACAGTACATTGTATGTTACAAGTATAAATTAGCAGGCCCTGTTCAGACTGCATCCTCAATCATCCCCAAACCTGGTCAAGCTCAAAGCACTCCATGCCCTTTCAAGTTAACATATTACTTTCATCTCTTCATCGACCATAATATCAAGGTGTTTAGCAGTTCAACATTGTAGGCAGTGCACACCATATCTAGAATTACACACCCACGTATGCAGCATATTTAAAATAACTGAGGGTGTAAGGAAATGTTGAACGAACTTTGTACTCTTCAGATTCATCTGCTTATACCAGACGTCAGTTACATGCAAACTACAAGTAAAGAGGCAAAACGCTGAGGGCCGTTCCTTGGCAATTCTCTGCTGAAGATTTGGCTTAACGTGCTGCAGAGTTACTGCCTACACTAGGAAAGCTTTAACAATTACTGTTCAGGTACAGTATATTGGCTTCTCTATCCACAATATAATTCAATCTTTATATTACCTTTGGTCATCATTAATAAAAATTCAATGGAAAAATTTTAAAAAATAATAATAAACTGGTTCTCTGAAAAAGAGATACTTTAACAACATAGAAGAACATCCATCATCTAAGATCTTCTTACTGAAATGAAGCATTAAGAAGAAAAAAAGCTGACAAAAATCACATAACACTTGTATTACAATCAATGCAAAGTAAACGATCCGTTTGTCTGACAGGTAACTAAAAAGGATATGGAGAACTGGCTGCCATCTGATGAAAATAAAATCTAACCTTCAACTGCCAAACTCCCCAGGCAACAACTTTCAATTAAAGTGGGCAATGATTAACCCCCTAAAACAATAAGCCTTCCATGATAACATACTACATAGTGTATAGACATTGCTGCCATATGTTATTTAAACAGAATAGTTACAAAAGAAAAAAAAAGGAGGACGATAAGCCAAACCATTTCACAAGGGTTCAAAGTACTGCTAGTTTTATATGGAGCCCCGTAAGTGTTAAGAAAAAAGAAAATAAATCTTGTTTGAATGAATTTTTAACTTGTTCAAACAAATTACATAGCTTTTTCAAATTATTTTAAGAATATTTTAATTTTTTTCCCTGACTCTTATTTTAATAGTATGGATCCCCAATCAGTATTCATTCGTTCAAACAGATTATTACTATTTTACCCCCTTGCAGTCCAATTCTTATTGCGGAGATGTGGTAAAGTGAGGTCCGATTGATTGGCAGCTTTTAAATAAATAATTGCCACAATCACGTTTTTGTTTGGGGGGGGTGTGGTAGCATGGCGAGAGCAGTTCCCTTGCGCAATGTGCGAGTGGATGGCCCAGCACTCATCGCACAAGTGCAGGATCGCCCGTGAGCCCTAATTTGAGCTGAGAGCGGCTGATTTCCGCAGCTGTACCACATCGCCATTTTAAGAAAGGAAACGTGAGTGAGATAGGGGAAAAAAAGGACAAGAAAAGAAGAAGAGAGGCAGGAGCGTGAGAGAGTGAGCAGATGTAATGAGGGGAAGCAGGCAGACAGTAGTGGAGCCCCAGGAAAGAGCATGTGGCTCCTGTTAAATGTCTAAGTAGCAGGAGTGACCACTAGGCTCAGGAGTGTGCTCTTGACGTGAGGAGTGAACGGATCACTGGCAGTGAGAGGACAGTGTGTGCTTTTGCTGGGTGGAGCCTGGAAAGGCAGCGGTGGGCATGGAGCAGGGCATGGCAGCTCCCCACAGACACCATAGGATTGGCATTTGGGACAACGGCAAGGAGAAAAAGGTTGTCTGCGCCTACTGGGGGACTTTTCCTCAGGCTGCAAGGTCTGGAGAGGGCAAGCTGAAGAGGAGTCCGATTTTCAAAGAGGCACGAGGCTTACTGGATAAAAAGATAGTTTCCTGCCTGAGTTTTTACCTTCTTTTAAAAAATTTATTTATTTGAATTTTTAACCTCCACTTGCACTTTGTTTTTGTGGATTATTTACTTATTATAAAAGGCACAATGCACTTTGGGACACTGTTTTGGTTTGTTTCTTTTAATAAAAGCACTGTTGACCTTTTCACCATCCCTTTGCTTTTGGTGTGTTTGTCCTCATCTACCACACTCATTCGGTTACATTATCGATGGTATCGGGTTCAAGAGGCTCCCAAAAATGGATGAGGGAGCATGGAGCTGACCTGCACCATCACAGGAGCACTACACGGATTTCCTGGCATACAGTTCAGTGAACCATAAGTGAACTGTAAAAGTGTGTCTCAAAATCAGTGAACTGGAAGAGGAACTAGTTTGAAGACCACCATGATTGAAACTGTTCTTTTGAGGAGTCCTGAAACGAGTTTCAAATGCAGAAAAAGTTATGAGAAAGGATTTATGGAATTTTCTCAGAGAACGCGATATTCCAGAGTCAGTGGTGCAAATGTTAAAAGTGGAAAAGGTAAGTTTAAAATCTAGCCACTGAACACTGCAGAACAGACTGAAACTATTGGCTGGCTATACTCTTCCTGCTCCATTCACTAAACTGCATATAAACAAATAGCTACTGAAATAAAAAGGAAAAAAAAATCTAAAAAATTACATAATTTGAGTTAGTAATTCATTCCATTGAATTAATTATTCATTCAAACTTTTTATATTTTTATAATTATTGAGGGTGAACGTAAGCTGTATTTTTTTAATTATTAAATATGAATCAATGGATACAGACATCTATATTATTACAGAACCAGCATTCATGACACTAAATATCATCTGTTGTTACCATTTCTGCCCTGATCAGCAATGATCTCAATTTGCATATAAAAATCTGTACTTCATCAGCAATTTTAACCACTTGACTAACACTTTTTTGTCCAAGTCTGCCAAAGCCATAAACGTTTCTTTTGATTTTTGACCTTTTAGGAACCATGTAAGAAGTGCTTCTCTCAATTTAGTTTGCTGTTTTTTATGTTTTCAACCATTATTTAATAATTTTATGAAAGCCACTGAACTTTAGTTTAGAAACTGGCAATCAATTCAAGAAAATGGTATGCTTCACAAGTACAAAGTTTTCTCTGTGTTGCTTAAAACCACTTTTCTTGTATGCTTCTTGGAAGCTCATTGTTATTTATCCATTGGCACTCTGCACTTTTACCGAAGATGTTGCAGTTTGAATCCCAACACGGTGAAGTTAACTTTAATGCAAACTTTTATACACTTGGCAACAAAGCTAGCAAGACTGAAATGAATATATTTATTTTACGTAAAGAATACACAGGCTTCTCTCCATATGTCTGAAACAATGTCCCTCTTATAGATTTTGGATGGATGTGGTGTCCCATTTTGTACAGTGCACATGTAGCTCAGTCAAGGGATGCACTGCAAAACCGCCAGGAGTGCTTGCACCAAAAATCATACATTGAACTCAATGCAGAGATTAGGGATTTCACAAGAACCAATATTTCTGTACCAAGCAAACACTAAAGTTCTGAAAGCATAACAGTAGCAGCATTTTTACAGAATCAGCAGTACTAAATGAGACTCAGTACTGCACTCATAACCTGTATGACTGCAAGAAGATGAACTGCTCTGGAAGGCACAATAATACGTGAGAAAAAGGTGAGTAAAAGCTACATATAAAAATGGCTCACAGAGGTCGGGAAATGCTTTGTTTTGAGGCAGGAGAATTTCAGTGGTGGGGACCATGCTTATAATTGTTAAAAGGAGCAATGAAATAATGTATAACTAGTAAGTCTGATTTCACATAGAAAATTAAAGTTTGGACAAATATAAAAAAAGCAAAAAAGACAGATATGAAAAATAAAATCACAAGGGTCTGTGATGTTTTAAAACTGATATCACTCTTTAGCAAGTTTTTTAACCAGCTTATGAGGGAAATACAAATCTTTTAAATTTTACAATAGCAAATGCTACAAACATGAGGGATTCTCTGACTAAAAAAAATTGTTTGAATTAAAATACCATAAATTATCTTGGAATACACTAATTCAACAGTGCTGATATAATAATGTTTGAATTTTTATTTTTAAGTATTGATTTTAAGCAGTGTTGTTCAGTTATTGGATAGAAGATGTTAGGGAATACATCTAATATGTGCAAATAAGATAGATCAGGTAGTCCGTGATGATATCATCCTTTATAAACTCTATTCTGAAATCCCATCAAGATTATAACATTTACCCAATTTCTTGTCACACTGGGGGAATTACCATTTCCATCACACATTAAAATTTAAGTCAGTCAGTCAGTCATTACCCAACCCACTATATACTAACTACAGGGTCACGGGGGTCTGCTGTAGCCATTGCCAGCCAACACAGGGCGCAAGGCAGGAAACAAACCCCGGGCAAGGCGCCAGCCCACCGCAGGGCGCACACACACACCAATTTTAAGTCATTTTGATATTTATCAATGCCAATACTTATTTACTTAAATGCTAGTTTTGCAACTACTTGACAGTGTGGACTCTAGGGGTCGCTGTTGCCCCGTTGAACCCACCAGACAGACATCCCAGACACACTTGTAAAAGCACAAGAAGATTCTTTTAATATTTTCTTCAATAAAGTGCCTAAAACACCGCACTTCCCACAATTCTCTAGTAATAAATCAATACAATCAATAATAATAAACACAATCCTCCCAGCAGCTCTGTCCTCTACCACCCAACTCCAGCTCGATCTGCTGGGTTTCCCACAGTCTTTTTTAAAGTCCCTGACCCGGAAGTATTCCGTCTCCAGGTCAAATGCCTTCTTCAGGTGCCCCAGAAGTACTGCAGGTTTCCGTCCTCCTGACTCCTAAGTACTTCCAGGTTAACATCATCGTAATATCCCCCTGGTTCTTGGTGAGCTCCCCCTGGTGGCACCCAACAGGGCTGAAGAACCGGACTCCATGTCCCATGCTGCCCTGCGGGAGTCCAGGGAACCATTTCCATCCAGGGGAGCTGCCATCTAGCGTCCCGGGGGATGTATTGTCCTGCAAAGGCTGTTTTCTTCATTTGAGGGACGTTCCGGCCTGACTGAAATGCCAGCCGTCCATCACCAAGGATATAAAACTATTTTAAAGTTGCTCTTACTATCAATATTTATACTGTATATTGTATTTTTTCTACACTAAAAGGCATGATATTGTTTATTTGACTAATGGAGGTACTAATAATACAAATGGATTTCTGTTTTTCTGTGGTGGGTTGGCGCCTGGCCCAGGATTGGTTCCTGCCTTGTGCTTTGTGTTGGCTGGGATTGGCTCCAGCAGACCCCCGTGACCCTGTGTTCGGATTCAGCGGGTTGGAAAATGGATGGATGGATGGATTTTTGTTTTTGCCATGGTATTGAACAAGTATCAAGTATTGGTATCAAATACAAAAATTCTGGCATCTTGACATCCCTTGCAGATATATTACAGAAACAACTGAATGTACATTTTAAATGTATTGGTTTTTCAATTGTTGTGAAAACATTTCTTTCTAAAATTTATTTTGAAAAATCTTTATTGTTAAAAAAAATTAAGAAACAACAAAGCTCCATAAATACACAATGAATTAACTATCAGTTTTCATTTAAAACATAGTACTTTCTTAGGCCTTTATCTCAAAATAGTTGGACTGTCATCAAAGGTGCTTGGCATTTGGTATAAATATGCAACAGACAGTTACCAATTGTATCAGGGTTTGGCAGCTGTTCGAATTCCAAAACGCAAGACCGTATTGAAGGTAGTGAAGACTGCATTTGTTGCATAAAAACTTTCACTGAATAAAAGCCTTCAGATATGTAGGCCTATGTATTTTTTAACAGTTATATAAAAGACTTAACAATTAATCTTGAACTTATCCTGTAATTGGCCATCCTAAATTGCCCCAGAATGAGCAAGTGTTTCTGCTCTGTGATGAACTAGTGTCTTATGTTGCTTTTTATTTTCCTGCTTTGTGTCCAATGCTGCCTCCATGAACCCTGATTCACCATGACCCTGAATTGGATTACGTGGGGGAGAAATAGATGGACTGATTCAGTTATAGGGACTTGCATGTTTTCATGTTGCTACAGAGTGTCATCCTTTTTGTGCCAATGATACATATAAAGCTCCCAAACACGTGACACTTATTACTTACATTCCTATATAAATAAATCATGCAAATTATGGTCTTGATTGCTTTCATAAACACATGCCACCATCACTAAAGCCAATGGCATACATAAGACACAAGTAAAGAAATCTTTTAGGACCTAAGACTCAACACACGGCAGTTAAAGTTAGTCCTGTCTCAACGTACAGTCACTCGACTCTTCAGATGGTTTGCAAATGGTGTATACCTCTCTCTCTCTATATATATGTATCTATATAAAATCCAAGGTCTGTCTGCTTTTCACGAGAGAACTACTTAACGGATTTAGATCTGGGTTTTTTTTCTATAATTTGTTTGAACATTCTGTTTGATTTTGCAACTTCTCTAATTGTGCTAAGAATCATAGTTTGCTTGCAGAATCGATATATTCGTGCTAATCAGTGACAGAGTCTGCAGGCCAAGAAGAGGGGGACACGTGATGTCAGAAGTGGGGAGCTGGGCATGGCCCTCCTCACTGTCCTGTTTCACTACTACGCGGGCTAGTTATATATACTGTGATGTGTGAGTCGCAGTCTTGCACCCCAAAAATGAGGCAGGGTGTCAGTCCTTTAGCAAAACTAGCTTTATTCAAAATTAAACAGGAACAGCACTGTTGTTAATTATTGCAGCGGGATCTAGCACTCTGCTATACACAGACACAGCAAACAGGTAGGGTCAGGACCAGGTCGGTGGCCAAGTTATACTGTTCCCTCAATTTATAATGTAGTAATGTAATGTACTATGCTGCGGAGCTGCAAACCTATGGTTGCCTCGGTGATGGACAAGCAGCCCTCCACAGACGAATATATATATTTCTTGAACTTCTGCATAGTTTTATTTTCTATTTTGGGACAAATAAAGTCTATCTACCCATCTATCTTTGTTGATTTACATAAGTATAACTAGCAGAATACCCGCGCTTCGCAGCGGAGAAGTAGTGTGTTAAAGAAGTTATGAAAAAGAAAAGGAAATATTTTAAAAATAATGTAACATGATTGTTAATGTAATTGTTTTGTCATTGATATGAGTGTTGTTGTCATATCTCTCTCTCTCTCTATATATATATATATATATATATATATA
>JANRMT010062841.1:41835881-41858638 GCA_026402145.1 Polypterus bichir lapradei
TCACTCGCTCGCTTCTTATTGTTTCGCTGCCTTCTCAATTATATAATGCATGTTTTCTTCAGCGCTTTTTGGTTTTCTACGTACTGCGTGATTACATGGGAGGCGTGATGATGTCACACGAAACTCCGCCCCCACGGCTTTCAAGCTCATCTCCATTACAGTAAATGGAGAAAAACAGCTTCCAGTTATGACCATTACGCGTAGAATTTCGAAATGAAACCTGCCCAACTTTTGTAAGGAAGCTGTAAGGAATGAACCTGCCTAATTTCAGCCTTCCACCCACACGGGAAGTTGGAGAATTAGTGATGAGTCAGTCAGTGAGTGAGTGAGTGAGTGAGTGAGTGAGGGCTTTGCCTTTTATTAGTATAGATATAAAAAAGTATTGCAAGTAATTTTGACAAATATGAAAAGCTCAGCTGTCAGCCAAGATAAAAACAAAGCCACTCTTTTTCAAAAGTAATATAAAAGAATCAAGTAATATGTATAAGCTGATTTCATTTTTTTAAATATTTTAGTAAAAGAAAAACACTTCCTCAATGCATTTTAAGTTTAAGCAATGGCTAAACAAGTAGATTATAAGGACAGTATCATTAATTTGATTTTAAAATATGCCAAATGCTTAAGCAAAAGAAAGGCCATACTGTAACCTAAAATGTGCTCTAATCCAATTTGGCATAAAAATAATCACTATTCACCAAGTAAATGCATTCCATAAGCTGATTAAATTCACAATACTTTAGCAGTGAAAATCTCATTTGTGTGAAATAATCTTAAGTTACTTTTCAGCAATAAAAAGATGTACCACACACAAAAAAGAAATGAAGTCTATGTGTGCATTTATCTGTCCACATTGTGGTAAATGTTTTTCAACAAAGTGATCCTTTATGAGGAGAGAGGATGTAAATCCGGCACATTCCGAACGCTTGTTAAATTTCAGATAACAGAATAGCAATTGTGCATTGCAAGGTATTCCCTCCTATTTTACAAGTGACTCTTTTCATATTCAGTTTAAACTCTTCCATATTCATTATTTTATACTCAAATGCCTCAAACATACAGAATCATTTGGAAACACAGATACAATATGGGATTAAAACAATAGCTCAATTTTAAAAATTCCTAGAAAGCTCATCTCATCCTTAAATCTGCTTAATCCAAGTGAGTGTCACAACGGAGGCAGAGTCTATTGTGGCAGCTCTGCTCACAAGGCAGGAGACAATTCTGGACAGGGACAGTCCATTGCCAGACCCTATTTCTCACACTTCCACTTGGGGCAGTTTGGAATTACCAGTTAACTAGACATTGATGCCTTTGGGGATATGGGAGGAAAACTGGAGCACCCCGTGAACAACCCAAACACAAAGTGGTAACATCACATGAACAACGTCCCATCACAAGATTTAGACTTGGGACACAGGTACTGTGAATCAGCAGTACTACCCATTGCACCACTGTGTCTCCCTTCCTAGTAAAATCATAACATATAACAAGAAAGTACGTATCCAATACATATTAAAATGAATCTCTTAACACACTGGATTTAAAGACAAACAACCAGATTTAAAAATAGAAAAGTTCAGTAAAGGTCAATCCAGCATTGCACTGGATTTCAGCTGCACAAACAGTCTTTGCTTTATTTCCTTCACAAGCAGCCAGTTTTGAAACTCTTAAAAAATTTTTTCAGGACTACATTTCACATAAATGAAAATAAAGTAGAAGACAGTCAACATTTGTGTGAAACTGAGGCCTTACAGAAACAATGGAATCGTGTTCAATTTTATACATATGAATTGAACTGAAATGGAAAAAGGCATGATGAACTAACCGAATCTGTGAGGGTTTTTTGTATAATTCTCTCTATTTGCTACAAACATATAAGCTGTCTAATGAAAAAAAGATAAAAATCTCCATTCCTTTTATCATCATACTATATACAGAATGGGTTTGTGGAAGGCTGTTTTAGTAGCATCAGGTGTAAAGCAGGAAGAGGTTCTAGACAGATTGCCAGTCCACCACAGTGTACACAAGATGTCCTCATTCCATACTCACTCATGCTGACCTAATTTAGTGTCAACAATCAACATAACATGCACATTATTTGGATGCAGGAAAAAGCCAAAGTACCCAGAAGTACTTCATGCAGACACCAAGGCAGCAAGCATACAACACTCACATCGTCACTGGACAAGATCATAACTGGTCCCAGGAACTGCAAGGTAAGGCAGCTAACCATTTTCAAGCCATGCCACCGCCCAGAATAAAAATTTTGCTTTAAAAATAAGAAACAATTAAAACAATAGGTAAGAGATTTACTTCTTTATAATATGTTACAAAAAATCTTTTGATCCTGCCATTTTTGCCATTTCTAAACTAATAAAAACCAATACAGAGAATTAATTAGCAATGAAAAGCCCATTATGTTATTCTTTCTGATGTTGATTAAAACAACAGGAGTGAAGCAGAAACGTTGGCAGAAGCCCAGCAGTTATTTTAGAATAACTAATGAATGCTTGCCAGATTATAAAAAAGCTCTGCAAAGTTCCATGCAAAGACAATTTGATTTTTTTAATATATTATTTTCCCATTGACTTATGGAGTTTATGTTAGGATTCCTGCAGTTAAGCAAGATTAGTTGATATGATAACAATGTAGTGTAGGAAATCTTGATGAATTTACCTCTAGACAGTCTAGTCCCATTCACTGTAATAACAAACGGTGCTTCAAGGGGACTTGGGATGATTGTAAATTTCATGCTGTCTGATAAATAAAATATCTTTACCGCAAAACTGAATTCAATTTAGAACATTCCTAAAACAAATGTCCTAGCAAGTTTGGAGCTACATGTCATTATTGGCAATTAAGGTCCAATCCCAGATAAATTTTATCTGGATTTTTATCCTGTGTCCAGGATATCTTTTTAAGATGAATTATCTTATGTTTTGTACTAGTTGATGAAGAAAGAAGATAAATAATCAAATTCCACACCTACCTGAGATATTGCTAGAAAGGTATCTTTCCCAGCATGCATAAGATTGTCTAGCAGTGTGCTATGTGACATTAATTGATAAAGTCAATACCACCAATACTTCTCATTTCTAGTTCAAATACGTTTGAGTCTGAACACTGATCTTTTGATCTACATTCTGCATTAACTTATTTTAAAACTTTCTTGTACTTGCCATCCTTATGCTGTTAAGTCTCCTCATTTTTATTGCAAGCTGTCCCCAAATACAGAGTATCAACATTTGTTTTACTTTTTTTTACATAACTCCACACAACAATTAGCATTACCATTGTCTTAATATTTATCTAATCTTTATTTAGTATTCTTGTATTCATGTTCTTGTGTTTTCTTATGAATTACATTATTATAGGTTCTTGAATACCTTATTAAGACTTTATTCATCTATACTAATAAAAGGCAAAGCCCTCACTGACTGACTGACTGACTGACTGACTGACTGACTGACTGACTGACTGACTCACTCACTCACTCACTCGCTCATTCTCCAAGTTCCCGTGTGGGTAGAAGGCTGAAATTTGGCAGGCTCATTCCTTACAGCTTACTTACAAAAGTTGGGCAGGTTTCATTTCGAACTTCTACGCGTAATGGTCATAACTTGAAGCTATTTTTCTCCATATAATGTAATGGAGTTGAGCTGGATGGCCGTGGGGGCGGAGTTTCGTGTGACATCACGCCTCCTACGTAAGTACGTAGAGGACAAGGAAGACCTCCAAACAGCGCTGAACAAAAAACGCCATTTCACAATTGAGAAGGCAGAAAAAGATTACGAAGCAAGTGATGCATACAAGCGTATTCATAAATACAAGCATATTCATAAGTACAGCTACTGTGGAAACAAAGCACGGCGTGAACCGTAAGTTTATATTAAGTTTATAGACACACTCCCGCTGCCGTTTGTCATGCCTACGGCGAATGACGGTATTCGCCAGATACAAGTTTACTGAGAAGACACGAGGTATAAACGAGAATTTGGATCACTTTGTAACGGAGTTAAAATTGCTATAGCAAGAAACTGAACAAACCGTTAATGTTTTACTATTAATAACTTATAGGGGTGTAACGGTTCACATGGATGTATTGAACCGTTTCGGTTTTGCATGTTCGGTTCGGTCCACTTGCGTACCGTTTCGGTTATATTTTATGCATTTTTTCTGATTAAATCTATTACTAGTGCGATCTAAGCACCCCAAGCGGAACTAAAGTCTTGGGTGAGTTTCCGCACGGACGCCTCTGAGTGTCGGACACTGGATGAGGGAGAGGCGCGCCAGTAGCTCGCAGACGTGACAAATGGGGTTATGGCAAATGCAAGCGAGAAGCCTGAGCTGGAAGACCCTCCCAGCTCATTACGTTCTCCTGTCTGGGAACACTTTGGCTTCCCCGTTAAAGTTACCGATGGACAACGGCAAGTGGATAAATCCAAAGTTGTTTGTCGATTCCTGTCCACGGTTCGGTATGCATGTGATCCGAGAAAAAATAAGTTCCACTGTATTGTGCGCGTATCTCTCGCGCACTCTTTCAACTTCTCTCGCACTAACTCCACCACGGAGATCGGGTACGCTGCAGGAAACACGTCTAACATAGCAAAACTCGCAAAGCGTTACCTCTGTTTTCCAGCTACCTCTGTTGCTAGTGAACGGGTCTTCTTCACTGCTGGAGATATTGTCACTGCAACCAGATCTGTGCTTTCTGCAGAAAATGTGGATAAATTAATCTTTCTAGCCAAAAACTTTAAGCTTGAATAGTTTTATTTGTCATATTCAGGCTGTTGCGGCTACATGTTCAAAGTTTACATTTGTTACTTGTTTATTTAAATTGTTACAATAGTTTTAAAAACTCAGAGTCTAATTTATTTGAAATATCACCCAAATGGGTCGCTTTAATTTATTTATACAAATTCTATTGTTTGTATTTTTTTTTAAATAAAAGCATTTAAAGTCATTTTTTTCCTGCCTTTTTTGTACTGAAAATTAACCGAACCGAGTACCTCAAGAAAGTGAACCGAACCGAAATTACATTTTAGTGTACCGTTACACCCCTAATAACTTATACACTACATTTTATTTTTTTCCCTTGCACTCAGTGAGCGAGGCCAATGCATATTCATAAGTGCAGCTACTGCGGAAACAAAGCACGGCGTGAACTGTAAGTTTGCATTAAGTTTATAGACACACTCCCGCTGCCGTTTGTCATGCCTACGACGAATGACGGTATTCGTGACATACAAGTTTACTGAGAAGACACGAGGTATAAACGAGATTTTGGATCACTTTGTAACGGAGTTAAAATTGCTGTAGCAAGAAACGTTTAAGTGCCGGGTCTTAGCTACCATTAAATAAACACATCCTCCAAATACGAACCTGATTGCAAGAAATAATGATGATCAAATCTTTGATGACAGCAACACTCAAAACAATTACTGTATATTGACAATCATGTTACGTTATTTTTAAAATGTTCCCTTTTCTTTTTCATAACTTCTTTAACACACTACTTCTCCGCTGCGAAACGCAGGTATATATGTATATATATACCCCGATCTACATAATCTCAAATAGACAAGCCACACGCCGTGGTGCAATGGTAGAGGCTTCGCCTCTAGCACCGACATCTGAGGTTTGATTCCCGAGAGGGGATGCACCGAGTATGTACGCGCGCTTCCCGATTCATTTTAGCCTCGCATCCCCTTGGTTTGAGATGTATGAAAAAATATGCGGTTAACGCAGAATCATGTTACGTTATTTTTAAAATGTTTCATTTACTTAGCCCAAGCACAGCTTTTAACGCGTTAAAAAAAATAACGCATTTAATCACACTTTCAATTCCAAGCAAAGGGGAACTTTTGTCAATGCATGATTTCCTGGTACATCTAACATCGATTACATTGATGCACACTGAAAAGTAAGCAAAATTAGATGCATTACAGAAAGCATTACATCTATTTACAAAATGTTCAATGATCACACTGTTTTAGCCTAATGTACAAAATAATTTTGGCTAAGGTTACTCAGAGTTTAAAGATAAAGCTGGTCAAATTACCTTTTATGTTTCTGACTTATTTTTTTTAAGAAGAAAAACTGCACTTTATGTTGAAATTTTGGTTATTATTATACCATTCTGAAAATGTACTTAAAGTACTTAAAGTACCACTTTATTTTTAAGTCTGCCCAATTTTAGCCAGGGATGATATTTTTGTTTCTGTTTTGAATTGAAATGCAGTTTAAATGCATTTTTTTTTCAGAAATTAAAAGAGCTTGAGTTTACAATATTCATGTCCATGTCTATTATTTGATTCTGTCGCCCACTAAAACCCTTTTAAATTAAAAAAAAAACATTTGCGATTTGGGGCAAATTTTCATGTGTGATTACATACGATTAATCAAGATTAATTATTACACAGCCTCTAATTAATTAGATTAATTTTTTTAATCGAGTCCCACCCCTAATATATATGTAGATATATATATATGTAGATTTGTATATATATATGTGTATATACAGTATATATGTAGATATGTATATGTATATATGTATATATATGTGTGTGTATATATATGTGTATATATGTATATGTATATATATATATATGTGTATATATGTATATATATACATCTCTATATTTGTATATGTGTATATATATGTATATATGTATGTATATATATATATATATATATATGATGTGTATATATATGTTTATATGTGTGTGTGTGTGAGTGTATTATATATATATATTGTAAAAATAAACAGAACACAGCGTAAAGGTTTGGGGTTTTTGGCCCCGTATACTGTAAACAAAAGATTATTACTTGCAGTCACAAAATACATAAACAAAAGGTCTTCAAAAATACGCGACGCCTTTACAGGGTCGGCGGCCATTTTTATACTGGTGGAGGAATGCTGGGAAGGAGGCGTGAGGGATGACGGGACTGCTGACGTCAGGGAAGATGGCGGAGGAAGGGCGGAAGTGGACGTAGTGCGGTCAGGTTATGATGGTGGAGGATCCTTTTTCCTGGAAGAAAGAGCAGAAAGGTTAGTACTCCGCCATTCCCTACCGGCAAACGTCCTTCGCAGTGGTTTCGGATCAGTCCGCGGTCTCCTACTCGCGCATGCGTGACAATATATATATATATATATATATATATATAGATGCCAGCAACACTCATGACAATGACAACACAATTACATTGTCAATCATGGTACATTATTATTAAAATGTTTCCTTTTCTTTTTCATTACTTCTTTAACACACTTCTTCTCCGCTGCGAAGCGCGGGTATTTTGCTAGTACTAGATAAAATAAAAATGTACTAATACAAGGCTTTAAAAATGACAGAAACATTACTGTGAAATTCACTGCATTCAGCACAGTTATGTGCAAAAAGTAAATAAGAAATTTGTTAAATCATGAGAAATTTGTGAATGGATATTTCCAGTATGGCAGGTCAATGAATCAGTAAAGTTTTTTTTTTTCTAACCTGACAATTAATTAATATTATACATGTTTATATCAGCATGCATCACAGTCAGTGCAGTCTCAATTTTTGTTGGAGGTTTTGTTTAATTATTCATTTTCCCTTTATTAGTTGGGACATTATCCAAGATTCTTATTAGGTATTCAGTAGGTCTGCCACTTCATGTAGAAGTGCTGGTAAGTGCTCATGTGCTAATCTGCATTTGTATCTAAAGTCAGTCAGCATCCATAGCGTGCATTTGGTAACCATGTCACATCTCCCAATCACTTGAAAAGCACTGGTCTGAAATGAATGGAACAGTCGGGCTACTAGTCATGCATTTGATACTGCCTTCTACCCCTGATCAACGGAGGAGAGTTTGCAAGCTGAAATATAAAGAGACATATGGGACATGCACTGAAAGGTAAAAAGACACATAGAATAAGTGATTGTTCAAAATGTAAATGTTTGAAGTTGAAAAGGAAATGTAGTAACATGAATGTTGAAATGCGACAACAAAATGTCAAAGAGCACATCAGAACCTGAAATGTTAGCACATATAGACAAACAGATTCCATATGTATAGTTTTCATTTTATGCATTTTCCCATTTCTCAGATGCTTAGTTAGTCCAATTTGTCATGTATTATTCTCTGTAATTTATAAGGATTTATATTAATTAATAGTTTATTATATGAAAAAAAATCAAGTCATGGACTTGTGCTAGAGATGAGTGTGTGGCAAATCTGCTGATGATTGTTTGTTTCATCTTTGGCACTGGCAAAAAAAAAAAAAACTTTCTAGAAGCTGGCATGAAGGGTGGGATTCCCCCTCCAGAAAACATTTTAGTAACTTCAAATGAATGAATTGGTTCTGGCAAGTATTGTGAGACTGACTTTTGTGTCTCTGTACTTACTAGTGGACAACAGTGCATGGTGCTGGATTTTAAAAGGACTTACATTTAAAAGAATGCAGTAATACAGGTGGTAGTTGTGTGGCATGTTTTTGGCCCTGTTCCCTCAGTTCCCAGAGACTGGGACTAGGTCCTGGCCCGGTCCCAGTCTGTGTGAAGTTTGAATAATCTCCAGTTATCTGTAAAGGATTATTCCAGAGCCTCTGTACATCTACCTGACAACTTTGAATTGGCTCTACATAGCCTAGGGTTTCAGAAATGGATATATAGGTTTTGTTTTTTATGCATGTGCATGTGTGTCCTATTCTATAGTTTATCTTTATTACAAAATCTATATTATTTTGTATGTTTGAGGATTTGCCAGCATTTGTTTTAGATTTAATATAAGGCCTCAAGAAAATAAGAAATAAACTTGAAACCTGTTGACTTATGTTATCACAAATAAAAAGGAAGAAGATAGAGATTATAGAGTAAATACTGTATTACTGAAAGATGTTCAACATGAAATGTTCATAACTGAAACTGAAAATAAAGGCTTACAAGAAATCTAAGCAATAAAAACATTGGCATGCCAGCACAGATACCTAATCATTATAAACATTAGGGGGGTGGGGGCAAAAAAGAATCACTGGCTACAACATAGAAACAATTCAATAATAATCCTCAAAGTGGAGAAGTATAAAAGGCACGTATGCTGCACAATAAAATTAACTGATCAACATGACAAATGGACTGCAACCATAGACTTTACAAACTTTGGGTTTAAGCTGATTTAATTCAAAGCATAAACACCTATCAAATGGCCTTACATTAAAACTCATTGTTCGCTGTTCATCAACATCTATGACTTGACTGATCATACTTTTCATATTCACTCACAGCATTGCTAAAAAGCTCTCTATAGTGTAAAAACTCTGATGTTGTGCATTGATTGAATGATGATATAGTATTCTTTGTGTGTGTTGACAAAATAAGTAAATCCTAATCATGGGTAAATGTTTAAAGATAATCATACTTTTATATTAGGCAAAGTAGTTTATTTAATTTATTTTATATGTTGTTGTGTGCATGCACATAGGGGACTCCTGAAACGCTCCAGTGACTGTAGTTATACCATCGCTCCAGGCAGTATCCTAATGCAGTTTCTCCTTCCCTCTGCAGACCAGATGGTAGATGGCTGTTAACACCTCTGACATCTCTTCTAGTGTCCGTTCACCTGGACCCACCTCTTTCTGGTAGAAGGACTCAAAGCCAGAAGCTCTGCTATCTTTGCTAGTTCACTTGGAACTCCTGTCTGAAAAGAAGTCTCTGCAATTATTGAGTGTTTTTTTTGTACTTAATTTGACTTCAACAATTATACAGGGTGACCAGGGTGGTGCCCAAGCTTACGATGCTTTTACAATGCTTATAATTTATGAAGCTGCATGGTAAGATTATTACGGTGTTGGCACCATCACCATAAACTACCTGTTAGGCAGATGGGTTAAATAGAGAACAACCTTTATAAATCTCCATGCATACTGCTGTTCAATAGAATTTTTAAAAATTCATATGACATAGATTCGATCTTTTATGAGAAAAGTCAAATGCAAAAAAACGCCAGTCAATATGGCCCAATTGCTACGTTTCTTCTGAAATGTCACACCTCAAGTGTGTATCTGTCTCGCAGACAGATTCTGTTGTAATCAAATGCCTCTTCGATATTCTAGAATTGTCAAACTACTATTTTGCATGAAACCCCTCCAATGCTGTTTTCCTCCAGTCTTGGCTCCTCTCTCATGTATGTTGATAGGTTTCTATTTAAAGATCCAACACTGATGATCCCACTCAAAACATCTTTGAGCAATTTCCACTATTACCTGATGAATTCAAAGGTGTCCCGCACTGTAAACAACAGTAATCATGTAGAGCTGGTGTTCTTTGTTGTCTATTAGTTTGCATCTGTCTTTTTATTAATTTTGTGAATTCAGGATACAATAATATCAGATCTGAATTAGGGGCAGAGTTAATCTGGGTATGCAAAGAACTGGATATTGGAACGGAGTGACTTAACTGCTGTCGAACGAAAGCCTTAATAAGCTGTAGCAAAATATACACTTAAAACACAGCTGGTATGGACTTTCAACTCATTTTTTCCATCACAACTTTTCTCAAGCATTGCTCTGGGATTTGGGAGGTACTGCACACCTATAGAGGGCATCTGTGTATGCCAAATTCCTATAAAGTCATGTCACCAGGAATATTCTAGGAGTGAAGGATATAAGTTATGTGATTATGGTAAGTAAATGGTGGATTTAGAGAAGGTTTGATAAAACTGTTTAATTTGTTAACAAAATTAATCAAGTCTAGAGACCCGCTAATATAAAGTAAGTTGTTTAGCAGTGATGGGACAGTATAACTGGAAGGTGAGTAAAAGGTATGGAGCCATTAGCTTAGAAGTGCTATTGAAGTCCGCACTTCAGGACCATCCGATTTCTACTTGAAATGATTTTGGACATGCTTAGTAAACAGTAATGGAAAACCTGCCATGGGTTATAAGCTCTATCCTTGTAAAAAGCTTTGTTGTTTTCTCATTATCTTTTAATACAAATTAAGTTAAACAGTGATGTACTATAATCATTACAACTAGTACACTACTGCCCTGAAAACAATCAAGAAAAATTATAGTGCTCTAATATTTCCACCAAATCACTACACCATATGAACATATTTAAGAAGTTGTTATTTTGTTATACTTGTTATAAATAGCATAATATATATGACCTCAAAAATATACAAATTTTAATCTCCACACATGAACATCTTGTTGTAAAAGACAGCAAAAGGGAAACTGCCATCATAGAGGGCATCGAGCAGTAAACATTTCTGCTCCAATACCTGCACTGAGGGGACAACTGGTCAGCCTGGTTGAATTTGAAAAATGGCTCAGTACTGGGGCCTTTACTGTTTTCACCTTTCATATTTCCATTGGGAACTATCATTGGAAATCATAGCATTAATTTTTACTCATATGGAAATGGCCCCCAATTATACCTTCACTAGGCTCACCCGCCTTTTAAGGCGACCGACTTTTAAGTTGACCACTTCTTAAGGCAATTCAATATGTAGATCAATTTGATATTTTATACAAACTGATTAATTTGGTTATATTGCATTTGAGTGGTATTACTTTAATACTCGTAGTTTCTGTTATTTTTGTGATGAAATTTAAACTTTTTTTCTATATTGAGGTCGCCCTTTTGAACCCCCCAGATATTTACTACGCGGTGAGGCATTTGTACTCCATCAACATTAATTATTTCCAGAGACATAATTTTGTCTATTTTTCCAGCGCATCGCGCACAAAAGCAAGGGAACGATGGGAGCACCAAAACTCTGCTCACATCATGTCACGTCGTACCGCAAGCTGCAAGTAGTAAGTCTGTGATAAGCGGAATACCGCTACGCTTTCCACTCATGGGACGGAAAGACAATCCCGACCGCTTTTATATAGTAAGAAAGAAGAAGAAGATATCGCACAGTCTGGAGTAGAAAATCATCTTTTACCTGGAAAAACGAAACTACAAATCCCATCGTGCATTGCAAAATGGACGGCATGTGTGTGAAATTCCGTGCTACTCGCACAGTCTGCAGTAGAAAATCATCTTTTACCTGGAAAAACAAAACTACAAATCCCATCGTGCATTGCAAAATGGACGGGGCGTGTATGAAACTCCGCGCCTGTGTAGCACTCACGGGACGGAAGGACAATCCCGACCGCTTTTATATAGAAAGATTTCAGACCAAATGGCATTTCTCCAAAAGTGTCCTTAATTAGTTGTGTTTATGGGGTAACAATCTTAGCCTGAAGACGTCTGTTCATTTTTCACATGGAAGAGATGACCCACATAAAGGTTTTCGAATACTGTTTCTGTCCTAGTGTATACACAGTGTCTAATATTGCATATTGTAATCTGTTCAGTTAGCCAATATAGGGTGTCTTTTTGCCTGACTTCTCATGTTTATGTTGTGAACAAGTAATACTATTTTTGTCTTTTTTCATTTCTTTATGGTTTGTGTTATATGGGCTATATGACAGGCTGCAGAAGCAGTCTTACATTAGACTTTTATGTTCATACTTTCTTCCCACATTAACTAGGACATTAAGCAAGGTGTCCTTTGGAGCCCCAACTCTTCATTTGTTTCTCTTAGATTCATGTACAGTGGCATTGTTGGCAGGATTGTCCTGGAGACAGTGACAGGCCAGGAAGACCTCACAACTGTGACTCAACAATTAGCTGAACAACTAACCCAAATTCACGTTCAAGTGGCCAACCAACAGACCATCTTTGTGGCAGCTCATCTAAGGGATTATGTGTTATATAGGTCCTGAACAGAAATCACCTGGGTGTTGAACTATTCTGTGCTTTCCTCACCACTCTCTGCAGTGAAAACACTGTAGACCAGCACTAAGATCACCCTTTTAAATTATTAAATGCAAAATAACAGTGCATTTGGCCACATTTTTTTTCAGAGGTAGATTATATTTTTGGTGAGTTTGAATTTTTCCAGGGTGGGGCTAGAAGTTTGAAATATTTTTTCTTTAGGCTGTCTGCAAGTATCTAAGAATTTCTTGTCAGTACGTCAGTCAGATGTAGTTATGTATAATATGTATTTGCTTTGAACTAATAACAGCCCTTTTCAATGGGCAGCAGTCACCAACATTACTGGTTCGTATATGATTAAAAAAAAAAAATCAACGAATGCACAACACCTCTGCAACCTGACTTACTGTGTCAAGCTTTTTTTCTATTTTCTAGTTGAGTGTGTATTTTATATCCCACTACAGAGTTATTTTTTTTCTTTATTTGGACTTTTTCCTAGGTACTGTATATAGCTTGAATTTCCACTTAAAGTGGGCTGGTAGGCTAAGAGACTTAACGGTGACTCTGTCATGCAGTTAGGAAACAATAAGGGCAATTCTGATTACTAAGTTCTTTACTAAAACAATATGAACCTGCATCTCCCTCCTATGCCCAGTTGTTTCTGCCCTTTTACCTAGTACAGTAGATTGTTTCTAAAGCACATAACTCAATTACAAAAGTAGGTCATTTGCCAGAAATTCCCAGGAGCTTGCAGGAAGCCTTACACAAGTATTTTGTTTAAGCATGCTGAGCTCCTTGCATTTATGTTTGAAGGGGCCTTCAGCAATCAAATGGCTGAGTATACACATAAGCACACTGTACTATAGGAACGGTAGGTGGCTCATTTGTGGAGTGAAAGGGAAGACTTATTCTATTACCAACCAAACCATTGAAATGTGCAGAAAACCTGAAGAGGATGTGGTTGTGGTTTCCATAATGCCATAGATGGGTGTACTCAGTGTCAGTGTTAGTTTTTAAAGCAGTCTTACTCAAATATCAGTAAATTAACAGATTGCACAGTTCTGTGCTGTGGCTGCATTTATTCTGGTGTTTAGATGGAGTTCAGCACAGATTTGATTAGTTAATTTCAGTGGTCAGTTTTTAGATACTAGAAATTTGACTTTGATCCCACTTTCAAAGGCATAAAAAATTATGATGAGCTAAACATTGCAGTATATGACAGAATAGTGAAAAACATCAGTGTCTGCTCATCCTAAATTTAACAAACATGTCTCAGATCTAAGCCTGATCAATCTTCTCTTCAAGGGACATAAAGATCACTTGGGATAGGGATCCTTAAATTTCTGTCAGATAGAACTAAACATGCCAGAAAATGAAAAAAAAATGGTAAAGATAAGAATTTATGTCCATGGTTTTCGTTATGGACATCATGCCATGATATGACAATTTCCTCTTGGAGATTAATACAGTATATCTCTCTACAGTGATCCCTCGCTATATCGCGCTTCGACTTTCTCTGGCTTCACTCCATCGCGGATTTTAAATGTAAGCATATCTAAATATATATCACGGATTTTTCGCTGGTTCGCAGATTTCTGCGGACAATGGGTCTTTTAATTTATGGTATATGCTTCCTCAGTTTGTTTGCCCAGTTGATTTCATACAAGGGACGCTATTGGCGGATGGCTTAGAAGCTACCCAATCAGAGCATGTATTACGTATTAACTAAAACTCCTCAATAAAATATGATATGCTTCCCGCGCGGTGCTTGATTGCTTTTCTCTGTCTCTCTCACTCTCTCTGACATTTTCTGCACCTGACGGAGGGGGTTTGAGCAGAGGGGCTGTTTGCACAGAGGCTGTTTGCCTAAAGGATACGGACACTCCTCTAAAAAATGGCGCTTTATCTCGGTGCTTCGGCATACTTAAAAGCCCAAAAGCACGTATTGATTTTTTGATTGTTTGTTTCTCTCGCTCTCTCTTTCTCTCTCTCTCTCTGACATTCTCTGCTCCTGACATGCATTCCTTTGAAGAGAAGATATATTTGCATTCTTTTAATTGTGAGAAAGAACTGTCATCTCTGTCTTGTCATGGAGCACAGTTTAAACTTTTGACTAAAAGGTGTTATTTCATGTCTAGAGGGCTCTAATAATGTTAACAGTGTGGGAGAGTTTATAAGGGCTTAAAATATATAAAAATAACCATACAAACATATGGTTTCTACTTCGTGGATTTTCATCTATCGCGGGGGGTTCTGGAACGCAACCCCCACGATTGAGGAGGGATTACTGTATTATAATAAAAAAAAAATCCTGGGACGAGACGTGACTTTTTCAGAGAGATACTTTCACATCCCGCAAGATGAGACTTTGTGCCAAGAGATTTAACCACACCCAGGGCCGGAAATAAAAGACAAAGAGTAGGTGTCAAAGTAAAATGCTGCAAAGAATGCAAAAACGTTGGTACAATACACATGCAGAGCAGGTTAGAGATAATGAAAGTACTAAAATTTGAAAATCTCAAAAACAATAATAGTAAAGATCCCATCAGCGCAAACAAACGGAAATTACTACTTAGTGAAATAACGGAACAGCGAAAAGAGATTGAATATATTGTTCGGATTTAAACTTAAAGTCGGAGACTTGTAGATCGTCTAATTCGTGTTGCCATCAGGGAAAAGTAGTGTTTCTTCCCAATGAAGAGGCGTATTCATGAGAATTAAAAGATTTGTTGTTTGGTGAAAGTGAAATCCACATACGTGAGCGGCAGAGACATGAAGTGGCTGGTGAGTAGTGCAGGCCGGGAGGGTTGGTGAGCAAAGCAAGCAGGGGGTGAAGCCCCCCAGTCAAATCAAAAAAAAAAAAAAAAAAAAGGATGTGAAGGTTAGGCAGTGCCTCCACTCTAAAGTGGGACAGACTTATTCTCTGTCTTGTATAAGATGGACCACAAGTATAATTTTGTTATAACAAAGAATGAATTTGAGTAATATTTCTAGTGCTCTGGGTTATTTAATCCAAAGTAAATGAGAACTTGAAGCAGTTGGTGTTCTGGTTTACAAAGGATAAGATAATTCTGTGATGGTGGTGCAGCTGGTGGAAGACAAAAATGCATTCCAGGTTATTTTTAATCGGTTTCACAGTGAACATACAGTTGTCTGCAACTGGAGGCTACTGGGTCTGCCACTGTTGCTCAGCTTGCCCAGATGCAGGGATTCCCTTTGACAGTGAAATTCATCATAGTGTTGCATGTGAACTCTGTGTTTTTATAGCTTAATCATCTTGTATGATTTTACTGTTTGGCAAACAAAAAATGACCACAGTTATTTAAAGTACAGTGAAACAGGACCTCTAATGTAACGGTTCAGGCCCTAAATCCCTCAAAGTACCTCAGCAAAGAGAAAGGCACAGAGAGCAAACAAGCACTTTTGTTGGTCGGTGGTGCCTGTAATAAGCGGGCTGAACCAGCCAGCATTCAGTATTTCAATTCAGAATTTCCATTAGTATAATTAATATCATCTGACACAAAGCCTTCTGCCATCTGGTGCATTCTCAGCCAAGCAAAGAGCCTAGTTTATGTAACAACAGGCAGATGCCAGCAACACCCCACCCCCAATTCTTTAGTGATTATTATTGCGCATACTAAAGGAAACAATATTATGTTTTTAGCACATTAATTAATAGAGGGAAACACTTCCAATTAATTATCAATATCTACACGCTATGTTATGTTTTGTAATTTTCTGTTGCTAAGAAAAATTAATAAAGCACGACTTAACTTAAAAACATTGATCTCGATAATTTTATTTTACAGTAATTTCAGAAAGCAAGTTACTTGGAAATAAAAAAAAAGAAGAAGTGCCTTTTTTTTATTTTTTATCTGTAACTGATTTAGAGTACTATTATTGAAATCATTGTATGGTTGGCTTTGAGCTGATCTGGAGGGGATTACGCTTTAGGTATTTCAATTGTCTGTCTATAGTGTAATGCTATTATAGTATTACAGCATGCTACCCTCGCCAAGTGTTGCTGTATGCAGCCTGGGTTTCTTGGATAGGCTTGGTGTATAATCCTACATTGGGATTCTGATCAGGCAGAACCCTGCGCTGACGGGAGCAGACAGGACTGATGGTTTTCAGATGTGGCCAACCTAATTAATTGGCTTTATTTGTCTATTTTCTAGTAACAGAAAACCATTACCTACAGTTTTCTCATCTGTGCCTATGAGTGTTCTTCTTCCATCTGATATTTGTAATGCTGATAAAGCAAACAATGTCACGAAAATTAAAACATGTTGCTATGGTAATTCATGGCTCAGAACACATTTATTTTAGTTTACGTTTTAAATAATTAGAACAAATTTCATGGAGTACACATTCTTTAATTTGCTGTTTCACTAAACAATTGTTTTAATAAAACCATGCCCATTTCAGGATATACTATTTGATTAAACAGTGTGGAACATAAAACAAGTAAAGCAAGAAGACAGAAAAATCATTTAAACAGTTTTTTTTTTTTAAGCAGAATATTTTTTCTTGTACATGTTTTGTTTCTCTTTAAATGCTATTAAGTTGTGTTTTTCCAGGTTTTAAAAAAAAATTTAACAAGTGTGATTCTAGGAGAGTTGAGAGAAGGTAGAAGATGCGGCCGGGTGCAGGGGTTTGGGTGTTTTTCTCCTTTTCTTTTTTCATCATTTCTTCAAAATTATTACAGATTATCACCTTTCTCTTTGTACTTGGTTTCTCATAATAATTTGATTATAGAAAATAATAAATATAATTCTTTTTTTGACGGTGAGAATGCTTCAATGACATTTTTTATTTGATTTGGTGTTTAGCAGACCTGCTTTCTATCTCAAGTGCTCTGGTTTGAATTCCACTTTGCTGACTTTAAGTGGGGAATTTGTGTGTTAGCCCTGTGCCTTCTGGGTACAGCGTGGTCTTGCAATGGATCCCATCCAAATTGGGTTCTTGCCTGGCACCTGGTACTGCCGAGAATGGATCTGGCTTGGTTGGAACGCTCAATAGACAAAATATGGATTTTGTAGCTCAAAAACAAAGTTTCACCACACACCAGTTATACAGCATTGGCTTAAACTATATTCTATTTTAAGGTATGGTATTAATTTAAAGATTAAAATAGGTAAAATAAAAAAATATGTAAAATAAGTCAGACATAAAACAAAATATACACTTTCCACTGCATTGACAAAACATTCACTTGTTACCTAGCAAACTCACAGTCCACTAATCTCATCTTGTATGCCTCCCCTACGTTTAACATTTAACTAAGAAAATTCAAATACATACAGAATGCATGTTGAGTTTCAGTATCTCCAAAAAATGACAAATATGTGCCTTGTATGATGGAGATCACATCCCTCTTCCAGGAACAAATTCTTTGTCTTCTTTAAACAATATAACCTTAAAGCAGCCTTGAATCAATCTAAGCCTCAAAGTTGTAAAATGTTTTAAAAAAGGGAATATAATTACAAAACGTATTGTATGAGACAAGTCGGTTCAGGTCTCTTCTCCATATAATTAAGCCTTTGTTTAGTAGCATCTAAATCTATATATCATCAATCCGTTTGTCTATAATACAGTATATATCTGTTATATAGTTAGTTTCATATCTATCTAGCTATCTGTCTATCTTGTCTGTCTGTTTCTTGTCCTGTCAAATTATGTTACTTGTTAGTTGACATGGTCCTATTTTATCATAGAATGATGAAACTGGCTGTTGCCAGATTTTTCTCAGCCTGTCAATATTTTTAGGCTCTGCTCAAACTACTACGTTTTCATATAAAAACACAGACATTAATCTACATTTTTGCCTTTCTTTTTTTTTGTCTTTTGAAAATGCTCTCCAGAGGTGTATACTTCTGAAAATGTGCTATAATGAGGATGGGCAAAAACACAGTTTTTTGGAAGCTCAGACTGTAACTGTGCTCTGATTTCTTTGTGCTTATTACTTGTTCCTGACGGGATCCTGCTCATCACAATGTCTCATTTCCTGACTAGTCACCCTTCACGGAAGAAAACTATATTTCAGCAAAGAGGTTGCTTTCCACAAGATCACAGGAGAATATAAAATTTACACACATCTCTAGAGATGTGGAGTACTGTAGTGTGACACTGTCCAATATCTTACCTGGCATTGATCTGTTTATGGTATTTCGAGGCCTGTACCCTTTTAGCTATGTTTTATGTGACCATTTTGTAACATCATCCCAAGTTGAGACTATTCCCAAACAGATACCCATCCATCCCAAGACACATTCACATATACATCCACACTGGTTAAATTTTGAGGGAGAAATTAACCTGTGACTTTTGGATACAGGAAGAAAACTAAATGGGACCATCCAAAGAAAAACAATTACTGAACACAGAGAGTAACTGTACAGTGATCCCCCGCTATATCATGATTTAGCTATCACACCCCCGCCACATCGCGGATTTATTATTATTATTATTATTACTAGGGGGCTCCGCCCCCTGCTCGCTTCACTCGCCCATCCCTGGGTTTGGTTTACGGGATAAACAGTTTAAAGAGATTGTTATTTTCACGGGAATTGTTACATATGCATTATTTTCATTTTTACTTTAAAACTGTTGTAAAAACAATATTTGTCCTTTATTTCCTGCCCTGGGCGTGGTAAAATCTTTCTTGCGGGACTTATAATGCTACTCGCATTGTGAAGGGGGGGGCTCTGAACGTACGCTAAAGAGATGCAATCAGTTCAGCTACTGTCTTGCTGTTGCTGCTGGCCAGCTGTGTGTTCTGCTTGTTGCGCTTTGCGTCAATCACTTAAAAGCCTGTACAGCAGATGTACTTTTGCCACTTCGTGTCTCTGCCGCTAGTGTTCTGAATTGAGGGATGAATGCACGCTAAGGAGAAGCGCTCAGATTATCTGCTGGCTTGCTGCAGCTTCTGTGTTCTGCCTGTCATTGTTTTAAGAGCTGGGAGCACCTGAAGTTTGTCTGCCAAAAGCATTCCAACAACTGCTAAGTTAGATGTCAGTGAACTTGTTTTAAATTGTTTGTAAGTAGGGCGTGATGTGCAAAAGTCACCGTCTCATGGGTTTTGCTTCCTAAGGTTGTAATGTGTAGTCTAGTCTTGCGTGTCGTCAAAGTGTCTCTCTGAGATGAACTGGTCTTGATTGCTTCACTCAACCCCCCTGGAGGCGCGCTACGCTCCTGTCACTTCGCATCACTCCTGCTCGCATTGTGAAGGGGGGAAGCAGAATGCACACTAAGGGGAAGCGGACGGATCAGCTACTGGCTTTGCACTGCTTCTGCCAAGATGTCTATTCTGCTTTTTTCTCTGAGTATCGATCATTTAAAAGCCTGTACAGCAGATGTCCTTCTGTCTCGCTGCCTTGTCTTGCGTGACGTTAAAATGTCTCTCGCGGGATGTCAAATTGTCTTCTGAGAAGATCAAGCCTCGTCTCCCTAGTCTCCCTGCCATGATTTTTTTTATAATAAAGAGATGTTACTCATATCCTTAGCCCGACATCCACATATCATACGTGTTTACAAAGTTTGTTTTAATAAGTTCACATGTGTTTAAAGCGTGTGGGAGGGGTATTTTAAGGATTAAACTATAAAAAAAAATGTTTATTTATATGGTCTTTCTATATTGCAGATTTTCACCTATTGCTGATGGGTCTGGAACGTAACATCAGCGATAGGTGGGGGATCACTGTATTGGGATTTAAAAGCAGAACTCCAGAGCTATGATGCAGCAGTGAAAACCTCAACACTATCATGTTGCTGCAGCAATAAGGAACAAGTAGAAGATTTGTCAACATTGTGTATTATTAAATAGAATCTAAATGAATAAGAAGAGAATTTTGTTTGCAAATTTATTTTTCACCAACAATTTGCTTTTGCTAACCTAATACTTGCAAGCACCAGGGCCAGTAAAAGTATAATCTTTCAACCTGTAGTACATTGAGAGTTAAGACATCAATTTAGACAGTCCTACAAAGACATAATGAGCAAATAATGGCCTAGGAGACCCAATGCAATGGATAACAATGTGCACATAGTCCAATGTAGAATATAAGTTTTTGAACTGGGACACAGTCCTTTCATTACTCACCATTAAATATATAAGGACAAACTACATCTCTTGTCCTCAATGGGAAAGCAGTTGCAAAAGGTTTGGCCTGAATCCCACATTTTCGGGTGTCTCTTCCTGTTCTGTTTTTTTCTTCCACATACACAGATCTTTTTCACAAAGGAAATCAGACAAATAAATTGCACAGCAAATGCAGTAACATTTTGCAGACAAAAAAGCCACCACTCAACAACACAAATTACTGGCCTGCCTATAAAAATCACATTCAGCAAAACAGATTACTGAGAAAAAAAATATTTTTAATTGCAGGCAGCGTCAGAGAAGATCTAAAGATAGCAGGAAAAGCTGAAAGCAGCATTCAAAGCTAATTTTACATTTAAGAAAAGGGGACAAAATATTGATTTGTGAGTATGTCTAACAATAGGAAACACTACAAAACAAAGTGAAATATTATCTCAGTCCTTCTACACTGCAGATTTAAAGAGGCTACAGCAGACCAAATTTTGTGGGTGGGTAAATTTACAAATTTACCCATGCAGACAATAATGTGACACCTCAGCAAAAAAACTAAGGAAACAAAAAGAAAACCAAGGCACAGTGAAAAGAACTGATATCTGGGAAAAGCAATACTTTTTAATCAGTTCAACAGAAGTTTTCAGTGCTATCCTATTTTATTCATTTTAATGATGCATTTTGTGAATTGCTTTTTTGCTGCCAAGATTTACCTCTGGAATATAGAAATCACTCAAATTAGCCCTATGTGCTTAAAGCTGTACACTAACAAAAAACACAGATCTCAGAAAGAAGACACCTTTTGGATTAACTCTCTGGTCCCAGAGACTGTGACCAGGAATAAGCAGGTAAAGCAAATTGGAAGGAGCGCCTTTAGAGCAGACACCTAGTTCAGCTACTGATCAGACACACCACAGTTATAAATTTAGCTCATTTACGTTATGATAAAAAGACACGTTTAAGTTTCATTTCACATTTGTAGGCTTCAAGTTTACTGATGTGTTTAATGTTAGAATTGTGCTTCCTGTATATGTAGCTGAAACTCAAGAAAAAGGAGGAAAAGAAAAGTTTAAAAATTTGGTGTGGAGTATTTCCATATTATTTAAGAGGTGTTAAAAAAAGTGTCTAATTCTATCCATTACTGATGTTGATAATCCTACAATGTAACAGTCGGTTACTAAATTTGATCTAGTCTTGTGAAGGCCTGTGTTCAGAAGGACTTACTGCCCATTATATTCGTTCTTACTATTTTGTCAAATTTCTTTTGTTGCCTGATTTACACTTTGTACGTAGATGAGTGGTGCACTTTTTAGGATATGAGAAAGCATCAGTGCGTTAATACTTCAATGTCAATGCAAGAGTGCACATCGCGCGCCTGTGTGTGTGTCTGTCTGTCTGTCTGTCTGTCTCTCGCGCGCCTGTGGGTGTGTGTGTCTGTCTGTCTGTCTGTCTGTCTGTCTGTCTGTCTGTCTCTCGCGCGCCTGTGGGTGGGTCTGTCTGTCTGTCTGTCTGTCGCGCGCGTCGGGGGGGGTGGGTGGGGGGGTAGGGGGTGTGTGTGTTTGTGTGTCTGTCTCTCGCGCGCCTGCGGGTGGGGGTGGAGTTGTGTCTGTCTGTCTGTCTCTCGCGCGCCTGGGGGTGGGTGTGTGTGTGTGTGTGTGTGTCTGTCTCTCGCGCGCCTGGGGAGGGGGGTGTGTGTGTGTGTGTGTCTGTCTCTCGCGCGCCTGGGGGGGGGGGGTGTGTGTGTGTGTGTGTGTGTGTGTGTGTCTGTCTCTCGCGCGCCGTGTGTGTGTGTGTGTCTGTCTCTCGTGTGTGTGTGTCTGTCTGTCTGTCTGTCTCTCGCGCGCCGTGTGTGTGTGTGTGTCTGTCTCTCGTGTGTGTGTGTGTGTCTGTCTGTCTGTCTCTCGCGTGCCGGGGGGG
>JANRMT010062841.1:41869998-41902753 GCA_026402145.1 Polypterus bichir lapradei
AATAAGAAAGTTCAACATGGCGGACGTTGTCGACCGTTATCGACCGTTACGTGTTGAATTTCGAAATGAAACCTGCTTAACTTTTATAAGTGAGCTGTAAGGAATAAGCCTGCCAAATTTCAGCCTTCTACCTGCACGGGAAGTTGGAGAATTAGTGATGAGTGAGTGAGTGAGTGAGTGAGTGACTGAGTGAGTGAGTCAGTGAGTGAGTCAGTCAGTCAGTGAGGGCTTTGCCTTTTATTAGTATAGATTAACTCTCAGCAGCAGAGTAGCCGTGAGGCGCATGCGTACAGGTGCTGTTCTCATCCCTACCACCTTCACCGTCACTTCCTCTAACTCTTCATATCTTAAATCATTCTTGAGGCAGATTGAAGACTTAAGTGCCAGCTTAAATGAAAATTTAAAGAAAACGTACTAAGTTATTGCAACACAAAAACTGACTTAATCAGTTTTAACGCAAAAAGTTGCCGACAGGAGAAGAAAAGAAGTGAGCCGGTAGAGTGGAGAAAATGAGCTGCTCACGAAACAGCAAGCACATCTTCCTCTGAGCAAACGAATGCCTGTAAGTCTGATCTGGTACCATAGTTGGGGAGGCTATAAGGATACCAAAAACTGAGCTTTTTTCTTTTCAATTGGAAGCCAGGTCAAATGAAGACTTAGAAAGTAAAAGGCAGTACGGAGTAATGGCTAGAGTATGGGACTCTGAGGGCTGCTGAGTTTATCCCCACTTTGAACCCACTATGTTACCCTAAATATGTCACTTAACTTGCCCATGCTCCAACTGTAAAAAATATATGTGTAATTGTTAAGAACACTGATCTTCAAAGTTGCTTTCCTAAATGAAGACATTAGTTAAAAAAAACAATAATAAGTGATTTTTAATAATAAAAGAACCACACAGCCAGTAATCGGCATATGCTAAATCTCGAATCATTAAACCCAGGATGTGCGTGAACAACCTAGAAGTGTTAACCATTAAGAGTAAAGACAACCTTTTCTAATGCAGCATTTACATGCTGTGGAATTTTGTATTTACCACTAGTGACATCACACCTTCCCATTTTGTTTGGTTTGCTCACAGTTTGGGTGAAAAAGAACATTTACTGGGTTTTTTTTTTTGCTTCTTTAGCTATCAAAAAGAAATTAAAGATTCACTCTATTTTTTGTGAAAACAAAAAACAAAAGAAACGCATTAATCAAATATGGTATACACTGCTTAAATGTCATTTTGCACTCCGCTGACCTTTTTTCTTATTATTTTATGTAGCAAAATGATGTGAGGTCAGTATTCTGACAGAATGGAGTAAAAATGGAAAAGCCACATATCCCACACAAAGTGAACACAGCATAATATCTTTTCTAAATTTTCACAGTCATCTCTATCTATTTTTACAGAAGAGTGATCATGTTTTTTCATGACTCCATATTCATATGGATGTGGAGTTGAAGTCCACGTGCTGTTTGTATTCCCAATGCTTTATTGGGTTTGTATTGTGCATTTTATCATAATTAGAACTATTGTACTTTATTCCATGAAATGCATAGTTTTGATCATTTCTGCAATGCTACATGTATTGTAAGGTAAAATTATTTAAAATATTCTGTTATATTTGAGTTTGCAATGGAATATAGTAATTTTAAATATTCATACAAACTGAGAAAAAAAGTCATGTGAGTGATTTAACCATATTCATTTAGATGGCTTCTAAAACAGTAAAATTGTGTATTGCACGTTACAATAAATGTCCACAATCAACAACAAAAATAATAAGAAAAAAAAAGAAAGAAACTTCATTTTTGCTGCTGAACATGTCAATACAGTAAGACAGTGATGCCAGATGGCGTGTGAAAGCAAACTACTGTTGTGCACAGGATGAGAATGATTCAAGATGAATACAGAGAACGTTTTATGTCATGATGTCACTTTCAGCAACAAGAACTAATGGTTTTAGAACGGCTCCACTTTAATCTTTGATCCTTTAGAAGAACCAAGTACGCTATATACTCTTGTCTGCATTAAAATTTACCAGATGTAAGATAACTGCAAATGTTTACCTAAAAACATTTTTTAGAACATAATCCATGGTGTTCCACTTGTGCAAAGAAGTGACCCTGTGCAAGGGATGTGCTGTGATTTTTCCCCCGTTTAATTATTCTTTTTATAAAATAAAAACAGATTTTTGATGTTACTTTTTCACAAGATACTCACCAGCTTTTATACACAATACACTGGATAAACACTGGACTGAGTTCCCATCAACTGCTGAATCCATTTTGTAAAATAAATTACATTGACACCTGATTGCACGTGTTTAACTAAATGCATTTCCTTTCCCAAATCTGACACTGGCTGTGAAGTACATCTCCTTATGTGTACCTAGAGAGATGCTGTCATCTCCTCACCTTTACCTGCATGTACCAGACTAGACTCCAGGGGTACACCCATGACCTAGTTTTATACAATTCCAGAATCCAAATAATTCCAAATTCTGAAATACATTTGGCCCCAAGGACTGAAGACCAGGGATTGGGAACCTGTAATGCTTCCCATCAATTATAAAATGCAACATGAAAAACACAACTAAACATAATAAATTGTTCTTAAAATCTTTGGACAAACAGATAACAAATCAGTCTGTGGTACAATTAATGAGGGGAAAATTAACGACAACAACAAATAAAGAGCACTAAATTATTGGTCACATTTTCTAGCTCATCTGTTGTCTTCCCTCAATACGTTGTGTGCATGAAGCTGTGCCAGACGTGCAGTGCTGTTTTAGAAAAGTGCTGACAGTAAGCATGTGTGGGATCTGTTTTGATCAATGATTTTTCCTAAATGCACAGACAATAACACTTTGTCCTCGGAAAAAGCACAAGTACAAATTAATTAGATATTTTATATTGAAAATGGGCTGCATCAGATTACACTGAACAGCATCAGCACTTCACAATGGCTGATAGATAACTACTGAGCCATACCGTTTTGAGAGAATACAGCCTTTTATGTAGATCAAAGTAATCAGTGCCTGATAAATACAGCACAACATGTAAACTCCTTTGTTCTAGGTAAACCTTTTATGAGATATTATTGAAGATGTTATTTAGAAACATGCTCTGCGACAGACAAGTGCATTTCAGGCAAGGGTCACTTTGAAATATGACGAGGATTCATCACAATACAGAGCTGTGTTTTTTTTTTATTAAATTCCTTCTTTCACTTTATCAGTTAAATATCTAGTGCACCACTCTGCACTTTCAAACTTACTGACCAAATAAACAACTACACCTCTCTTTTTTAACTGGATAAACTCATCAAATTCCAAAATAAAGTTAAAATCCATCCACAATTTCCATAGATCCATATATTGGTGCTTGTTTTTTTTACTTCAATGTGGGATATTGCAAGGATTCTGGAATGATGTGTTAAATTATAGCCACAACAGCTTTAGTTACAATATCACTCAAGACTGCAAAATCATTATTAATGCTAATACCAATTCAATAACTGCCATTACCATTTTTATGAACTTCACTTAATTTTCTTCTTCATTTGAGCTTTTCCTGAATCTCTGAAGAGTTCAAGGTCATGGTGTTTGAATGGACCATGTTTAAGTACCCAGTAGTGGAGGCAGCTCCAAGCAACCTGATTAGTAATTATAGTAATGTAATACACTGTTGAAGTCCAAGGCTGAACGAAACCACCAGGTTTAAGAAGAAGCACTTCTAGGCATTATTATTAGACAACCTAGTCTGATATTTAAAACCTTAAACAAAATCATCACACCCTGTGACACGCATGCAGGATCATCAGATTGTCTGTCTGTGAGCTACATTATATGGTCCACTATGTATGTCTATAACTTGCACTGAAATTGTTCTATGATTGTGTTCATCTTGAAAGGCCTTATTTCAAAAGTCAAAGTGAACTTTATTGTCATCTCAACCATGTACAAGTATACAGACAAACGAAATTGCGAAGCTCAGGGTCCACAGTGTAAAAACATGAAATGCAAATAAAAAATTAAAAATAGAATTAAAATTAAAATTTAAAATTAAAACACAAACAAGACAAGACATTGTGCAAAGACAAGACAAAGAAGTAGCAGCAATATTGATGTGTAGTTAGCAATATGAACATTGATGCAATGTATGGTATTTGCAATCTAGATACATAAATATAGTCAATAGATATGTAATATAAAAAAATAAATAAATAATAGATATAGATAATAGAGAAATTATCAGTGTATGATAAGAGTTGTTTAAGACATGTGTAAACAGTGACAGGTCAGAATGTTTCACAGTAGAAGTATATCAAGAGTGTTAAAATACTTAAAGGTCAGTATGAGATTCTACATGCACACCAGTCTTTGCAGGAAAGTGGCTTGCATGTATAAAAGTTCTGTTTTTAGAGGTGGTTGAGGCCGTGTGGAAGATCCCAGGTGGTTATTTAGAAATAACGTATCACTGCTTAATGCTGAATTTCAAAAATGTAATTTTCTAACCCACTTAATCCAGACCAGTGGCGTGGAGAGTGCTACTGCCTATCCCAGCTAGCAAAGGGTTTGAGGCCAAAACAAACCCTGGATAAGGTTCCAGAACATTGCAGGGCATGAATTTCAAAAGTGAAACATTTAAATTACACTTTTTAAAGGGAATTCCCCTTGAATACAAACTAAATTTGTGATACTCTGAATACATAAAACATGCTATAAAAATAATACAGTACTTCACAGTGGGAGGAAGGCAAAGTGCAAAATTATAGATCATTTGTGTTACTAGTAAATTTATAAATAGAAATATATTTTAAATAAAATGAAAGTACAACATTTTTGGACATATTCTGAAATGATGTGCATGAGTGCATTCTCCATAAAGATAATTTAAGCAACAAGGATGTGTGGATTGACTTGCTGCAAGTCCAACTGCACACACAGTTTCTGCATGGTCATCAATGTCATTCACTTTGGAGAACTGCTGTGGGTCGTACATTAAATAGGGACATGCAAACTTTAGCCAATTTTTATATATTTAAGCAAAGTTGCTGTCTACAGTGTAACTATAACTAAAGTGACCCTACATGTTAACAGATCAAGTGTTTAAATATTCCTCAGAAAGCCCTCTCATAAATGATGCCAGTGTATCCAGTGAGATATTATCAAGTGTTTGCTGTCCCTGGAAGTCAGAACAGTCATTTACATTCAGCCCATCAGTGTTTAGGTTAGCCTCTGACTTCATAAAGCAGAGACTATATATAGGACAGGGCACCACTGCACATACTTTAATAATGGTAAAAAAAATCCTTACCATAGAAATTCAAAGAAAGGAATATGTTTTGTTTTTGTTCCAAGCTGAGGAATTTTTTTGTGAACAAAAGGTATGTTTCTTTCTTCCAACAGGTTATTCTGTGTGCATTTTCCTGTAATCCCTGCTTTATAAGGTCAGAAACTAACTTAAAAGATGACTGGTTAAAGAAATATGATTTAGAATGGCAACTTTGATGAGTCTGAGGAACAAAACAAATGCAGCAAAATCAAATCCATCATGGCCACAATAATTTAATGTAGAAGTCATAATAAACCATAAAGTAAGAGCAACTTGAACTTAATAATCAAAGAAAGCAAAATGACTTTATAAAATAGTACAAATCAAACAGATATTTGGGAAAAATTTTCAAAGAACATTAAATAAATATAAAAATAAACAAATGTATTTTAAAATGTGATATAAATAAACAAGAGTATGTGAGCATAGATAATTAAATTTGTTACAAAATATTTTGAGTTGTTTTTCTCTTCATGTACTTATTTATTTCAGAATTACAGTGCAAAGCAACTTCTTTAATTCAAAAACCTCTGAAACCATAATCAACAATCTGCATCTCAATTATCTGCTGTAAATGTGGCACTTAATGGGCGAAGATTAAAATCCACTTTTCTGACAGTTCACCAATCAAGACACGGTACATGCTGGAGCCCACCCTCTCAACTTTGACATGTGAAAATGATTGGGCTTTATTTTGACACATTTCTTGTTGAATGTGGTGTCACTGACATTAATAAATTGATTGATTGATTGATTAATTAATTAGTACATAAATAAGTAACAAAAATATTTTTCATGAAACATTTAATTATGCTCACATTTCCATTTATTATTTATTCATTTTCAAATTTCAAAATACACTTATTTATTGACATATTTATGTATTTAATTTTATCCTAAATATTCATCCATTCAGAAAGATATATTTTCAGACTAGTATAAGCGGAGTAATTGTTGTTGTTTTTCTGGCCTCTTTAACATGCAAGCATCATTAATCAAAATTAGCTTAAATATTTTATGATATACAGTTTATGTGTGCAAGTATTGTAATCTATGGCAGCACAGGCTGTGTGTTGTTTTCTGTCTTAAATCTAAAGTCACGCATAAAACAAGATAACAGCACAGTTCAGTAATCAGCTTTTTATAAATCTATTCTTACAGTTTGCTGAAACTCTTCTGCATACGCATCTGCCTTTTCATTTGTTCATAATGTGAACTACAGAGCTTCCCAATTGTTGTAGCTTGGTCTTCATGTGGCTTCTGTCTGAACTGTCTCATTTGAAGTAAGCACAGCTGAGACCCTTAAACCTCCTGCTGCCCTCCAGCAAAAAAGCATCCCTCCTGCAGTGCTTATTATCTCTTAATATATTTCAGTGTTTCTGAGGATACTCCATCCCCTAATCAAAGTAGCTTTACATTTTTACCTAAAAGGTGTCAGTGGGCTTTTCTGTTACTTGTCTATGAAAATTAGAACTTCAATGAGGATACTAATATATCAGCATGACAAATTAACAATAAGCTTGCATGAATCTATTTAGTAACAGTGCTATGTGACTTTAAAAATGAACTTTGCTTTAACGTCTTAATATAATGGAAACAACACTTCTAAACTAAAATTTACAGCTAAGAAAATACTTTGTATTTAAATACTATCCATTTTGCCTGACATCTGCAGGAAATCTAGAATTACATATACTAAACCTCAGCCCTTATTAATAAAAATTTTAAGAAACTTAAAAAAATAAGAACAGCAGCTATGTTCTTCTGGGAATATCCATTTTTACAAATAATCAAGATTTCACATTAATATGACAGAACTAATAATCATTGGTAATAATGCACATTCCCAGCTGGTGGAAATAATCATAAAAACCACAAAATGGCATTCTGGTTTATGGCTTGATGTCTTAACATATGAGATTTCCCTAGCTGCCTTTCAGTGTAATTGATTACATGTGAATTTTCTGCATAGGCTTATTTATGTTTTATCTGTCAACTTATTACTGTTAGAAGGAACAAGGGCAACAGAATCCTCCCTCACACAAAAGCAGGTTTTGATATCACAACATTAGATAATTTGTAATGAAAAGAAAGATTCAGATGTGTAGTATGATCCATACTGGCAGCAGTTTCTTTCATCCAAGCCCTTCACCTGAATGATGACTGCTCTTCAGAAATCATACTTGGCAACAGAAGTCAAGGATAATATAAAAGAAAAATCTCTGGAATGATGACCTGCCACGCAGTTAAGTAGATCACTCAAAGAAAAGTTAGAGAATGGTGATGCCAGCATCCATCAGCAAACAAAAAAAGTAGTTGAAAATTATACATTAAAATATAATAAGTTATAACATTTAACTGGATATGCCTTTATTACTGAGATTATACTAACAAACTTAACCAAGTAATAGTTACTTTAGCAAAAATATTTTGGATTGCAATTCTATTTCCGAAGCCGCCAGAAAATATATTTTTAAAGATCTAGCTATGCATCTCCCTATAATGCAATAAATTAAGGCTATGTTAATTTAGAGCAGACAGGATGGTTGTGATAAGATCTTTTGTGTCACTCTGTCCCAACTCTCAGAGATCCCTACACATTTTCCGTTCAGAGCTGCACATGCTGATTCCAGGACTATTAGGCTATGCCATCTTTCCCGTGTTCTAAATATTTCATCATCACCATCTTCTTTCTTTCTGCTTACTGAAGACTGACACAAACCTAAAAGCGGACACTTTTTCCTTGCTGGCTTTACTTAGAATTGTTGACAGTTGGTCTGTACTGTTTACCATAACATGATCAAATCTTTAAAGGAATTGCAGGTCATTTAAACCAATATAGCATTATTGCGTAGAAATGTCAAAAACATAAATAAATTCTACTCACAACAGAAAGAATGTCAGTATTTTCAATATTGCTAATAAACTGTCTTTTTATTAAATACAGAAATAATATTTGGGTCATGGAGAGAGATATGTCTATATTTGTAAACAGAGATATAATGGACCATTGTCCCAGGGTAGGTTATTATATTACTCATAATTCTGGCAAGATAGTTACCTGCAAAGCCCTTCCACCACTGCCATTTCAAACTCAAAATTGGATCAAATATAACTGATTGATTAAAAGTTTTAAGAAAAACGAAGTAAACAAATGAATAAAAAGAAAAAACAGTTCTTGATTGACAATTGCTTCTTGCTTTTTTCCTAATGCTATAAGCAAAGCTTCAATACCATTTAGGTAAACCACAGAGTTTTGATTACACAGGTTCCAGAAATAGATGTTTGAATTATTAAAATAAATGGCAATTTAATTGGAGCCTTATTGTGATATAAAGGGCACTTTCAGACAACCTGGATCAAATACACAAATTATGTTCCATTTCCGACTAAGATGTTTAAGGGGTGGTTTCTACATGTTTTCCAAAAAAGAAAACGAGTGATGGTGGTCTAAGAGATTTCTCTTTCAAATGAGTACACTCTGTGGGTGGCAGACATGGGGAGATATCAACAACTATACATGGCAACACTGGAGCTGGGACATCATGTACTACTACAATTACAAGTAAATTATCATCAGCTAACAGATCCTGTCACCTCGGAGTACTGCACCCTCCACCCATCCTTCTGCTGATACCAGCATAGGAGAGAGTTTCCCCCCACCCACAATTACAGCAGCCCAGGTAAGCAGAGAGCTGAGGAGACTTCGTGCCAGCAAAGCTGTAGGTCCAGATGGAGTATCGCCATGACTGCTGAAGGCCTGTGCGTTGGAGCTGGGGAGTCCTCTACAGCGCATCTTCACCCTGAGCCTGGAACAGGGGAGAGTCCCGAGGCTTTGGAAAATATCTTGCATCACCCCAGTCCCAAAGGTATCATATCCTTGTTAGCTGAATGACTTCCGGCCTGCCGCACTGACATCACATGGGATGAAGTCCATGGAGTGGCTACTGCTTCATCACCTAAGGCCACAGGTCTGCCATGCCCTCGACCCTCTGCAGTTCGCATACCAGGAGAAGATGGGAGAGGAGGATGCCATCATCTATATGCTACACCAATTCCTTTCCCACTTGGACAGAGGCAGTGGTGCTGTAAGAATTATTTTTCTGGATTTCTCTAGCACCTTCAACACCATCCAACCTCTGCTCCTTAGGGACAAGCTGACAGAGACGGGAGTAGATTCATACCTGGTGGCATGGATCGAGGACTATCTTACAGAGAGAGATCAGCATGTGCGTCTCAGGAACTGCAGGTCTGACATTGTGGTCTGCAGCACAGGAGCGCCGCAGGGGACTGTACTTTCTCCGGTCCTGTTCAGCCTATATACATCGGACTTCCAGTACAACTCGGAGTCCTGCCATGTGCAAAAGTTTGCTGACGACACTGCAATTGTGGGCTGCATCAGGAGTGGGCAGGAGGAGGAGTATAGGAACCTAATCAAGGACTTTGTTAAATGGTGCGACTCAATTCCACTTACACCTGAACACCAGCAAAACTAAGGAGCTGGTGGATTTTAGGAGGCCCAGGCCCCTCATGGACCCCATGATCATCAGAGGTGACTGTGTGCAGAGGGTGCAGACCTATAAATACCTGGGAGTGCATCCGGATGATAAATTGGACTGGACTGCCAATACTGATGCTCTGTGCAAAAGAGGAAGGCAGGCTCTATTGTAGGTACGGAGCTGGACGGTTCAACATCTGTGGCAGAGCGACAGTCACTGAGCAGGCTTCTGTCAATCATGGAGAATCCACTGCATCCACTAAACAGTATCATCTCCAGACAGAGGAGCAGCTTCAGCGATAGACTGTTGTCACTGTGCTGCTCCACTGATAGACTGAGGAGATCGTTCCTCGCCCACACTATGCAACTCTTCAATTCCACCCCCTTAAACGTTAACATTATACAAAGTTATTGTCTGTTATACCTGCATTTTTATCACTCTTTAATTTAATATTGTTTTTTATCAGTATGCTGCTGCTGGAGTATGCGAATTTCCCCATGGGATTAATAAAGTATCTATCTATCTATCCAGAATCATCATTAAAATTGTCACAATTTCTTCAACAAGGAATTTAAATTTTTACAATTTAAAAATGTTAGTATTTGGCTAATAAAATTATGTAAATATAATTAGAGCAGCATGCCCAGTCCTTCATTTTCCTGTGACAATGCAGGTTCCGCTCCATGCTTCCATCTTCCTTCTAGGAGCTCTTGAACCCAACACCGTCGGTAATGTCACCGATGAGCTGGACAGTGAGGCACAACAAAGCAAGGGGATGGTGCAAAAAGTGCAAAGTGATTTTATTTTAAAAATCAGCAAAATCAAAACAGTGTTCAAATAAATAGTGCAGTGCTTCAAAATCTTCAAATAAATAATCCAATAAAAACAGGTGAAAGGTGGAGGTTAAAATCCAATAGAAAAAAAAAATCCTTTTAAAACCAAGGTTAAAACAATGGCTAAAAGCAGTCTTTTAAAACAAAACCCATTGCCTTCTTTTACTGGTGGCTCTCCTGCTTCTCCCATCCAAGCTATGCACCAGGGTAGTCACCCTACATGCAGCTGACCTTCTTTTCTGTACTGGTCTGATAGCCTTTCCGATCCCTGGCTCCAGTTCTGCTCACCCAGACAGAGACTTGGGCTCCCCAGCGATCAGGACGCTCACGCTGGGGCTTCCACTTCCCAAGTCCCCGACTCCCACTGCCTTCGCTGCGTTGTGCCAGCCTTCTCCCGGTCACTCCTGCTCTGAACAAGCGCTCAGTAGGAGTGACCAATACCATCAGCCCTCGAGTGCCGGCCAAACACCCCACTCGGGCTTGCCTTTCCCAGCTGCCTGCAATCAGCGTGAGCATACGCGAGACTGCACTCGCTCGCTCGTTTGTTCTCCCTCACTGGCTTTCTCCTTCTTGCTTCCTGCTGTCTTCTTCACCCTTAACCTCCCTTCACGTTCTTTTTTTCTTTCTCTTCCCTCTCATCTGTCTCGCGCTTCCATTATATGATCTGGGGACATGGATCAGGTGTGGCAATCAGCAGCTCCCGGCAACAATTATGGATGCGGATGACACCTCACCTGTGCACTTAAGCAAGGACCGTCTGCATCATGAATCACCCGGGAACCGCTCCAGCCACACTACCACGCCCCCTTTCTAAGCCACTAGTGCGGCGATTATTAATTTAAAAAGTGGCCCTGTTGACTTGAGCTGTGGACCCGCTACACCACATTTCCTTGTAGGTTTACTTATGGCCCAACAAAAAAGGAGACCAAGGTAGTCTCACTGCTGTAGAGATGGGCTACAATAAACATTACATTATTAAACAGGGTAATTTAAAATCATGACTATTTTCCACTGGTAATTCTGTTCGTTAGTGTGGACTGGGGGTGAAGCTCCATGTCCTATGACTTTGTTTCAAGTCACACAGCATTCACATTGCATGGCTTCTAGTTGTTGGGTGTATCAGACTTGCCGACCGCAGTTGCTGATCTCTTTGCTGGACTATTTCAATTTACATTACTGAAAATTGCTGGAAATGTCCCATTTACTGACTGAATGTTGACCATCCAGCCAGGGCCGGATTTAGATGAAAAGAGGCCCTACCCTATTCCACTTATGAGGCCCTTTCACCTCCCATTTTTAAGTTTGTTAAAATTGCTAACAATTTGAATGTAGGCCCCTCTTGATCTTGAGGCCCTAGGCTGAAGCCTAGTTAGCCTATAGGAAAATCCGGCCCTGCATCCAACACATTTGTGCTAATCTCTTTTTTGTGACAACCAAAAATGTGCTGCCTGATGAAGCCTTATTCCTTATTGCCACATTATATGTTAGCGGCTCTCACGGACACAGAGCCCATCCCTATGACTAAACACAAAATCAAACCTGGGTATGATTTTGTGACTGATCTTCATGAAAGAGTGCTGCTTGCCTGTCTCTGATTAAGATTATGTAAATAAAGGCTATCACTGAAATTCACTTGAAAAGTCACGTAACGTGACATGGCCTATAAAATTTTAACTATACTGGGCTGAACTTTTGTGATACCCCACAGTTTGCCTTCTGCAAGCGTAATCTCCACTAATTACATTTTCATTAAGTAATGTATTCAGAATTTAGAGGCCTGGTTGAAATAAAACACAGTGGATATGCTGTGTTACAAAGGCAGGGCAGGGCTAGGAGACACTCCTATAGACATCTGCTTCAGTGGAGCCTACATCGCTAAGTTGACAGATCACAGCTTACTGCACTCTTATTAGAGTCTCTTTTTCAAGCTGAGAGAAAGTGATAAAAATAATTAACAGAGAATAACATTTTCATGCTGATTTTAAGACAAACGTCTGCTATGCTAGTTGGTACAAAGGTTAATGCTCTGTCGTTATTAGTGCTGCCAGAGATGAGACAACACTAGTTCATTTATTTACTGATTTATATAATAACTGGCTTTATTATTATGCTAAAATACTGGTATCACTGATATACTGTAGCTTCACATATTAAACTAAACACTTACATTTCATGACACAAAAAGTCAAAAGTTATCTACCTTTAAACAAACTTCTTAAATTAAGCCAAAAACAAAAGAATAATTCCAGGTGAATCGTACGACAGGTAGTTAGCATACATCAAAGGTGTCACACTTGGTTCCCTGAGGAATAGAATGTCTTCCAGTTTTTGTTGTAAATGAGCTTTTAATTGTGTGGCTAATTCCCCTGTTTATTTGAAGCAATTGCTTAATTAGGCTCCTTCTTTTCCTGTTTCAGAATACAAAATTATTAATTAACTACCATGTGCTTCTATAGTATATGCTTTATTTTCAATAATGTTGGTATGCCGTGTGCTTTTTATAATTATGCTTCTCTTTTAACCCTAAAAATGTCTTTATTTTTTCAATAAAATGGCCAGTTTCCTACAGATACAACAACAGTACTTAACACAAAAAAAACACCAGCGTACGCCACTGTGACACTTGCTTTCTAAAATAGAGAAGTTACTAACAGTAGTAACTGCATTCAAATGTACTCTACAAAAACATTGCACTAAAACAAGTTGAGGCATTTGCTATCTTAGGAAGTTGTTGGCTGTTAACCACTTTAAGGGAAAGCACAACTAGTTTGAGGTTCAGTAGAATGAGTAGCTCACTTTAGGCTTGAGTAACCTTGAATCACACACAAGACATTAACAAGTAAAACAAATGTTCTCATTGTTTCCTCATTGTCACATACTGTACTCGTTTTCAGGGTAGTTAACTAACACAATGCAGGCAAATCACTTAAAATAAGGATGAAGGCCTATTTTTTTTTAACTAGTCAAAAAATGACTTGGGCTCTTTCTGACTATTTATGTAATAAATTCTATTTATTCATCCATACATTTTCCAATCTGTTTATTTTAAGGTCATAGGGAGCTGGTGGTTATTCTAATCATTCACTAGAGTGTCTTCAGACCTTTAGCAGCAGGACCCTTTGCAGGTCCTTCAATCACAGGACTTTGTGATGTCATTCAGGGGCCTGTGGCTAAAGGTGATAGTGACATACAATAGGTTTGGAAGTTCTGCCTCCTGTTAGAAATGGAAATGACTTTGATGCTCTTGCTCTTGAATGCCATTCATTTTTTATAAGGTTTCTTTGCCCGATCTTTAATAAAACACAAGTATGCCATTACATTTGATTAGATTTTATGGCAGCATTTGCCAGTCTTTTTTAGATTGTACATCTTAAGTCACCAAATTTAACAAGGCAAGTTTCAAAGTATAACATCATGTGATGGAAAATTACTGTGTTAAACTGGGGAAGCACAGTGGCACAGTGCCTTGTAACAAGGTGACTAGAATTTAAGTTCTGTGTGAACCCTGCATGGAGTTTGTATGATTTTCCAGGGCCACAGTGTGTGTGTGTGTGTGTGTGTGCGCCCTGCACCCTGCCTGGGGTTTGTTCCTGCCTTGTGCCCTGTGCTGGCTGGGATTTGCTCCAGCAGACCCCCGTGACCCTGTGTTACGATATAGCGGGTTGGAGAATAACTGACTGACATGACTGTGACTGTTAAATGATAATGTGAAAATTGTCTCTAATAAAGCTTATCACATCAAAATGTTAAGGTTATGTGATGCAATTGGAATTGGCCGCGGTGCGTGTGTGTGTGTGTAATATGTGGATATGCAATTACATGATAACAGAGCACACAATGCTTGCTGGAACAGGCATCAACTTCACTGCAACCCAGTTCTGAATAAGCGGGATGAGAAAAAAATCAATGGCTGCAATGCCAATATGTAAAAGTACTCTCAGGTTAAATATCCTATAATATTTTTGTGAGACAATGGCACAAATACATTGAACCAATGCCACAACTGCATGCCTAAAAATACTCTCATGTTCTGTGATTATTTCTGAGGCTAGAATTTAACACTTCCGTCCATCCATTGATTTTTCTCAACTCGATTATCCAAAACATTGTGCGCACTGCTATTGTCAGCAGATCTGATACAGTGTATTCAGAAAGTATTCAGTGCCCTTCACTTTATACATAGTTTTTTCATGTTTCAGATTTAATTTTAAACTGATAAATTTGCCATTTTTACCAATCCTTCTCCACTCAATAACCCATAACAACAAAGTGAAAATACTGAAGTAGGGGGTCTGAAATATATGAGTGAGAGATTTCAGTTTTTGGTTTTTATTAGGCCTATAAATCTTTCTGAAAACATGTTTTTCACATTGTCATTATGGGTTATTGAATGTACACTGATGTGCAACAATGAAAGGATCTGTATGACAGGAACACAAGAGAACAGAATATGTTTTTAGCATTTAATACAACTATTTTATTTACATTTAGGAAAATTACAGACTGAAGCAGTTCATTTCTTGTACTTAAACCTCAAAATAACAATAAAGCAATCTTTTGGATAACAACAAGAGAACCAGCTGTTATTCAAATCCAAGCAAAATTAAATAAAAATTATTATTATTAATCTAACTGCAGTCTATATGGAATATTTTAAAGAAAATACCAAACAGTTAACTGTTAAGCCATGCTTACATTATGTGAATTATCATCACTTCACACTCATCACTTAAAAGTCCTGTAGTCGATAAGAATAATGAACTAAGTGAAATTACTATTGCATACAGGCTTCATCATGTGCCCTTTAATGATGCACTCTTATAAAATGGGGTCAATAAGTAGTAGGCGGAATGAGTGTGATTGGAGGGTGGAGATATTAGGAGAGGCTAGGATTTAATAGGAAGGGTGGGACTGATGGGGTTGTGGTGGAAAATATAAACTAGAAACTGGTATAGAACTGGGAGACTATCTATAGGGACCTTTATATAATGCTAGTATGTAATTGAAATTGAAGCTGAACTTGTTAAACTTCTGATTTTTGTGTTTTTTCAATAAATGTGCTTTTAAAAAAATAAAATTTCTAACACAGTGTTTACTGTAGTGAACTGTCACTTCATTCAGATCTAGTTCTTGACTTATGCAGAATGTTGCCAGGACAGGCCCCAGCCCCCCATGCTTCTTTAAAAGATTTGAGAATGTCTATAGGCAAATATTTTCTAACAGGGTAGCATTGTGGTTTAGTGATTAGTAATAGTGTTGCTGACTGCTTAAATCCCAGATTGGTCACTGTCTGTGCAAAGTTTGCACATTCTCTATGTGCCTGTAATGGTCTTCCACTAAAGCCCCTTCCCCCCTGTACTAATGCAGTGCAAGTTGGGTTAACTGGTCAATCTAAACTGATCCAGCATGAGTGAATAAGGGTCTGTGCGTGTGATTGCCCCGAACTGGATAAATAGTTCAGAAAATTGATGGATAGATAGATTTTTTTTAACCACAAAATCAAACATGTATTTTCAATTTGTTAACATTAAAGGTAACATTTCAAAATATTCAAATACTAACATACCAGAAAGTGAGAAAAACCTTCAAATCATAATGAAATCTTTTCTGAGAAATGTGTCTCATCCTTGTAAGGTTGAACATTTTTAAATTTTATTACTGTTATATTTTTTTCTTATGAAATACAGGTCAATAGAAAAAAAATCTCTGCATTACCTGTAAACTGTATGTATTGTTTAGAGAAAGTTATATTTAATTATACTGTTAATTAATAGTGCTTAAGAGTAATTGCCAAGGATGTCTGCAATTGTGACTAAATTCCAAAGGGGATTTTGTTAATAACTACTTTAGACAGGTTATTGCAGGATTGTATGTCCACTGGGAAAAGTAACAAACACTCAGAATGTATTCCTGTATCCCTTTTACCTGCTAATAAGTGATAAATGGTATAGGGATGTACAGATAAGATCAAGTATGAAGGAACCCAAATGCAGTACTAATATTTGCATCATCTGATGTTGATCCTCATACATGAAGTTCCAGAAAGATCACAAACTGAACAGTAACACAAAAAAAAACTTGACGGAGAGAACACTTGATGTTTTTAGTGACCATATACTAGACCAGTGTCTCCCAAACTTTTTTCTGTGGTGGCTAGTGATAGTCCAATCGATCAGCCACCAATCAAAATCAGTCAATTTTCACTAAAAAAAGACAGGTCACAAAAAACAATATTTTCAGTCCTGGCTGTTCTATAGCTTTTTCTTTTGCAGCAAACTTCCTGCAGTGTAAATAAAGAGCAGCGACTGGAAGCTTCTTTTACCAGTGAACAAGAGGCGATTGGTACTGTATATTTGCCTTTATGTTAAGGAAAGTGGAGTAATAAACTGAAAAAAAAAGTAATTGGCGAAGTAATCCTGTGCAACTAGACAAACAGCAAGAAAAGCTACTTTAAGGAATTCAGACCTATACTTTGACAGCAGCTTACACTTTTAAATGAAAAAAGAAAACATAGTTACTGTACATGATACATCTGAAATATTCTAGAATTACCAGTCATGACCATAAAAGAATGGTTGATAATCATGGATACAGTGTTGGCAGCTGGAGAGTCAAGCAGGCAGTCAGAGAGGCGTCAATTGCTCAGAATATTTCAGTTATATGATACATCATCTGAAGCACGTACTTGAACACATCATCACAGATGGAACCTAACGTCACTGGATGATTTGGGTCTTTCGAACCATCATACACCCTCTCCTAACTGAGGCAGATCAGATCTCAGCATCTGTCCAAGTGGCTTTCTCTTCAGCCTATGTTTATTATTTGTTGCTGTGTGTCAAGCTGCACATGTTTTGGTGAGAATCAAGTACTAAATAATTAAAATGGTAATCCATATTTCATAATTACACCTCAAGAATTGTGAATGTCTAGGTAATACACTGAAGAAAAAAAAACACACCTGTATAAATATAGTAAATTTATATTTTAACAGTAAAACTCTGTAGTGCAATTAATGATTTAAAATGATTAAAATGTATAAGTGCATGTATATTTACATTTAAGATGCATTTTATTGCCAATATCAATTAATTAATTGTATGAGAGCATATAAATATATTTATTATTAGAGAAATGGTGAAAAATAATTTTTTTTAAATTAAGCCCTGTTTCATTTCAGAAAAAATTAAATAATATGACAGCTTGTAACTATGAGAAGCATTTTAATTTCTTTTATGCCAAGTGTACTATGGATAAATTTTTTTTACATTTTTTATTAGTGAAACTGTGTATTTTAAGGACATTTTATTTATTTTAGTATTTTATGATCACTGAACAACAATAAGCGTAGAGAATTTAATTTTGTTAATAAAAACAGTCAACACCTGTGGTCTATAGTTTAATTACAAAAATACATTTTAATACAGGACATAAGGCTTCTATTTGTCTGGTTATGCAGGAGATTAGTGCAAAACATCAGAATTGGTATAGGAATTGGCTGATCAGGTAACATTAAATCGGTGATCAGTATCAGCCTTAAAAACACTGATTAGAGCATCCCTAGTGGTGGTGCACTTTTTGTAAAGAAAAACATCCCAGAGAACACCTCTATTTTACTAACTGCAAACACATTATATCTCATACAAATGCTTAAATATCCGAAGGGGTATGACTACTGAAGAAGCAGGTAAAAAGGCAGCTCTGAGATCAGAGTTCGCAGACATGGCACTTAATGAGCACTTTGGTGGCATCTCCCAGCTGCTTCACCCCTTTGACCGCCCCTCTCTGCCTACGCCCATGCAGACGTACCCAAGCAGATAGAAAACACGTCTGAAGTGCTCAAAGTGCTGTCTCTGCAACACAGCGATTGTGGAGCTGCTTAAATGCCAACTTCCCCAGGTAGTCCTGTCCTCCTTAGATAGATCTCAACTACCTACAAAGCTTGTCACTCTAAGGTTCAAACACACTGCACTACACTATTATTTCCACGGCACATCTTGGTAGCTCTCACAGCGTACCACTGCTTAAAAAACAATATACTAGACTGACCAAATACTTAAGTGTTTTGTCAGGAAAAAATGCATTTTACATACAGGTTTCTTTTATGCTCAGTTACACTTTTGACAAGTAATTCATTCTATGCATTTTCTACACTAATCAAAAACATGCACATTACTTTCTGTATCCCCAGGCCTTATACCTGTACTGAACAATAGTGCCCCACCTGCACATTTAACCAATAAAGCTAGCAGGATAAAACGTTCCAGTGCAAAAGGTCAAAGCCAGTCACTGACACTACATGGCACTCATTCTGAAGACATCCATTGAATTTCATCTTCAAGTGCAGCAGGCAAAAATCTGTCGGTTGAGACTATGATGTTCAGTGAATATTCCTTTCTTTCCTACTATATGTAAGTATTAACTGCAAGGGTAACATCCGCTAACAGTACAAATATTACAGTATAAAGTTAAAATGGTATTTGGCCAATTTTACTTTTGTAATACAAAAACAAATTTAATTCCACAATCAATGCGAGAGTGCCCTCTTAATAAATAATAGTAATTAACTCCAACAGCAAGTGCTTGATTATTTATTCATCTGACAAATTATCATACCTACTTATTTACATACATGCAGCATGCTTTACATTTTTAATATTCCTCTTTTAATATTGTTAAAATTACAAGTAAATTGTACATAATTTTGGAATTGTTTTTAACCTTTTTCAGAATCTGGTAAAGTCTTTACTCATGAAAATTTGTTGCTGATTCTTATGCTTTGCTCCATATCTCAGGAGTAAAACAAATTGAGAAAACTGAGCAAATTATGTAGAATAAGTTGATTTTTGTTGTTTGTTTAACCCTATCTGATATATTAATCAGTAACATGTTGTCACAAGCATGCGCTTGTGAGACAGCTTACGGGCATTAGTAAACATAGTAACCTGCCGATCCAGGGGTTGGCACTGTTCTCTGATCCTTTCTCTCTTTCTCCCTCTAAACACTGGGTGATTGACGATCCTACCATCAATGATATCATTCTCCAGGGTTCGTCCTCCTGGACATGTCCTTTCCTGCCATCTTCCTTCATAACCTGGCAAACCAGTTACCTTTTTCGGTTCCATTTGAACTGTAAAGACATCACTGTAACTAACTGCAAGTTTATTCTTTTCAACTGTCAAATTATACAGGATTATATGGGATTATACGGGATTACCAAAGTAGTATCTCAAATTTTTATCTTTGTTCTTTGTGTCATTTTACAATGCATTTCATTCTTTCACTTCCTAAACCTGCTTAATGCAGTTTAGGTTCATCAAGAAGCACTCTGTCCTCACAATTTAGAGCACAAGGTAGGAAACAATACCAGGACAAGGCGCCAGTTTACTGCAGGAAACCGTCACATTCATTCACTCTCACTAAGTCAATTCAGAGATGCCAGCTGATGCAATACAAAGGTTTTTAGAAGGCAAGAGAAAAGCTGAGTACCCAGGGAAAAATCCTCATAGATAAGAAAATGATATGAATGTTAAGACAACTGTCCAAACTGAGGATTCTGGAGTGTAAGGGAATAACTATGAAGACTGCATCACTTGATTTAACAAATTACACGTTTTAAGAAAAGTAAATTCCATTTTATGAGGGTCTTTCCTGCCCTTTTGTCCAATGAATTGAAAATTCCAATCAATACATAGATAAAGATTTCTCAATTTTAAACTAGATTAAGATATGATTTTCATTTATAATACTACCTTAACAATTCTTTAGAATTGCAGTTTTCTATTTTGCATACAGTAACAGTACTCTTTGTGGGTTTCTTTAAATTGAAAACTGATGTAAAATAATTTCTCCTCTGGGAATAATAAAGACTAATTTACATGACAGAGCTGCAAATCTGCACTGTGTGAAGAGAAAGTTACAAGTGTAACATTACAGCCACAAGGACACACAAATAAAAAAGTAGATAGAGAATCTAGGAGTAATGTAAAAACAAATAATTCAAAGTTATAACTGATATAAAGCATTAAAGACATGATTCCTAGTCGTTATTGAAGTTTCATACTCAAGTTTTTTTTACCTTTCACAGGTTTATGCTGCATTTCTAAAATGCAGCTCCATAAACTGATATACAGAGTTCAGTTCTTGTCCATATCTGTCCATCTATATAAAATGAACTGTTCAATTTGTTTTATTGTACTGCCAATATTTACTTTTATGTACAAGGGAACCGTTTCAGTCTATAGACAAATCATAATGTATCACATTAATATGTAATTCAGCCTTGCAAATTAATGGCTTAGAAGTAATGATTATTTAACATCATGGTTCCTTCAGTTCTCTTATCTCATGTTAGCAGCGTTTTCTTCAAACACAAATACAGGGATCTGATAGACAGACTCAAGTGAAATCAAAGTCCCTGTCTCTCTTATCACTTTATTGTTGACTTATCTTTAACAAAGCCACTTTCCACAGTATAAGACTAAAAAGAGAGCCTGTGTTTCAAATCTGTCAACAATGACCAAGTAATACTGTAATGTACGTGTTGTACATTGCTTGTATACCATTAATACTAGTGATTTTCACTGTAGTTAGGATATAGCGGGTTGGATATTGGATGGATGGATGGATTTTCACTGTAGTATTCGTAATGTTCTCTATGATTCGTGAGGTTCTGTTGATTTGCTCTCAGTAACACTGCTGACCAGCTTTCTTGTTTTAATCCTCTTCTTTTTTGCTGCCAGTTTGTGATGAATATAAACACTGCATACAATGCACTAATATCATACAGTAGGCTATAGGAGCTGGGTGGATGTTTAAGGCTCCTTCTGTGTAGATGTTATACCTGTGAACAGCCTTAACGAGAATGAAACATATGGATGTGGGTTTTAATACTGGTATTACAAACCTTTAACACAGAATCTGAAAATATGAAAAAACTCTGCTACTAGTAGGAGTCATTATCTGTCACCAGCCTGTCCTGCCATTAAAAACAAAACTGGAAAACCTACAAAGCATTTAACTTTAAAGTTATTGTATAATGAGCAGTGCTACAAGAGCCAGTTTCATGACTGCGGCAAGTATTGTGAAAGTGAAAGATCTTTTGCCATTGGAGAGTTCTATAGCAAATGCTGCTGAATGTGGAATACATGTATCCTTATTAAAAAACATTAGTCACAAAATACTGTAACACTCCATGTTCACAATATACCATAGGTCATAGTAGAGTAGCAACAGTAGAACACATCAAAATTGCATAATGTGGAGGCTAAATAGGAGAGATGACACTGTTTTCTTAAACTTTTTATTTGAACTAATATTTGGTTATTCAGCTTGCATGGGTTTTTTCCTAAAAATAAAATGTTTACTACTGACACACAATGTACTGTTTAATTCACTTCATTACAGTTAAAATAATCTCTTTTAACAAGATCTCTAGCAGATTAACAAAAGAAAGGAAATGTCCATTATAATAAGAAACCTCAACACCAACCTGCCCACAAAATTTGGCTCTATGGCTCCCTCTTGTCAATGGCATTTTGGCTCACTGGGACACCTCATTCTATGTCTTACAGAATTGTGCATATATGTTCTTGAATAATACAGGACTTGGCAAACCACAATATATGGTGTAAAACAATCTTTTAAAATGTTTAATTATTTAAAGATGCTTAAACAGATTTAAAGAATGTTGTGGCTATTCATCATTCGAGAGTATACTGAAGTTAATCTCACTACAAGGCACATACTAATGATTCCTGGGCGAGAATTCAGACCCACGCATTGTTATATTTTCAAACACATTTAATCCAGTCTAAGGATTTCTTCCACCTCAACTCAGCCTGGCTGCATCAGATACAAGGCAGGAATAAACAATGGAGAAGTCAACCACACAGTCCACTTATGTAAACAGCCACATCTGAATGGGGCAAATTTAAAATTACCAGTTAAAGGAATACCCTGCCCAAAAACAAGAATCTTTTTCATGGAGAATGGACATAGTAAAATACTCGATACAATGGGCTTCAACAATATCAAAATTGTTTCATGAACTAACCTTCAGATGACTTCTTTAACATAATCCACTTGTTAGATGTCCAGTTCTATGCTTAAAACATAGCAGACATGCATTTTTACTGAATATTGTTCAATAAACCATTCCTGGTGAATCATTTTCTGCATGACAGTGCAGCTCATTCAAATGAAGATAAGCTCTTGAATTAAAGACCTCTTCCTTAAGTTGCAGGCATCCTGCTCAGTAAAAGCACATTCATTAGCTATCATGGCACTTAATGTGATATTCTTTGCAAAGTGTGGACTGAGTGAGGTATATAATTAGAGATTGAACGTTAAAGAAGCATTATCAGATGTAAAGTTTGCCTATACTGTGACAGATAGGGGACGCTATCGCTCCCTTGAACCCCTGTCCAAGACTCCAGACACCAGATAAAAGTCCAAAAGTTGACTTTATTTATATCACACAGTGCACAAAGCACCCTCTCCTCCACAATACTCCTATAATAAACCAATAATCACTACAATAATATAATCCTCCACTCCCAGACGTGTTGCCCTCCTACCACCCAGCTCAGCTCGCCATCTGGGAGTTCCCACAATCCTCTTATATTCCCTGACCCGGAAGTGTTCCAAAAAGTCATTTTCTTCACCCCGGAAGCACGTCATTCCCCTTGTCCATGTGACTCGGACGTACTTCCAGGGCGTAAGGCAAATAACCATCGTTCCTCCCTGCAGCGTCTCCTAGTGGCCCCCATGGTATCCAGGACGACTGTGTATAAAAACTGCAATGTCCATGATGCCCTGCTGATCTTTGGGGAACCTCCATACTGCAGGGAAGGCTCCACCTGGCGGCTTGGGGGTATTGGCAGGGATGAACGGCCGGCCATACACCACAATACATATCCAAGATCATTCAAAAAGCAGAACATGAATTCACTGGTGCAGTTGCACAAACTGCCAGTAAAGTACAGCTTAACTCTAAAAACATCAAGGATCTACAATAAATGCCCCTTTAAAGCCCATTCTATCAAGAATTTTGTAATCCACACTCTGCATGAAAAAACAAAAGATTAAAATGTTGTATTTGACACTACAAAATATGCAGGGTAAGTAATGGATTAAAAATGATCACTTTTGAGTGGACTATTGTTTTTAGTATCTCACAGGAAGCAATGAGGAGAGGGATTTGCATCCAGAACACTAGGTACAGTATAATGAAGCAGCACTCTCCACTGCACCATCATATCACTCTCACCATGATTCAACAAGTGATAAATGTTATGTAAAACCTTTCTATTTTATGTAACCAAGTAACAATTATGTAGACTCCATTTAGTGCTTTAATAATTAATCCTCTACTTCTGAATTTTACATTACCCACAAAATTTTGTGTGCATTGATGGCCTGTATATTTTAGCTGTGAAGTGTGTGTAAAGTGATAAACGAAACGTCACTTGTTTGTCTAAAACCAGACAGAAAACATTTACAGAGTGAGGGCGTGGTTATCTGCCACTACTACTAAGTAGTGAAATGCAATATGGTACTCTTCACAATGCTCTGTGCACTCAGAGAGACATAAAGGAAAACAAATCAAGGCCCCTGCACTAAGCAGGGTAGACATTTTATAGAAAAAAGAAATTAGCAAAGAACATGATGAACTGTTTAAACTGCTTAGTTGCAGATTAAGTTGTCAGTTTCATTATGTGAATAGTAGCAGCTGGCAAATGTCAAACACTGTATTTACAGTATTATGATCCAGTACTATACATACGTAGTTCACCAAGTGGACTGGTGGCTAAGGAATCATAGTTTAAACCACAAGGACAACAGTTCAGTCCATGCTTCTGGAAGGCTGTGTGACCCTGAGTTAGTCACTTCATCTGACACTGTTCCAAATGTAAAATGCATATGTAACAACTGGACTACAGCTTTGTCCTTGTAAAGTGTATTAGGATTGCATTCACTATAGAAAGGTGACATATAAAACTTAAGGTTGCATGTTTATTGGAAATGTTTGCAAACCTAGCTACTCTTAAATTTGCAGGACGTGACAGGCAAGTCAAACAGTGAGACTGATATGTTAACTCAGCTGGCAGTCTTGTACCTTTTAGTTTGGTTTCTTAGCTAATCATAAGTCTGTTGTGTATGGCTTTCAATTTGCAGCAATGATTCATTCATGCTGTTATCCAAATTAGGGTGCACATCAAACCAATGGGACATAGAAATCAATGCAAAAATTGATCAAACCAGAAGACTGCTTTCAAGAAATTTCAAATCTTGAATCAAAAAAAATCAAAATCAAATTGAATTTTTGGGTTGTGAAATACTCTGAATCTATGAAAAGAATGTTAACTTTTGAATGCACACAAAAGTCTTCTTTTTATAGCATGTGTAGGATGTTTGAAATGTTGGTGGGCAATAACAGATGAAAGTTTATTTATCGTTGTTAGGTGAATAGGTTTGACTGGCTTTGTTATGCTGAATGGCCCATTTTTGTCAAGTGTTCCAATGGTCTGATGTTCTAATGCTTGTCAATTTTTTTTTTTTTTTAGATTAATCACTCATTAAAGTTAAAAATAGAGCAGAACTGTTCTGATGCTTTGCATAAAAGAAACTGAATCCTGACTCTTATTTTTAAATTATATTTTTCTAATCCAGTTGAAAAAACATTAAACAGTATGTGAGAGATGGCCCAGACACAGACAGGCAGACAGCGACTGTTCAACCCACACATGAACCCTTGTAGATTTTTTTTTGTTTTTTCTGTCCTCCCTGGCCATCGAACCTTACTCTTATTCTATGTTAATTAGTGTTTTCTTATTCTAATTCTTAGTTTGTTTTTTAATTCTCTTTTCTTCATCATGTAAAGCACTTTGAGCTACATTATTTGTATGAAAATGTGCTATATACATAAATATTGTTGTTGTTGTTGTTGTTGTTCTTCCCCCCAGCAATTCCGGGTGTGGCGGAAATGCTAAAGGCCAAGGCTCCAAAGGCATTGGGGTGGCCCCTGGCTGTGACCACGGGCCCCTATAGGGTTGAGCTTCCAAGCTCAGTTCCCATGGTCCCCAAAGCCACAAGGGTGGTCGCCCCCACGTGGTCTGGGGGAGGCATAAGCCCTCCTCCATGGCGTCCCGGCTGGGTACCAACCCCAGCCACCTGTGACAAGTATTTCTACATCATATAATCTTAATTCTGTAAAGAAGAGTTTAGCAGAAAGCACACACAACTGAGTAAAACTAAGGGAATGCTAAAAAATACCAGGAAGCAGATCAAGAAAAGAAAAACCCTGGATTATTGCTCAAATATAATAATATGATCATCTAAGGAAAAGTGCAGCCAGAGTAACAATTCAAGGGCGGAAAAACAGCATTCTCTGCGGTTGGCTTGTGCCCTGCCTGGGGATTTGTTCCTGCCTTGCGCCCTGTGTTGGCTGGGATAGGCTCCAGCAGACCCCCGTGACCCTGTGTTAGGATATAGCGGGTTGGAGAATGGATGGATGGATGGAAAAACAGCATTCATGAAGAAAAATGGTTTAAAGAAAAGTGTTTAAAGAGATATAAAACAAATGCAGGTAGAGCTTGCAAGCAAAGCAGGGATCATACATTCACAGACAAACAGAAATGGAACCAACAAAGTTCAACCTATAAGACTGATGTTTTAATACACTTTTAGGTTTAGTATTATGCTGTCATATCCATATGGGAGGCCATATGATAATCTGGATTATTACAATGCCATTACTCAGTGTCATTCTAAGGAATTAAGTTAACCACACTGTATTCATACTACATGTAGGCTGTAAAGGTTTATTGTAGGAGACGCTGCAGTATATATAATCAAAATTAATTGTACGTAATTTATGGTGTTTCATGGTGGTGCAGCAGCAGTCTCACATCTAGTAGCATCTGGATTTCAAATAAAATGCTCAATCATTGTGTGGAGTTTTCATGCGTTCCCTGTGCCTCTGTGGATTTTCTGTATGCTGCGGTTATCCTCCCTCATTCCAAAGATGTGAAGTTTTGATTTATTAAAAAATAGATATTGATCAGTGATTAGGTATGGGGGTGTATGAGAGTGACCACTGCAATAGAGTAGCACAGTCCAGAGTTGGCTCCTGCCTTGTGCACAATGGTACTGGGAACTGCTCTAGTTGCTTGCTGGCCTAAACCAGAGTAAGCAGGGTTCCATCCATGCATATTTAATTTATTGTTGATAGCAGATCTGTGTTTTAAAGTGACAACATTTGTGTTTTAAAGTGATCCTGGTCCATGTGTGGATCCCAATCCCCAGTGTTTTTAGATGAGATATAATACCAAGGTCCTGCCTCTCTATGGTCATAAAAGATACCTGGCCATCTTTCAAAAAGAGTAGGGTGTTTACCAATGTCCTGGCAAAACTGCCAACCACAGCCTGGTCATTCTGGTCCCCTAATCATTCCCTGTCGCTTACTGGCTAACAATCTCTCTCACCACTTCACCACATAATAGCTGATGTGTAATGAGTGTAATGGATCAAGAATGGCTGTCACATTACCTAGGTGAAGTCTACAAATTGGTATTGGTTGAAGTGGTTCCCTATTATCTATGTACAGCACTTTGGGTAGCTAGAAAAGTGCTAAATAAATGTAATGAATTATTATTATCATCTATAATGAGACTCAAATTTTTAAAATAAATTCTTATGAAAAACCATGTTGGAAGGATGATCTCAAAACTTCAACTGTGAAGGCCTATTCCGCACACTGCCAGAATAAACCTTGGGCCACATTAATGGACTTCAACCAGAAACTGCTCTTTTCTTTGGTCTGGTGGCCTCAACACACAACTGCAGTTTAACAATCAGTTCTACCCACAGTGGAGTACACTTACTAACCTGACTGCTACTCTTAAACACCTGGGGCCTCATGCATAACGCCGTGCGTAGAATTCACACTATAATATGGCGTAAGCACAAAAGTGGAAATGTGCTTATGCACAAAAAAATCCAGATGTATAAATCTGTGCGTTCGCCAACTTCCACGTTCTTCTGCTACATAAATCCTGGTCAGTGTGAAAAGTAACGCACATGCACGCACCTGCTGTCCTGCCCCTTTTCCTACCAGAATTACGCCTCTTTGAATATGCAAATCAATATAAATAGCCCTTGAGCGCAGCCTTCTGTGAAAAGACAATGGCAAAAGCACAGGGGCAAAATAGAAGAATTTCAGCAAATACCAAGTGGAGGCAAGGAAAAACGTACTATTTGTTAGTTTAAAAAGTGGTATAAACAACAAAAGTAAGTTAATCGAGTGACATAGACTGTCGGAGAAACTGGAAAGCTCAAGTTCACAAAGTCACATAGTGCCCGAAATAAAGAAGTTGTCAGATATCAAAGTCGCCATGAAAAGGCAAGTCGTAGCCCACCGTCTGAAAGCTTATTAGGGTACAGAGAAAAAAAAAACAGGCACACAGTAGGAAAAAAGCACGAAATGTCATCTTTAATCTGAAAAATTTCCACTCTAATCACATAGTTTATTTTGTCATTAAAGTAGAACATCATAAACTTCATCTTAAAATCGTTTAATTTACTAGTTTCTCAAATCCTATCATAACTTTAGTAGCACATTAAATGCTTTGTTTTATATTTGATCTTCTATGAGCTCTATGTGTGTGAATTACTATGTGCTTCCGGGCTTTCTCTTCTTCTGACAGGACACAGAATCCATTACATTGTAATATTACTGCTCTCTGAATAATTAAAATACTGAGATGTATACGTGATATCACTTTCACAATGATAGGAGTTAAAGCATGTTATTAAACATGGGAACATGGTGGCGCAGTGATTGTTCCTGCCTCACGCATGATGCTTGCTTGCCGTGCACGACCTACCGATGAAATAATTTACTGCAGCAATACTGTCTCTTTCAAACGTACTAACCTCCAATTAATGTCCTTCCTTTTCTTTCTCCAAATATCCAATCGCTACACAATCAGCTCTGTAATAGACGTTAAGCCAACTGTAAGCTTAGAACGCTGATTCTTCAAAACATTTAAGGAACATTGAAATATCTTCATAGTATATGTTTAGAAGAATACAGTGCGAGGCAGGAACAATTCATAAATGGAGTGCCAGCTCCTTGCTAGTGCTGTGACACCGTGTGCGTTTATTTATTAACAACTAGCAAAATACCCGCGCTTCACAGTGGAGAAGTAGTGTGTTAAAGAAGTTATGAAAAAGAAAAGGAAACATTTTAAAAATAACATAACATGATTGTCAATGTAATTGTTTTGTGACTGTAATGAGTGTTGCTGTGGGTTGTTCCATTCTTACTGCATCAATAAACAGCTCGTCTTCCTCTTTATCTGAAACATCACACACTGCGTTCACAGATTTACCTTTCCCAGTCCTGCAAACTTTAGTGAAGTGGTTCAATTTACCACATCTTTTACACTGTCTTCCTTTAGCTGGACATTGACTTTTTCCACCGTGTGCATTGTTTCTGCAGTACCTGCACTTATGAATATGCTTGTATGCGTCACACGCTTCATATTCTTTTGCTGCCTTCTCAATTGTGTAATGCGTTTTTTGCTCAGCGCTCTTTGGAGATCTTGCTTTTTGTGTGCATACTGCGTTCACAGTCAGTTCACGTGAGCCGCTCTGAGTACATGCATCGAATGTTCTCAGCTGTGGTTGTGCTATCTAGTGCGATCTTGCGATATCCACGTCTTTATTTAATGTTAGCCCAGACTCAGCACTTAAAAGTTTCTCTTGCACTTTTGCTGAGTTTGTGCCAAACACTATTCTATCCCTGACCATCTCATCTTCGTTTGCATATGCACAGTCCTTCACCAGCAATTTTAACTCCGTTACAAAGTGATCAAAAGTCTCGTTTATACTTTGCGTCTTCTCACTAAACTTGTATCTCGTGAAAATCGTATTCGTCTAAGGTATGACAAATGCCTCGTAGCGGCAGCGTGTCTATTTGCTGGTGACGGATAGCCTTATATGGGCAGGCACTCAATTATGTGGGAGGCGTAGGTAAGGGGGACGCAATATAGGCAGGCAGCCAACTACGTGGGAGGCATGGTGATGGGTGACTCAAGTCCGCCTCACACGGCGAACGAGCTGCAGGATATGGCCGTATATATGTACGTAAGTAGGATTCAGTTATGACCGTTACGCGTAAAATTTCGAAATGAAACCTGCTTAACTTTTGTAAGTAAGCTGTAAAGAATGAGCCTGTCAAATTTCAGCCTTCTACCTACACGGGAAGTTGGAGAATTAGTGATGAGTCAGTGAGTGGGTCAGTCAGTCAGTGAGGGCTTTGCCTTTTATTAGTATAGATATAGATTTTTCAAATTAAATTAAAGTTTTATCTGTATAATATAATAAACATTTTGCTGCATTTCATCTTAAAAATGATATCGTCATCATATGTAAATACGCGCTTTATAAAGTGGCTCAGGTTGTGCAATATTATAACTGTATCACAAGTTTACAGTGAGGTAATTGGACTTACTGTATATGTAGAAACAGTTCTACAAGGAGCACTTGATGGACTGATTGAGTGCATTTATAGTTCTTGGGATGAAACTGTTTCTGAACCGTGAGGTCCGTACAGGAAAGGCTCTGAAGTGTTTGCCGTATGAGAGCAGTTCAATAGACGGCATGGCTGAGGCAGCATGTGCTTGATGCTGTATAACGATAATTCTCTTTCCGATCAGCTGCTGTACAGCTGTGATTCCCCACTCAGATAAAGTGATATAAATACTCCGAGTGGTGCAGCTGAAAGAAGAAGAAGAAGGTGCAGTGAGAGTAACAACGCTAAAGGAGATATTGTATTTACAATAGTGTGACCATTCTGTGGACCATTATATTGTTACAGGTTAATTACAATCAGATGCATTAAACTAATAAACAATATGCAGTTTATTTCAGTGTATTTATAAAGCTGCGTCAGGGATGTGGATCTAAAAAAGAAAGGGTAACCACACAGGAACAGTAGCACTGCTTTGACACTGGGTGCCGCCAGTCGGCAAAACCAAGCGCAGAACTTGTGTATGACAAGGTATGAGCTACTGTGGAAATGTACGTGGCTTTACGCCAAGTTTAGTTGTTATACATCGCAATTTGAACGTGGAAACGTGCTTACACAACATTTTTGTGCATACGCACCGTTTATACACGAGGCCCTTGGTCTGTCAAACAACACACTTTCTGTACAGTACAGCATATTGTACGTTTATAAAGGATGCATTTTGAATTGATTTTCTGTACTTATATTGACAGAATGATCATTTGCAGTTTCCTGGTTTATTTACTCTTTTTTGTTTTAACATATTACGAATAGAACAATTACAAATAAGAACTTCAGTATACTGGTTACATTTACCAAATACATTTAGAGATGTAATACTAAATGACTGAATTTATGGTATAGAATATTTAACACTTTACCAAATGATAGTGAAGTAGAAACAACCAAAAAGGTTAATGAGTCTAGACTGGAGGAAGAAATCGCATGATGAAAATGTATTCTAGCCACATTCTCTAGAGTTATATAGTAGGAAAGTGTAAATCTTGAACATAATTTAAGTTTAAGTTAGTCTAGGGTAAAGCATAATACTTACAAACAAATCTTACTGAACCATACATTTTCTTGATGCAAATTAAACATTTAAGTTATGTACACTGTTGTGAAACTCACTATTACATGTTTTATTTAATTTGATCTTTAACCATTCTAAATCATTAATCTGAAAAAAAATCCCAGCAACCCATGTTTAATCATAGCTGAAACATGAATGATACAATTTTGTTATCATCTGGCAGCATTATAACCAAGAGGAAATTAATTTGAGTCATTATGGGAAACCCCACTGCCATAAACTGCATCTGCTCAAGACCCTCAAATGGTTCAGGAGAGGCAGGCTAGAAACTGAAACTACAAAGGGTGATCTGACAGAAGAAATACATGCTACCCTGGAAATAGTTTAGAGGCATTTTCTCCAAAAGCCCACACATATCTGTATTTTATTTAGGCAAGCTGATACGAAATTTTAATAATAAGCAACACAGTGGGCAACGTACAGAATGTGGGGTTACAGTTTATACAACAATTAAACAGCATGTACCACTGTATTTGAGAAAACACTTCGGAAATAATTGAAGCTTTTGTGTTCACACAACTAAACACAATGACTTGTCTTGTAATCTTCCTGATAAGAATTCTGTGTAAAGGGTACATTGTTAATGAAGAACGATAAAATGTATTGTAAGCTACAAATGTGAATTACATTCAAGCTTCTCACTAAAGGAAAATTTTTCCAGAGTAAAATTTCACATTATTTGCACAATAATAAAAACAAACAGCTAAATAACCTTCAATAATTACATAACTGCTGTTGATTACTATTTTGACCACTTATTTTGCTCCCAGTTTCACACAATTAACCATTCTTCAAATTAAATTAATTCATAATGACATTGTCTAATATGTCATCATAATCCCAAGATGGTGACTGGCGCAGATCACAAGAACTATGAAGCAGCAATGCTAACCACTGCAACCTTATGCCACCGATAAAGAGGACTTGTTGTGTAATAACCATAATATACCCAGTATTCGTTAGTATAAGGTACTTTCTAAGAAATCTTCTGGCAAAACCGTTGGCTCCATTTATACCCAAATTAGACACAAAATTCTTACTCCAAAGCCTAACTGTGTTAAAGAATGATTTAAAGGAAAATGCTCTATAAAACATTCTGCATGCTAGTCATTTTATAAGATAAATATTTGTGTTCTGAAAATTTAAAATAGAAAGCTTTTTCAAGATACTTAATACTTTTGGTTAAGTTATTATTGTAATGTAAAAAACACTTTGCAGAGATGTTTTAACTTTGACATAAGAGAGTTTTTCTCTTGATCTGGGTTAAAAAGACTAATTAAATCCACTGTGATTCAATGTTTTATAAAAACAAAATGTAAAAACTTCCAAGGGTGGGGGTACTTTTAATCGGCATTATAGATAGATAGATAGATAGATAGATAGATAGATAGATAGATAGATAGATAGATAGATAGATAGATAGATAGAT
>JANRMT010062841.1:41917405-41935442 GCA_026402145.1 Polypterus bichir lapradei
AACTGCAGTGGTTTGTGAGTGTCAAGAATACTGGTTCACACTCATCACTAACCTAGTACAAGAGGCTTAAGTTACGATTACTAAAAATGTAGAGAAGTTTAAACAATTTGGCAGAACATCAGCAAACAACAAATAAAGATTTGTTATGTTATGCATGTTTGCCTTCAAGCCAACAAAATTCAACCTTTGAATGTTTAATTGTAGCCACATAATACACATTTAATAGAGCAAACCTTGCATAATATACTAATGAAATTGCATGTCCTAAAGAGAAAAGAAGTACTTTTCATCAATCATTAGGCTAACATTTGTATCTATGATGTAATGCTTGCAACAATTAATAACATTATTTAAGAGAAAATAATTATACAATTGTTACTACGAGGCAACCATAACAATCTCATTAAAAACTTATTGCAGTTTCTGCTGTCCACAGCAAGCCTTAGGCCTAATTTACATTTGTGTGTGCAGAAATGCACTTTAATGCAGATCCTTTTTCCATGCACTTTTTGGGCATTGATTTGCCTCTTTAACACCCATTAACTCACCTAGGATAAATCATTTTTTAGGTGCTAAATCTGCATGGTTCTGCCTTTCATAACATGTTTAAATAAAGTTCTCTAGTAAAAAAAGTTTTTAAAAATCACCAGAGACTCTTCTAGTCACATGCCAACATTTTCTTGAGTCACTAAATGTGTGTTGTGGGGTTCTGGTATTATGATATCCGCTTTTCCAGTTGTTATGGCAGTTACAGTAATTGTGTTCCAAAACACACGGTGAAGACAGGGACGATACTCAGTACATTTCTTCACAATGAATTAAGATTACAAGTGCTCAGTAAAAATCAGGAAAACACAAAAGGATGGTTGCAAGGAAACAACAAGGGATGGACTTCCTGAGTTTTTCTCAGGAAAAAACACTAATGTGTACAATGATGGTTTTTTATGCATCACCATGAGGTAATAATGCAGGATGTCATATTTCTTAATAAGGTACAGAAACCCTCCATAGAGATTTTAATCATAGTCATAAAATATGACTAGTTTTACTGGCGTGCAGCAGATTACCTGGGTGAGGGATATAACACAGAGGTGTAAAAGTGGCCTTTAGGGATCAGTCTCATTTTCTCACGCTCATTACTTCCACCACATTTTTTGCGGGGTCCATCTTCTGCACATCCAATCCTCTTCTATCACAGTATGCTTCTTTATCCACTCATTCACATATGCCCATACCACCTTAATTTGTTTTACCTCATCACATGGCCTCTATACCAGTCCTGTCTCTTGTATGCCTGATCATTCTCATCTTCTTTCAGAGTTACCTTCCATTTCCATCTTTAGCCACATTTTACTCCCTATACACTAAGCATGCTTTCTTAAACTTTTAAGAGAGTCTCTTTGACATTGAGGAAAAAGTCACAGTGTAAGATAGCTCAGAGATCTGCTGAGTTTGCATTAGAGATTTGCATTCTGGCAGTAATCCTGCCTTACCTGACTTTATTCTCTGCAGTGTGGGACATCATTTTAACACTGGGGGTAGGAGTGAATGCTTCAGTAATAAATGCAGAACTAAAATACAGCAATTTGAGTCTGTAAACATTTTTTTTTTTGCTGCATAAATCTGAATTATTAATTTTTAATATACCCTTCACAGATTTAAGCAGTGTGTGCCAACGCAGTAGAACATGCTTCTGTTACACTGGATTTTGTACCCAGAATAATATGTAAAGCAACTGGAAAGGAGTGTTGCCTACTATAAAAAGAGCTCTTAAAATAACAAAAGGAAAATCAGATATATGACTGTTGTTTTTCACTGTCACTGATGATAAAGTAAACAATGTCTAAAAGGAAATTAAAAAGTTTTAGCAAAATAATAAATAGCTTTAAGTCTGGAAGTCATGTACCATTCTTGAACAAACAAAACTGGCATTCACAACACATAAAAATGTAACCCCCCAAAAAAAAAAGATTTTTTTCAAGAATATTTTAATTATTAGCATATTCCATCATAGTAGTGCATGGTCTCTAGCGAAGCTGTGTTTGGATTTATGCAAGAACTAACTGATGTAAAGGAGCCTGGATTTCAGTGAGACAGGCAACCTATTTAATACATAATTTTAATATTACAAATAAGAACAAGCAGCTTCTGTGCTCATGTGAGAAAGATTGTAAAGAAAACTATTGAACAAGAGTGGATGCTGCCCTAAAAAGGTCAGTCCTTTATAGCATCACTACCCATGTGTAAAACATTACCTAAATGATTTTCTGATATTCTCCAGAAAATCTCTGCCATTATTAAGTTTACCCTTACTACATCAGCATCCAAGAACTCCCTCAAACAAATGAACCTTCCATCAACTTCTACACCACAAAAGTATCTCCGAACACCTTTAATGTACAGTTTACATGCCATGCACTTAACACTTCAATCATACCCTGTGTTCTAGCTTTTACATTTTTCCATCAACTTAGGTTTTACTACATTTACCTCCAGGCTCTTCACTACCATGCCAAATTTCCATTCCTGTATAATCTCCTTAAGTTTTAGTTTAGTTTTAAATTCATCTAATCAACACAAAATCATTTTCATAAAAGAACTGCCATTTCTGTTCCTTCTGTATATTCCATTTTAAATTTATAACTTTTATTTTATTCTCCACTCTTTTTTCCTCACGTTACACTGACATTATTGCAGAAATTAACTATTAATTAACACCCTGCTTTCTCAAAATCCACCTTACTATATTTCAAAGTAAATTTAAAAAAACAAATAAAAATGAGCACTAGTAAAATATATTCTTTCTTGATGACTGTTAAATTTGTTTAGATCTCTGACTGTACAGCTAAAAAAATCTCTATTGCTATGAGTAAAATATCTCGTCGAATGAGATGAAAGCAAATATACTCATCTCAAGTGGGGGTTGTCATTTATTAAATTTACTCTTGCACAGTGCAGTTCTCAACAAACAAGCTTAAATTGACGAAAGAACAGTAAGATAATACTCCATTCAACTTGGAGATGCAACTCTCAGGCAATAATAAATTAATAAAAGTTTATGTTTTAGGGTCACTCTACTCATAGTTACTTAAAATGATTGCACTGGTGATTATTTAAAGTAAGAACGATGACAGAGAAAGGAAAATGGAAAGCTGCAGTTGATACTATTCCTGTTAAAAATAGACCTCTATGAACTTAAGACTGATTTATAATTCTGCGTCGAGTCTACACCGTAGCATTGTGCCATATTGTAGGCATATGCCTGAGTGCTAGCTGGCAGTGTTTGTAGTATACATGAAGAGAATGACCTATTAAAATGCGGGCAGTTTTTGCCCTCCAGGATGACCACTCGTCTTGCTATATATTTTCTTCTGTAGGCAAACATATTTGTACTTTACATTATTCACTCTTTCTCATATATTCACTGACTTCCAAACCAATGTTAGCCGATATTATACACCATAAACTGACTGTCTTTGTAGTGTTGTGATGAGGTATTATATAAATGCGTGTATAGTTCCTAACTACTTCAACCATTCTTTTCCCAATCTGCTCTATGTTTACTTAAGAATGGAGGAAGACAAATAGAAACATGTTTTTCAGGGAATATGTAGTTACCATATTAGCCAACCAGAGTCATAGGCATCCACATTGACGAAATGCATAGTCAAATTTTTCATGGGTTAACGCATCAGGCTATGCAGTAGCCAGGCCTTTGTAAATCAACCATTACAGCGCTTGGGAAAAGATAAAATCAAAGTCTATCAAAACCAGGTTGAGAAGTACATCTCTGGATAATACAAATTACAAATGAGAAGTGAAGATTTATTTTTTAACTTCAGGTATGTGTATAACTGCATTAATTTTTATTATTGTTGATAAGGTCTTGATCCTAAATATCGCTCTGGAAAAAGCAGACACTACCAAAATATCAAGATATTAAATCACCAATTAACAATAATATAAGGTCATAACACAATGCATTTTCTCAGGTTTAAGTTTATTTTACTTAATGTGCTTTTTCCCTTAAATAATCTTCAATCAAAATGCATAAAGGCTATAAAAAATTCAAACAAACCTAACATGAAAATTATGTAAGCATGTATAAGTGAAGAATCCATCCATCCATTATCCAACCCGTTATATCCTAACTACTGGGTCACAGGGGTCTGCTGGAGCCAATCCCAGCCAACACAGGGAGTAAGGCAGGAAACAAACCCCAGGCAGGGCGCCAACCCACCGCAGGGCACACACACACACACATACCCACACACCAAGCACATACCAGGGACAGTTTAGGATTGCCAATGCACCTAACCTGCATGTCTTTGGACTGTGGGAGGAAACCCACTCAGACACGGGGAGAACATGCAAACTCCACGTAGGGAGGACCTGGGAAAACCCAGGTCTCCTAACTAAGAGGCAGCAGCGCTACCCACTGTGCCACCGTGCCGCCCCAAGTGAAGAATATAATCAGTAAATATGTGTTAATCCACGTGAAATCAACAGAGGCCTCCTCACTAAACATCTCCAAATTATGTTGTAGGACCCTAAAACTAGTTTGCCAAATTTAAACTTGTATGCTCATTTTTTTCTAAGATAAGTTGGGTTCAAGTTATCAACTTCATATTTTGTTTGTTTACTAATTAAACCATGCTCTTTCCAAAGGTACTAATTTTTATGGTAGACTTCATTACTGCAAGAATAGGGCCACACCTCTTTTTTATGGCTTCCGTATCTAAGAAACTAACGAACATGCAAGCCTAAAATTTTGCACACTAGTTAGTGAGTACAATGAAATTATTTTCAACAGGTATGAAGCAAATCAAAATGATCAGTTGGGAAGTCTGTTTATCTGACACAGATTTACTCTTATATGAGAAAAATGGGAAACACTGTGACCTACATTTACCACTTTCAAAATATATGTCAATACTACTATTGAGTTGTAACTTTGCAATTTACTTATAGTTAGCAATTACTATGAATTTAAAACAAAAGTCAGTCTCATTAAAAGCTACATTGCACCACAATGCAATCAGTAATATGCTGTACATTAGAAATAACACATGGAGATTTCAGATTTTACACATGAAGTATCTCAGAGAAACATTATTAGATGTATGATTGTTGAGCACAGCTATAAGACTTACACTCTGTTATGCTACTAATCAATGAAATAATGATATATTTCTAAAGCAAATTACTTTTAAATTGTACCACCGTATTCTACAGAGTTTTAGGAGTATTTGTAAATGTATAGTGATTGAAATAGAAAATAAAAAGCAGCAAAAGATTAAAGCATAATTAAATTACTTCTTTTTCCTTCAAATAAAGAATCTGACAAGTCTGTGGAATTTATTAAATGTAAATCTTTTGCAGTCTTGTGACCCTTTTCATACACATATAAAAACCAGAGCTGGTTAGATAACACTGCCTTGTTGTGCAAGGATAATAAATATCCTGTAATGGAATGAAAGCTCATAAAGAGCATACTTATATGAAGTGGATTCTCAATGAATAAAGTCACATGAAGGAAAATTTCAGAAAGAACATAGTCATAGGAAGTACATGCCAATAACAAAGATGTATTCAGAAATAAAAACTATACTGAGTAAACTGACTTTTACCAGAAATCGTTTTTCACCTTTGTGTCTCTAAACTCCTACGCACAGCTATAGAGCTAAAAGTTGTTGTACTTTTGTTTGATAGTGGCAAACTTTCCACTAGAGAGTCTGGTAGATCTTCAACAGGATGTATTTCTCTTTCAATCTGAGGGATGTGGGGTACATTGAACCCAAACAAGCTATGTTCCATGACTCCATAGCAGAGGCAGGTGCCTGTCATGGTAGTATTCCCTAAACCCAGTGGTAGAAGCCAGCAGTAAATGGAGCCATCAGACAGAAGAAGATGGCCTTTTGAGCTTGGTTAGCTTGTGGGACCCCAGAGGCAGGAGACAGGTACCAAGAGACCAAACAGAATGTGGCAATTGGCACTTATGGTAGAAAAACTCAGGTAAGAGAGGAGTTCGGTGAGGCCATGGAAAATGACACTCATCCATCCTAGTTGCATTTCTGGTAAACTGTCAAGTGACTCAGGAGGGAGCAGCAGTGCTTCACCCATGTAGTTTATAGCAGGAATGGAGTGCTACTGACCTTACCCATTTATAGTTGGGAGATGGAAGGACCACTTCGAGAACCTCCCACCAACAAGCCATCCTTTAAAAAAGGACTCAGTAGAGGATTCACCCATCATTGGAGCTAAAATCACTGAGGTGGTCAAAAAACTCCTTGGTGGCAAGGCTCCAGGGGAGGATGATATTTTTCCAGAGTTCTTAAAGGCTTAGGATATTGTTGGGCTGTCCTAGTTTACATGCCTCTTCAACATTGCGTGGAGGTCAGAGACAGTGCTTTTGGACTGGCAAACTGGGTCAGTGGACCCCATCTTTAAGAAAGGAAACCAAAGGGTATATTCCAACATTAGGGGGATCACACTCCTTGGCCTCCCTGAGAAGGCCTTTTCAAGGTACTGGAAAGAAGGATTCATCAGTTGGTCAAGCCTCAGGCTCAGGGGGAACAATACAGATTCCATCCTGGGCACAGAGCATTTGACTGGCTTTTTACCCTCACAAGATTTTTAGAGGGTTATAGTAGTCTACTTGTATTTTGTGTACTTGGAGAAGACATGTGATTATGTCCTTCAAAGTATCCTGTGAGGGGTGCTTCAAGAGTATTAGATCCCAGGCCAGCTCTTGCAGGATATGTGGTCCCTGTACAACCAGAATGAAATCTTGGTTCACATTACCAGTTGTAAGTCAGATATTTCCTTTGGGTGTGGGACTCCACTAGGGCTGCCCTTTGTCACCAATTGTGTTCATAATTTTTATGGACAGGATTTCTAGGCGCAGTCAAGGAGGTCCAGATCAGTAGCCTCAGGATCGCATCTCTGCTTTTTTCAGATGATGTCCTTCTTTCCGCTTCACCATGCTATAACATTAGACACACACTGGGTCAGTAGTAGGTGTGTGTGAATCGGGGGGAGGGTACAGGGGTGAGAATCAGCAGCCCCAAGTCTAAGGTCATGTTTCCCTGCCAGAAAAGGTCAGTGTGCACTCTCCAGGTTGGAGATGAGGTGCTGCCTTAAGAAGAGTTTAAGTTGTTTGTGAGTTATGGAAGAAGGGAACTGAAGATCGAGAGCTGGATTGGAGCAGTGGATGTTGTACCTGCCACCATGGGAAGGTGTTTCGTGCCTATCCAACCAGAAGAATACCTTGGGGCAGACCCAAGACACACTAGATAAATTATACCTCTTGGCTAACCTAGCAACGCCTTAGCATCCCCATGGAGAAGATGAAGGAGGTGGCTGGGAAAAGGAAGGTCTGGGTATCACTGTTTAGACTGCTGCCCCCCATGACCCAAATCTGGATAAGCCTCAGATAATGGATGGATGGACACTAACCATTCTTGCTTTTTATATTATACACCATTCTAAACAGTTAAAGTGACATTAAACTGGGTAAAAAAAGTTTTTAATTTCTTTTATAACTGCACTTCCAAACTTTGAAAGTACATCAGATTATAATGTTTCAAATCTACAAAAATGACATTGCTGCTTGTTATTCTGACAATTTTCAGTGAAGCAAAAAAACAAAAACAAAACAAAAAAAGCAAGCGATTTTCATGCCCTGCTAGACCAATACACCAAGGATTTTCACCCAGTTGCTTTTCTGGAGTGGTTAGACACTCAACAAATGGCACATACAAGGAAAAACAATTCAGTTCAGCTAACAGTCAGAAAGTTTAAAAGCTATATTTGGGTGTTGCCCTAAATGAAAAAGCAAAGTTTACAGCTTTTGTGCTAGACCAAGTAGAAGATGGGCATAAAAATCAGATGGATACCTACTGCCAAACAATTCTCAAATGAGCAAAGGAGAAGAAATCTAGTACAATCACAATAATCCTTCAATTGAACAAAGAAAGGCTCAGCAGGGCTCTTGATAGAAGCTGCACTACAAGACTGGTGCAATTCACTATCATCCTAAGCAGACGGCATGCACAAGAATGTGGATGCTGATCCCAAATGAGTATGAATCAGTATAGGAGCAATGACAGAGCAGAACTAAAGGAGACAAATGATTCATTTTTCTTCACCAAACAAGATACAGGAATGGGAAAGGTAAAGGAAACAAAATGGATGCAAAATCCATGAAGATGGGCCAGAATGTCAGAATTATCTAAACTCATAAACACTACCATTTACAAAGCAAGAAAGTGGCATTACTCCAATGAATGAAAACTCACCACCTCTCTTCATTTCCTTTGTACCTCCCATCAAATGAATGAAGCATGTCCAATGTATGCAGGCAAAAGACTTTAATGGAAGGTGACAAGGGCAAATCACACATCAAAAAGAAGGGCTAGAGCCCAGCCAAGGGCATTGATTGTGACACCAAAAAATAAATCTTAAGATAATGGCCACAAAATTGCTCTTTTAAAATTTACAACAAATCTTTAAATTACAGCTAAAAGCTTGCCTGAACCCAAAATATTAGTCTTCAGCAGATGTTAAAGCAAACTGAAAAAAATATCAAAAACATTTCAACTAATGGACCAAGAATGCTCAAACACAGAATTTCACCTAGACACATGACACTGCCTCTTTCTAATCCTGTATCTCATGATATGCCAGATTAGACCGTGTAAAGTAATCGTGAGCTTGAAACACATTACCATATTATTCCTGTTAGCTGTGAACACAGAAGTCAATATATACTGTAGAATAAGGTTAGTCTTTAGTATGAAAAAGAGGTGTCTCATCACATAACATGATAGAGAATATGATGATTTCTGTCTAGCAGTACCAACTCACTACAGCTATGTGCCTGACATCACACAAAGCGTGTGAAAGAGAAACAGACAATTGTGACCCATAAGTTGGCTACTCTGAAATCTCATAAACTTGTTTTGCAGTATAAGGGTTAGTGTATAATGAAGTAAACATCCATCCATTATCTAACCCACTATATCCTAACTACAGGGGTCTGCTGGAGCCAATCCCAGCCAACACGGGGCACAAGGCAGGAAATAAACCCTGGGCAGGGCGCCAGCCCACCGCAGAGCGCGCACACACACACCAAGCACACACTAGGGACAATTTGGAATCGCCAATGCACCGAACCTGCATGTCTTTGGACTGTGGGAGGACCTGGGAAGCGAACCTGGGTCTCCTAACTGCGAGGCAGCAGCGCTACCCACTGTGTCACCATGCCGCCATGAAGTAAACAATTGATTTTAAAAGTAGGATATAATAGTTGAAACATAAATGTGACTATTAAATAACATGAAAGATATGTCAAGAAAATGGATAGATAGAGAGCTCGAAAGCGCACAAAATGTACAAAATATAAACGCCTACATTTTGAATTTTGGTTTTATTATTTCTTGGCTGTCTTTTGTTTTCTCATATATGTATATACTGTAAGTTGAACTTCCATGATTGCCCAAATAAGAGTAAATTTCTGTTACTCAAAAGATAAGTTTAGTATTTTTAATGTCAAAAATATTTCTTCACAATCAGGTACAAGTTAATTAGCCACATGACACTGAGATCTAAAGTGAAGTGTTTTTATAATTTCTTTTTTTTTTTTATTTTATTTATTTTTTAAAAATCAAATAACATTCCACAGAAATAAATCAAGTGTTACAAAAATAATTCTAAACTAGCCTGTTCTTCCCTTTTATAATGGAGGTGAAAGTAATGAGGTTCCATTATGAAAACAAAAACCTTAAAATTTACATCCACTTTGAAGCAAAAGTTTTGATTTAAAAAAACATGCCTCCTGTAATTCTGAGTAGTACTTATGACAACAAAAATAAACTGGAAATAATACAATTATAATTAATCACAGATTAATGGTACTATTTTCTTGAGGTCAGGATACTTTTTTTTTGCTTGTGTGTGGGTGTCATGGGTGGAGTTTTGATGCACAATGAAAGACTAAACACCAGTCTCCATTGTCCAGATTTCCAAATCTTCCAAAGCTTTGTATCTAAAATTCAAAGAGGTTAGGTGGTACCCTACTTTAACCAAGTGTTGTGACTCCAGCCACAACACTCTCCAATTGATGGGACAGCAGTGGTGGCCAGCTTAATGTCCCTCTCTTCCTGGTCTCCATCTCATCTCCTCCTATTGTACCAAAGCCAACAGGAGGCTCTGTGTGCTGATTCTCCAAAGCTCTGGCCACTGTTCTTCTGTACTGCCATCTTACTCCCATCTTGGTCAGTAGACTCTACACTGATTGTAAAATGATTTTTCTTCCCTTCAGTTAACCAGATAACCAAATTTAGCCTCAGGGTATTGAACTGGACAGAGCTTCCCTCCCAGGTCAACATTTATCTCCCATTCACTAGTCAAATGAAGTAGGGTCTTTTGGCTGAGTTTCAGGCTCCAACATTTCCTGCTTTCTTAAAAAAAGTTGTTGCTGTGGGATGAATTTGCTTTGGCTTGATGTTTCTTCCTCCTTTCCTGTTCCAAAATATTTGAAAGCATCAACAGTACCTTGTCACAGTGCCATCAGTACCTGCCTTGGATTAGTAAAGTCTTATGACCTGACAAGTTGTGTACCATGGTTCCTATCCCATCACACAGCTTCCATAGTGAGTCCTCCCTCATCTCCCACCTGTGGAAGTTCACTGGTGTAGGGAGAGTGTCATATACTGCTCTTAGCAGTAAGGATATATGGAATGGCTCCAGCCCCTACAGATTAATCTAAGTGATGGTTCTTTTAGAATTGTCACACTTTGTCCAGGCTGCTTGTGTCCCTAGTTTGAGAGCTTTTGCTCTCCTCTCTTCATCCTCCAGGTTCCACATTTCTGCTTAGATCATGGTTCTTTGCGCTCTTGGATTTGCCTTTGCACGCTGTTGGAAGTGGGATGACCCAAAGCAAAGTCTACCAATGCAAGGCTTTCCAATTACATCTCTTGTCCTGAGTTAACATTCTGTCTGTTGTGTGGTGGTATTGGCTGCGCCATCCTCCCACCTCATGCTGTAATGCTGGCCGTCCTGACATGATCATCCAAGGACTCCCAGTTAATCATAATAAGCCTGTACTTCACTACTTTGAACTCATCCACCAGAGAAGACAGGGGTTACTGCAGTTGACCAGATCTTGTCTATAGGGTAATTGATGTGACGTTTGGACAGATTTTTAGCCACTTACGTAGTAATATGTTTATCTTTCTCTCCATTCCCTCCTTAGATGTCAATGGCACATTGTATACCATCAATAGTCACATCAAACTTGACAGCAGGGCATTGGGATAAAGCCATAGCTTGAACATTCCTTGCAAACTGCACTTGTTGATCTTTCTCAACCAATCCTTCATTTGTCTTTCAATGCTGGTGGCGATGTTTTTATCTAATAGTGTCCTGTAATACCATTTCCAAAACCACTTAAGAGGATTTTTCTCAACTGACGGAATTGCTTCTACATGAACAAACAGCTTAAACCTGTTACTCACTTCTTTTTTATCACAAGGCTTCTATATTTTCTAGCCATGAAGATCATCCTGGCCTAAGTGGCCTTTCTATATCAAGCTTTATCAGGACCCATTTTGCATGTGCATGTATTGGACACTCACTGATGTCAATCAATCCCTAAAAACATGGTAAGAACATGAAATATCTATACAGACTCTAGCTCTGTAAGACCAAAATGAGAGCCCAGTGCTACCACTCTGTCTATGCTAAAACACCTGTACTAATCTTTCTAAACTTCAACGTGATTAAAAATAAGTCTATTTATAACGTCTGTTCAGTTCTTGTCACCTGATTACATACTATATGCTTGCTTAATCTTTGTCATGCTAAACTAACAAAGAACAAGCGTGCATGATTATACCAGTGACAGCAGGCAATATCTGTGTGCTGTAACAAAATAATCTAATGTTTATCTATAACATTACTTATAGTGAAAGACTATGATCAATAATAATTATGACTTTTTTCTGTGGTTCTAGTTGATTACAAAACACAGACAGAACTACACATTTTGGTATCAACATTTAATAATGTCAATAACAATGCTTGGAGACAATTTTTCAAGGTGAAAGGTATATGCTGGGAGAAACCACAGCCCGGGGCTGAAAAGTTGCAGTGGAGAAAGACAAACAATGAAGTGAAGTACACAGTATGTCTCCTTTTAAAATGGCTGAATCTCATACAATGGTTAGCTTTTTGCTTTTACTCCTTCTTAAAATGGCATGGGTACACTGTTGTGCAAAATGTGTTTTGCACCAATCTAAAGAAACAAATCAATACTTGAAAACATTTTGGGCTTAGAAAATAGAGAGCTTTTTTTATTTTTAACTTTTTTCTTTTCATGTTGGGATCCATGTACCTTTCACCTCTATTATGAACGTAAGTGACATTTTCTTTTAATGTATTGTATGTATTCATTTGTTAAAAATGCTTTGCTTCAGAATAAAATTTCAAATGAATATATAACTTAAGTGTGAAGAAATTACTTCAACTTGAAAAGTACCAAACTTATCATTTAAGGAAGAATGGTGTAAAACTGAGAAAGATCTCAACAAAAATGAAGTAAATAAAGGCTCCTTACCAAACCTTAAGATTCCCTACACTGTACTGAAAACTCAAATAATGCTTGTTCTGTGCTTTAAAATATAAATTTGTACCGACAGGTACCTGTTTTACCACATTTTGCACTTGCTATTTAATTAAAACAGAAATTATAAAACCTGGAATACTAATTTTCACTGTTAACCAGAGGAGCATGGTGTTGCAAGTGGTTATCATTTCTGCCAGCTTCAGGAAACTGGGTTTGAATGCTGGTGACTGTTTGTGTGGGGTTTAGATACTTTCCACCTTTATGTGTGCGTTTTTTGGGCAATCAGATTTTCCTCCAGTATTCTAAAGACATGTGGAAAGCTTAACTGGTAGGCAAAGGAGTGAAAGAAGTTGGATCAGTGTCATTTGAGATGTTACACAGAATTGTACTTTATGAGTTTTAAAAGTGGCAGCAGTGTCCAATTTCAATGTGATTTACCTTAACACTCATTCCCTGTTAAACAGCTTAGTTATATCCAGTAATATTCAATTAAGAACTGATACTTTTCATGGCACCTTTTCAAGTAAAGGATTTTTTTTTTTAATAATCAGATTTATAAAATGCTGTGCATTTTGCTTTGGATTAAAATGCCAATTAAAATTCAGCTGTTCTTTATTTCCTGCAGCCAATGCAAACTTTGTCACACAGAAGTCTATATTATGCATTATGACAGTACAGCACAAATTGCTCATTTATTTAAACAATTATTTTTTCAAAGCAGCCTTGTAGAATCAATAATATTTGATTTTGGGTTAAGTCTTATAGTTAACAAAAACAAACATGTTGATAAATTAGCCAATTTACTTTATGAATGAGAACAAACAGTTCCCAAAATATTACCAAATGTGCACATATACTGTACAAGGAAGTGTATCACTGAGCACCAGAGAAATTAATTAAAATTATTCACATTAATAAATTCTATTTAAGAGTAATAAACTTAAATGTCAAAATTTTCTTAAAACATCTAATGCATTACCTTGATATAAATCTAAATATGGATCTGAAACGATACAGAAATTACATCAATGGACAATTTTGCTAAAGTAAATATTTTCACAGGCTATTTGTATATATATATTATTTTTGGTTTTTAATATACGTATACAGTATGTAATGAATATTACTAGATGTACAAAACACATATCATTCAGTTTTATAGCCATACTGTCCAAATATACACTTTTGCATGTTTTAATCACAAAGACAGCTCCAATTGTATTTTGCCCATGATATATGTTAACGTCTTTATAGATTTCAACGTTTACTTCTTTTTCAGCTGACAGATGTTCTTAAGGATCCAATTCATATGGTTTATAAGTCTCTAATAAAATCCTAAGATTGCAGTACAGAAGTATGAAACTTTTTTTTTCATTTTATTTTACATTCATTCTAAATTAAATCTATTTAAGTTATGACATAAATCAGAGCCTGTTGCCACAATGGCACAGTGGTTAGTGATGATCTGCTTCCCAGCTACAGAGTCCTGCTTTCATCCGTTAGTCTGGTCACTGTACAAAACATGTAGGCACCTAGCATACTACCCAATATGATATAATTGCTAAAACCTGAAAAACACATTACGCAGTGGCAAAGATCAAATGGATCACAAAAAAAAAACATATAATTACAAGAAAACAATCCATGCTGTGCACATCCTAAGTAGAATGATTAGTGATGTTCATTTTAGGTAGCCATCTCTTTCAAAACTTGACAGAATTTCCAAAATGTTACACTATACCAAGGTGTTTAAGTGTTTGTTCAGTTTTGGTGGTCAAAAAATTAAATAAACATGTTCAGCTTTATGTTAAATTATGAACATTAAAAACATACATAAAAAGGAAAAAAGTTAACGGTTACTTTAACTGAAGAGGTAAGAAGGTTAAAGACACAATGTTTCATTACCTTTTCTACAGTTCCCCGCAAAAGACAATAAATAAATAAGATGTATTATTATTATTATTATTATCATCATCTCCGGCATACTATAAACTCTCTATCTCTTTCACAGTTCCTTAGACTCCGCTACCTCTGCAGTTATGAGATTGACTTTTGTAATTAAGCATTCAAGAGGAGCTTTTTCATTCATAGTGGATACCCTTCTTATTTTGTGGGCAGGAGCACACCTTATGACATGCACTCCGAGACAAACCCTAATAATAAAACCTATCTCCCGCTGGTCCTCCCATTCCTCCCTAACACTACCAATCATCAAAGAAAATTTCCCTATTTTGCAGATAGATCTTTCCACAGGTACTCTTTTTCCTAAGCCTCACACAATCTCCTTCCGTCGACCACTCAACCTATCCAAACTTCTTGTCTACAACCATAATCCTCACCAGACATTTTGAACTGTAACAGGAGCCGCTTTGTTATTTTCAAATATGTCACCAACAATACTCTTGTATTTGGCCCCTCTTTAAAACTGCCAGTCTAAAAGTCTTATTTACTGTACTTTTTGTAGGAAGTGTCCAGCCTTCAACATAGGTGAAACATGAAGATAGCTAGCAGACCATTTCAGGGAGCACATTCGAACAGTTACAGCTCTACAAAGACTACTGTAGAACACTTCATATCCCTTGATCATAGCCAACTGATCTCTCTGTCTGTATTCTTTCACAGGCATTAAAGACAATTTTCAAAGAAAAACATAAGAAGCTATGTTCATGCTCAGCCCGAGATCACATATTTCTCCAGGTCTTAATGACAGAGTAACTATTTAATTTCATCCTGCAGCTCATTCTCACCTATTCTCACTTTTCTCCATTCAGATCCCCTGGCTTTGTTCCCCCTCTTATATATGTTCTTTCCTTTTCAGGTGTACACCTTTAACCTCCTTTCCATTTCAGCATGGAACTAACCTTTAACATTTTTTTCCTTTGAAGATGCACACTGATACAGCCCAACAATAACTATTTATACTGTGTATGTGCATATAATTTATAAGGAACACTAAACTTTAGAACACAATTTTATGTGGAAAATACAGCACACCATGTTTGTGAAGAAACACCTTCAACTTTAATAATACTTATCCTTTTTGTGATTTTTTTAAAATAAGCATAAAATGATTATATATTTTTGAACATAAAAAAAAAATCTAAAGTAATTTTTAAACTGCAGAATTACTAGCTGCAGACTTTTTTCACAACTCAGTTACAGAAGTTACTTTGTTATATTCCTGATTCAGCATTGGAGTGTTTCCATCAGCAAAAGCCATATTTAACACAAATGGATACGTTTGACACGCCTGCTACAGCTTGATTTTATTTTGCTGCTATTTTACAGTTATTTTCAATCACTTTCTGGCTCTCCTATACTGTAAGTCAACTGGGGCCACCAAGTGGGCTGCAGTCCTCTGTTTGAGAAACACCTAAATGATGTTTCCATTCTAATGCGCTGGACTATGAGGCCACATGTTTGACCCCCATCGCTGACTCATTCTGTGATGCTAAGTAAGTGAATCCACTTACCAGTCAGCAAATAATCTAAAGTTATGATTTAAATTAATTTACATGTACATGTTACTATTGTTCATTAATAGCTATTAATTTTATCTAGAACTAGCAAAATACCCATGCTTCGCAGCGGCGAAGTACTGCCTTAAAATTTTTATTAAGAAGAAAATTAAACCTTTTTAAAAAGAGGGAAAATATACCAATAATTATTTGTTAAGGATCTCTTTGTATACCACAATTTCATTTCGGCCCTCCGTTTGTAATATGACTAAGCTGTGTGCTGAGCTTACTGTTGAGCATGCAACGTACAGTTGGCCATGTGAAAAGTAATCTTGTTTCAAATCTCACAGCTTGGATTGCTGCTGTTATTTTCGGTTTAAGTTTCATGGATTGTTTTAATTACAACAGTATTTGCAGGACTTGTGTTGAAATGACATTCGGCATCTGTCAAGCATTGTAAGCATACAACTGGTTTCATTGATAACTTCACATCCAGCTTTTGAGAGTTTAAAAATTCATAAACATCAAAGTGTCCACGACTGAAATCGTCACCTGTGAATCTAAGATGTTTAAGAGGCATTGGCGGTTGTCCAAAGGTGTAAAATATTTGGCTATTTCGGTACACTTGAAAGCGACAACCGAACAATTCAGCAGCAGCCATCAACTCACATGCAGAACCATAGGTGAAGGGCTTAAGCATTCCACTCTTATAGTGCTCCTGTGTAGTATAATTATCTCCTGTACCGTCATCAGTCCACACCTTGAACCTGTCCCAGTCACTCAATACATAAGACACAATGTTCCTCTGGATATCAAGAGGGAGCCTGATATGGCCGTGCAATATGTAACAAAGAGAATGGAAAAGGCAGGTGCCATCTCCGGGCATGGAAACTACTCGGTAAGTGACAGTTCTTTGATCGAAGGTGATCACCTCGATAGACATGTTAATAGGGGTATGGTTGGAACGATAAAGGAAATGGGTACCTGAACAATGTAAAGGAAGTCTAAAATACCTACACAATAACTATAATCGTAATAAACAAACAATAAAACAGCGGAGAAGCCGTGGATTAAATAAAAAGGCTGTAGTTATCAGCAGGGAGACGTGAATCCCGTGGCGAAGCAAGGCAGGGAATGTAGAGACCGGAGTAACGGACGGCCTTATATAGGCAGGCAGCCAACAACGTGGGAGGCGTTGGGATGGGGGACCCAACGGAGCCTCACATGGTGACTGAGCTGCAGGTTATGGACGTATATACAGGTACAGTGATCCCTCGCTATATCACGCTTTGACTTTCGCGGCTTCACTCTCTCTCTATTTTTTTCTCATAACGCTTACGTCACTACGCATGCGCTTTCTGAGAACTTTTATCTAAGCCCTACGATGGCTCCTAAACGTGCTGCTTTTTCTAAGCCTTCTGACAATAAAACTAAGCGCCGGAGGAAGATGCTTACTATCCAGGAGAAGGTGAAACTCTTGGATATGATTAAAGATGGCAATACCCTACAAAAGCCTCCTCACGCATATGAAAAGACAGCGCCAGCAACTGCCTATCAAGATGTTCTTCAGCCGCGCACCCAGACACCCACTGCCTACTCCTAGTACTTCTTCACTGAAGACAACAACGCACCTGCTGAAGATACTGCACCACCTCTGAAGACTTTCCTACTGAGGTCGTGCCTTCATAGGTTAGTGGTTGTGTGCAATTAAATGTACAGTACAATAATCTACTATATAAAAGCGTTCGGGACTGTCCTTCAGTCCCGTGAGTGCAAAACGTAGCGGTATTCCGCTTATTACAGACTTACTACTTGCGGCTTGAGGTACCAAGCGACGCGATGTGAGCAGAGTTCTGGTGCTCTCATCGTTCCCTTGCTTTTGTGCGCGATGTGCTGGAAAAATAGACAAAATTATGTCTCTGGAAATAATTAATGTTGATGGAGTACAAAT
>JANRMT010062841.1:41945096-41979206 GCA_026402145.1 Polypterus bichir lapradei
TGAGTGAGTGAGTGAGTGAGTGAGTGAGTGAGTGAGTGAGTGAGTGAGTGAGGGCTTTGCCTTTTATTAGTATAGATCTCAACCTAGCAGAGTAAAAGGGTGAAAACATATTAAGACAAAGAGACAGACAGACATATACATTGACCTTTATAAGTAAATTTCATATACTGGTGAAAAACTGAAACCAAAAGTTTCATCATGCACAACAAATCAGTGTCACCTAGGCCATGATACAGTCACAGTTAAAAAATGTCCGTTAACTGCATTTGTGTCATGATGGAAAGTAAAAATAAAAGACCTCTAAGATAAATTAAGAAAAAATATCTGAGTCAAATGTTTACACTGAAGAGCAACATTTTTCTGCCTACCATCCTGTCTGTTTATATTTGAACTAATATATGGGTATGGTTTTCTGGGTTGCACATGCTACATTTGGCTAGTGCTGCTGTCTCACAGTTTCAAAGACCAGGGTTCAAATTCAAAAACTGACTCGGTCATTGTCTGTAAGGAGTTTGCATGTTCTCTGCCCCTTAATGTTTTCCTATGGGTACTCCGGTTTTCCTCCCATATTGGAAAGAAATATAGTGTGTTTGGTTGGTTGGTGCTAAATTGGTCCTGTATGAGTAAGTGTGGCTAGGTGGACGAGTGTGTTCTGCAGTGGATTGATGCTGCTCCTGTAATTGGTTTTAGCCTTGTACCCAGTGTTACTGGGATAGGCTTTGAAGATGGCAAATACTTAATAAATATTAAAATAGTGATTCTATATATAGCAAGTGGTGCACAGAAAATTAGTCTACAATTCATAGAATACACACTGATCTATTGTGATGATAGGTGTATTGACTTATGAGGATTTCTTTCCACAATATACTATGTCAGCAACAATATCTGAGGTACAGACAAAGGGTTTTTTTTTCGGATTTGGTGCACAGAACCAGTAGTACACCACTGTTTCATCCAACTGCTGAAATGTGTACTCCACAGAGGCACGGACAACAAGGTATTGTTCCATGAATCCCTCACTTGTCAATTTAAAGGTGTCCATACAAACATACAGCTCCACAATCTAAAAATGCTGTGAATGTCCAAAGAATACAGTATGTTTATTCTTTAGCAAGAGCACAGATAACAGAACTAACAAAATGAAACAAAGCGTGCATAGATGCTTCCTGCTACCTTCACCTGACTATGCTTGCTTCTGCTAAAACCATGTTTGGGGTTCTTTATCATGCACAGGGAGAGTACAGCATGTCTAAAAAAACTGATCTAGTGCATCTTGAAATGTTTCTACAGTGTCACAGACCTTGACACATTTCATTACTAACTACTGTTCAGTCTGTTAGTTGTAAACAGTTCTTTATTTCTGCTGCTTGAAAGGTACTTAAAGTCAACTATCTTAAGCTCTGTATACATCTAGGCTGAATTTGAGGGAGACTTATCCTAAGTGACAGTTCCTTAGAATCTTCAATTGGTTTTCCAGCCAGGTTCAATACAATCTAAATTTCCAATCTATTCCTCAGCCTAAATGTTTTAAAACATTAGGGGGAAAAGTAAAATAAATCCATAAACATATAAAATGTTATAATAATAATATAAGTATTTCCACTCGGAAGAAATAAAAAAGATGGTTAAAAAACATTTTTTCAGCTAATTACATTATTTTTGGCATTTTTTTGTATTTGTAGATGTATGCTGACACAGCCCATGCAAGCCAACACTTCATCTGGTCATACAGCATGTCCAATACCTTATTGTTTTCTGGTCTGACTGATCCATGTTTCAAGTTCACAGCTTATCTTGGTATTACAGACCTGACCAAGGTCTTTAAACTAACTTGTTGTAATATGCCACAAGGTGATCATATTCCAGATGTGATGAATACATGGCCAAAATATTTTCACATTCAGGTTAGCTACTGTATGTGTCTTAACAGCCCATGACATTGCCTAGCTTTAAGCAGTCTGATTTCCACCACAGTGGGAGTGAAGGTGATTTTTGGTTGTGTCATGTTCAACCACTGTCCCAAAAGACACCGGAAGAACAAGCAGGCACTATTCAAATTTAAATGATCCATGCATCCATTATCCAACCCGCCATATCCTAACTACAGGGTCACGGGGGTCTGCTGAAGCCAATCCCAGCCAAAACAGGGCACAAGGCAGGAAACAAACCCCGGGCAGGGCGCCAGCCCACCGCTGGGTGCACACACACACACCAAGCACTCACACAATTTAGAATCACCAATGCACCTAACCTACATGTCTTTGGACTGTGGGAAGAAACCAGAGTACCCGGAGGAAGTTTAAAAGATGCTAAGTGATAAACAAGGGAAAACAAGTAAGGATAAAGCAGTGGTCAAAAGCAAGAGACAATACTATTATCTAAATATTGAAAATACTTAAATGTATACTAGTCTAAATTTTCAAAACTGAAATTCTCTCCTCTCAGACTGTCTGGGTGCTGCTATGTGACTTTATTGAACTTTAATTTTCTGCCATTCAAAATGTCTTCTGCAGAGCAGCACAGTGGTTAGCACTACTACCTCACTGTTCCAGAAGACCAACTTCAAAACGTGAAGGTTTACTGTGCTATATTAGCATCCTGAGCAGGATTGGTTACTGATTTGTGCACAATCCTGCTACAATGGTCTCTAGAACCCTGAATCTATAAGTCATTATAAGAACATGCAAAAGGCATTATCTTACCATTTTCTACATTTTACCAGATTGTAGACTGGGACCTCTGACAAATGGCGAAAGAGAAAGTGGTCAGAAAATATGTCAAGCCATCAGTGAAGTATACCTTAGGCGGATGGAAAAGATATTGCTAAATGCATTTGTGAAAAGACGCAGACTATCCACTAAAGTCCCATTGATCCAATGTCTGTCAGCAAAAATATAAATAAATTCTAGATCTGTCAAAAACCCTTAAGTGTGCTTCTTAACAAAAAATTCTAGTAATGCTTTTTCCCAGTCTGTGTGAGTTAAGCTAATATTTACAGCAAGACAACGGCCTCCTGCTTTCAATTTCTGTTAAAGCACAGGAAGGTCACACAGATAATGAAAACAGCTTAGAAGGTTACAAGATATTACAGGCGCATCACAGAGCCAGAGACACTGAGAATGCAATTAGTTACAGTCAGAGTCCCCTTGACATGACTTTTGTGCCTACTGTCTGAATGTGTTTAAGACTCTGGTCCCTAAAGGGTTGTAAAGAACTGAATTATACAAAAGCAGTCATTTTAATATACATAATAACAGTAAGGAAATAATTAGTTAATAAGTAAAACAAAACAATACAAATGTTTAATTGTATTCCCTCAAAATAATCTAAATCAACAATGGGTGGTACAGTGGTTATTAGTGTTGCCTCATACATTCAAGAGACTGAAGTTCAAATCTCATCCCAGTCACTGGCCATGTGACACTTACATATTTCTCCATGCCTATTATTTCTACAGTTATGTACAGTATGTATTCTGCTAACATCACTAAGAAGTGTGCATTTGCGTTAGCTGGTCTAATATATATGAATGGATGTGGAGGTTGATTTCTATCTTGCTCTCTGTGCTACCTGAAATAAGTCCAGCTGCCCATGATTCTCAATTTGTTTAAATACTGTAAGCTTGGAAAAAGGATGGAACATACTTCAAAAAAAATTTATAGTAAAAGCTTCACAACTCCAATCTTAGATTCAGCATTTCCTTATATGAAACCCAGGTTCAATTAATGTATTAATAATATGCTTGATTATTTGGATTTGATTTAAAAAAAAGATTTGGTTTAAAAATGCGCAATGCACATCAATGCCTTAAAACGGATATCTTTGAATAATGTCTACAAAAAATTATATTAATTCACTGAATTCCAATTTAATAGTCACCAAAGTAACCATTTTATGACAAATATGCAATGATTACAGGCCATTCAAGCTAAAGTTCTATTACTTTAGCTTAACAGGGTAATGTGTTATGCTGACAATTCTGTAAACATACAGTAACTGGAATTCATTTAGAAAATAAGCTGGTACTAGAGGGATATATTTTTTGAGCTTTTTCCCAGCAATTTGGTTGTGAAGGGTTTACACGTATGGTAATCTATATAAAAACAACATATATAACAAAAAGGTTAAAGGTTACTTCCACGCTGAAGAAGAAAGGTAAGAAACACATTTTAGCTATAAAGCCTTAATCAGATGTGTTTAGATGAAGGCTATACAGCTGCAGCGCTGTGTCTCTTACCTTATTTTCTTTTAACAGTTTTTCCTATGGATGCAGCCATTCCCTATCCTTATATATAAAGTACATATATTTGATATTTTTAAAACAGTTTGGATGAGTTACTCATTGTATAGTATTACTATAAAATTGCATGAAGCCACCCATTTTCTGAACACCATTATTCCATTACTTCAATGTTGTTAGACTTAAGTATTTGATAAATAAGAACTAAACCAGGCAAGGACAGTGCCCGTGAGCCCAAGGTCATTTGTCAAAAATATTAGACTACTTGCAGAAATATGCTGACAGTACTTCATTATTATACACAAAAGTTAAATATGGTGTCCCACAGGGCTCAGTTATGGGACCTTTACTCTTTTCACTTTACATTCTTCCATTGGGAACTATCAAAAAACATTCATTTCCACTCAAATGCAGATGAAACCCAGTTATTGTTTTCTTTTAAACCAAATGATGTTTCTCTAATGTCCTTAATTAGATATGTTAGTGAGTTAAAGGAGTTAATAGATGAGAGCTACTTGTCTTTGAACACTGATAAAATAGAAATGTTTATTTTTTGGAGGGAATGATGATGATCAAAGCAATATTTTGCCATTTACATGTATTAACTCAACTGGAATCAAAATTAGTTTTACTGTATCAGACTCCAATGTAGGCATCGTCTTTGACACTCACAGGTCATTTAAAGCACACATTATTAAACTACCCAAAACGTATTTGTCCGTATTAAAAGACTGCAAAATGAAGGAGTTTTCCAAATATGCAGGACACTGAGAAATTAATTCATGCATTCATTTCAAATAGGATTGACTACTGCAATGTGGTGTTTACTGGCTGTTCAAATCATTCTTTATACAGTTTTCAATTAATTCAAAAAGCTGCTGCAAGAATTATTACAAGAACAAGAAAGTATGAACACATAACTCCAGTTCATAAATCCTTACACTGGCTCCCAATTAATTTTAGGGCAGATTTCAAAATCCTCCTTTTCACATATAAAGCCTTAAATGGCCAAGGCCCTGCTTACTTATCTGAATGTATCATTACTTACAAGCAAGAGTATACATTAAAATCTCAAGGTGCCGGCCTGCTTATGATTCCAAAGATTAACAAAATTCTAGTTAGAAGTCATGCTTTTAGTTACAGGGCCCTGAAACTGTGGAATGGTCTGCCAGCTACGATAAGAGATACCCCTTCGGTCTCAGCTTTTAAATCCAGGCTGAAGACTCACTACTTCAGTTTAGCATTCCCTGACTAGAGCTGTGCATTCTGTGGAAGCTACACTATATATTGTAATGATATAATGTATGTATTACTGTATTACTGATATTAAAATACTGATATAAGCAATTAACTACTATATGTGTGTGTGCAAGCAAGAATATTTAAAGCAGGGTGATAACAACTGTTGACAAGCAAATATTTTTATTATTTCCTACAAGCAACCTTTAGACATACTGTGTAACAGTCTGTTTTGCTACGTCTAAAAATAAAATATGCTGACATAGAAAGAATCTTGCAAAATGAGGAAGCACTGAAGCAAGTGTAAAAATATTAGAGTAAAGGGCACAGGGAGGAAAAAAAACTATATAAGCAACCTGAAGAAGGGGAAGGGAGAGTCTTTCTGACTTGCAAGCAGAACGCTCCATGCTCAATACTCACCTGTTTATTATTTTTTAAAAAAAACTAACACTGATTAAATTGCACTCCTGTCTTACTCGACATCTTTCTTCCACAATACTGCATCTCTGTTGTTAGGCATTTGTACCAAAATATAAGTAATATGATATTTTTAAACTGTTATTAACCCACCTGTATTCTGTTCCTCTTCTCTGTATCCTCATGTGGAACTTGGTGCCACTGCGCTACTGCCACCTTGTTTGCCTGCCTATGGAATAGTCATTTCTGATACAGGAGCACTTGTAGAATGCGCCGACTCTGTTGTAGAATGGCTAGAAGAGGGGAGGTGGTTATTTGGACGAGTTTTCAGGACTGTGACTGTGTCTGAGTTGTCTTTCTCCTTTTCTACAATCTGGCAGTGGTTCTGCAATAAACTGATGGAAAAATATTGCTGTTTTTTATTTATGTTAATTAGTTTCTACTTTGTTTTAGATCTATTTTAAGAAATCTGTATCCTTATATGTGATAGTTATGTATTGGGTGAGTGGTATACTGTAATTTATTATTGCATTTTGCCCTTAGAGAGTTCTCATGGCACTCTGTACCTACACTTGGTGTGAAGCACTGTGCAAGAACAAAGTATTTTATACTGTTGTATTGTAATCCTGAGGTGGCAAAGTTATTTTATTGTATTTCTGAGGTAGCCATCTAGCTCCATGAAGAATATTACTTGTATTCTATTTGTGTATTGTATTTACCCCATTTTTGACAGCCATTGAATGCACAACCTGTTTTTTTTTGTCTTCTAAGAGAGTCAAGGCTGGGAGGCTATCAAAAAACAAGTCCTGTTAAATTTACACGTAGTCATTTTGATTCGAAAATTACCTATGCTTAATGTCTTTTGTATGAGCAAGGAAACCAGAGTATGTGCAAACTCCACACAAACACTAGCAGTGACTAGGTCAGGATTCAAAACCTGGTCCATGTATTACTTGAGGAAGCACCACTAACAACTGTGGTCTTGTCATACAAATCACTAATGTAAGCTACATGAAACAGATCACACTCAACAATTGTTTAGTGTAATTTTTAAAACTTGACATAACTGCAAAAAACCTCTACAATTTAATGGTAATAGTGAGTACACATCAGTAAATATTTATACCAGATTTGGCTATATTCAGTAAGGAAGAATTTTTTTTTCCACTTTTAACTTAACATGGTTGTTAAGAGTTGAGGCTATAACAGATGTGACCCTGCTACTTCTTTAGCTGACAGCTACAAAATGTATTGCTGTAAACAATTATTACAGCAAGCAAATAAAAACAAGCATCTGTAGCTTTTTTTGAACAAACTGCTCAAAAGGGGACAGTGTGATCACAACCAGATTTCAGGAGACATGCAGCACTTTTGACCAGCATATTAATTTAATCAGACAAGCAAACAAAAAAAGAAGAGGACGAGTTTAATAGAAGCGTACTACAGCTGCACAGCACTCTGTACCCTTTGACAGTTTACTTTTGTTTTCAAGGCTTTTAATTTTATCTCAAATGAAAGATTTCAACTCAAAATTCTATAGAGAACACTAATCTTAAAACAATATCTGCAAGCGTTGGGGTGTTAATGGTATATAGTATATATAACAGGGATTTGTAAAATCTCAAATATTTCTTTGTAAGAAATAAAGCAGCCAGAGTGGCAGGGCTTATTGTCAGATTTTATGTAAATGAGCAGTCTAGGTCTTGAAAAATGTGCCAGTCAGCTTTAAAAAGCCTCAGTCATTATTTTAGGCAGCAAAGATACACAAAGTAGAGCTTTTAAAATAGGTTTTGTCATCAGTAAAATACAGTACACCCTAACCCTGAAAGCTAATATGAGGAATTTGTCAGACGAGTCTGAATATGTTATTAAAACTGATAAACAATTGTTGGTGTAATCAGTACTACTTAGAGTTTTTAGAGATAAAAATTGTATATGACTATAGTAAGACACCCTTCAATTTTGTCTGAGAAGGATCTCTCAAGAAAACATATATTCATTTATAATCTGTAGTACTGTAGATTCCAGAATATAAGGCGAAAATTTCGTCCCAGATTTTTGGCTTGGAGTTTGGGGGTCGGCTTATACAACGAGTATCGTTTCAGATTCAAGATTTCCAGCGCAATGCCGGTTTTGCCGATGAATACGGAAGTAATTAATGATGAAACCACAGCACCTTCTTTCAGATGAAGAAGTAACTTTGCATGCCGGTACTTTAAATTAAATAAAGAATTTATTCAAAAAAGTGTTTTAGTTGTTGATTTTATTAATAAAATTTATAATAAATTATTCGAAAGTTTAAAATAAAAATTTTTGTTTTGATTTACGACCAACATGTTGCGTTACAACCCGAATGCGGTCACATGTATCCGCTTGCGCGATTGTAAACAAACAACCGAGAGCGTTAGTAAGCGTCAGTCGAAGCCCAGATACATGTGTTTGTGGATGTAATTTTGGTCATTGCAGTGATTTACCTATATATAATTCACTAAGACCATGCAAGCAAGACACATAATTGCTAAAGAAGGAAGAGAAGGTAACGAAGGTAAAGAAAGCGATCACAATCGAAACGAAGATAGAAATTGTGTGTGAAATATGAGAGTGCTGTTCGTGTGACCGATCTCGCTAATATGTACAGCATGTCGAAATCCACCATCTCGACAATTTTACAAAGAAAATATTTGCATAAGGAGGCTCCTTCTAAACAATAACCACTTTCCGTTTCATTCTCCTCCTCCTCCTTTCCTGCAACCCAAAGATGTCAAATTAAATGGTGAGTACAGTATGAAATTGTTGTTTCTAGAATAGAATGCCTTTTATTTTCACTATACACAATGAGATTAAAAGCAGCTCCTTCAGTGCAGACATATGTGTAGAACACAACAAGTAAATAAACAAACAAATGGTGCAAAAAGATGCAAAAAAGTTGCAAAAAAAAAAAGTTCTGTATAGGGCTTGTATGGTTGTTTCTTTAGCCTTAGCATAACGCTGGATCTGCGACCCCGCTTCTGCTTTCTTTCCCTCCTCCATCTGCGTCGTCTCCTAGACCCAACAACAATCCACGGAGAGCCCAGTGGTCTCACTGTGTTGTCTGGGATGTTGTGCGTGTGATGAAAAACACTTGAAACAGATGTCTGGCTCTGGACACCGATGTCTATAAGGTTCTGACGGGTGTAGCGGATGTTTGCCGAACCGAACGTGCACAAACAAGCAAAAAAAAAAAAAAAAGTACAAAAACAACAAAAAAGTGCACTGAAAAGGAGAGCCCTGAGCCGCTGCGACCATGCGCGCCGCCATGCTCCTAGCTTAATCTAGCCTACTTCTGGTAGGCTAGGCACTTTTTATAACTTTTTGGTTAGTACATTAGAAAAATTATTGGTATTTTGGTAAATTATGCACATTATACAACCCTTTTTTATTATGAAAAGGTTAAGTAAGTGTTGCAGTGGGAGGTTCGGAACGCATTATGGGTATTTTCATTATTTCTTATGGGAAAAAAGTTGGTTGTAAGTCAAGACTATGAGTTACAACCAGCCCTCGCAAACGAATTAAGTTCGTAAGTCAAGGGTCCACTGTATTGCGTATTTAAGTTAATCAAATTTATAACGAGTCTCCGGAAATCCACCCGCCGATGTACCGTATTTGCGTATATAGTTTCAACACAAAGGTTCCATTTTACCAAACTTCTCCGCAATCACCTTCTGGTTTCCATCAAAAATGCCGGCAGTCTCAAATTCTCGCTGATAAACATGATAAATATACCTGAAGAGACACTTTTAAGGAAATTTAGAAAATTTTGCTTGGAGAAGGGGGTCAGCTTAAATACCGGTCATCGGCAAATACATGTAATTTAGTAGGTAGAAAAGGGGGGCGGCTTATATACCGAGTCGGCTTATATTCCGGGATCTACGGTATCTAAGAAATAATTAAGGGCACCCAGCATAAAAAAAATGTACATTGTATTTCATATTCATTTATAGACAGATTCTTATCAGAAATAAGAGAATAAACGGTAAGAAGTTAGAACAGAGAAAGTAAAATGTTTGCATAACTTCAGACTATTCTGTCCAAATAGGTATACCCAGCATTACCGAGTTATACTGCAATCAGCCAGAACACAAGACAGAATAAAGAATGTGCAGGACAATTCTTGATTCTCTAACTTGGGAGAATCACTAACTTTTATTTTAACAAATCATCTGCAAAGTTCCAATCTAAAAAAATATGTAATAAAAATATCAACTGCTGGCCTAGAAGGTAGTTTCATCAGTTTTGAATTTGTGTTTGCAGTTTTGTCAACAATTTTATGGAGTTCGCCATATGGTGCCCCAACTCTTTATGATCTCTTTTGCCTTTTGTTACAGTGGCATAGTCAGCAGGATCTTATTGTTGTGAAGATGACAGAGCAACAGAGTGTAGTAATGATTATTCAGGCCATGATGGAGGAGAATTATCATCACTACTTAAGATATCCCCTATGTTCATGCGTGTGACAAGGATTAATATGAGTTCAAGTTACAGACTGGGAACTCCTAGCCTCTAATCTCTATTACATAAATCTGTAGCTCCTTAACATTATGATCTAATTATGACAATCATTTTAGTTTTTTGTGTGCTTACTCCAAATCCTAATTGTACTTTATATGAATAAGGTAGGGTATTATATAGCTTTATTGCATAACACATGCTTAGATAGATAGATAGATAGATAGATAGATAGATAGATAGATAGATAGATAGATAGATAGATAGATAGATACTTTATTAATCCCAAGGGGAAATTCACATAATCCAGCAGAAGCATACTGATACAAAAAACAATATTAAATTAAAGAGTAATAAAAATGCATGTAAAAACTGACAATAACTTTGAATAATGTTAGCATTTACTCCCCCGGTGGGAATTGAAGAGTCGCATAGTGTGGGGGAGGAACGATCTCCTCAGTCTGTCAGTGGAGCAAGACAGTGACAAAAGTCTGTCACTGAAGCTGCTCCTCTGCCTGGAGATGACACTGTTAAGTGGATGCAGTGGATTCTTCATGATTGACAGGAGTTTGCTTAGTGCCCGTCGCTCTGCTACAGATGTTAAACTGTCCAGCTTTAGTCCTACAATAGAGCCTGCCTTCTTAACAAGTTTGTCCAGACGTGAGACATCCTTCTTCTTTATGCTGCCTCCCCAGCACACCACCGCGTAGAAGAGGTCACTTGCCACAACCATCTGGTAGAACATCTGCAGCATCTTATTGCAGATGTTGAAGGACGCCAACCTTCTAAAAAAGTATAGTCGGTTCTGACCTTTATTACACACAGCATCAGTATTGGCAGTCCAGTCCAATTTGTCATCCAGCTGCACTCCCAGGTATTTATAGGTCTGTACCCTCTGCACACAGTCTCCTCTGGTGATCACGGGGTCCACGAGGGGCCTGGGCCTCCTAAAATCCACCACCAGTTCCTTGGTCTTGCTGGTGTTCAGGTGTAAGTGGTTTGAGTCACATCATTTAACAAAGTCTTTGATTAGCTTCCTGTACTCCTCCTCCTGCCCACTCCTGATGCAGCCCACAATAGCATACATAACTTTCACAAGTTGGTAAATGCTCAAATACGTTGTATGATTTAACTGACAGTGGGAGTGGAGTCAATCCATTTATTTCCAGAGTTTAACTGTCTATTAACAGGGTTGATGAGAGCCACATCATCAAGTACAAATGAGGATTCAGCCTAGAGACGAATGCTAGTCAGTCACAGGGATCAATAACATCCAGCAATTTAGAGTCATTTGTAAACCAATGCATGACTCGTGGAAAATGCTAGCATTCTTAGCCATGACATTAAAAAAAAAAAAACATGTAAATAGTCTCAAAATAATTTATACTGAAGACAGCATTTCACATGTATATACAAAACACTTGCATCACAGTTATCAACTATCTTGTCTTAATCACTTAAAACAGAGGATTTATAAAAACAAGAATCAAATGTATTATTTCTACAGTAAATTGAACAAACCTGGAAAGACCTAAATATTCCCCCTTGTTTAACTTCTATCAGGTAAATGAAGATAAATTGATATCTACCATTTTGTTTTATAAATGCTCTTCAGCTGTCAGATTTATTAGGTGATTTTATGTAATTTACTTTGAACTTACCACAAAGGAAAATCTCAGCACTTTATTTCCACAACATCTGTTCAAGTGTGCAATTTTGTCAAATACTCATAAAGATAACTTTTTAAATGAAATATTTATTGACTAATGATTTTGAACCAGGAATGCTCCTTTACAGCTGTTTAACTAATATTAAATTTAAACCCTAAAGTCTTAGAAAAGAAAAACATGGGAACTAAAATTCTGTTTTAATGTTGGCGGTGGTCTAAATATACTTTCTAATTTTATTTGACTTTATCCAGCATGCATAAACACATAAAATATAACTGGGATAGTTGCTTTGTGGTTTATGTTCAGGTTTTATTTTGCTAAAACTGATATGGCTATAAAAATAGCCATCATTATACTCAAATTTGATGCTCTGATATTACACAGGGGACCACAAGTGAAAATGTCTTTCTTTAATTACTTAGGTATTTGACAAGCATATGCCGTATGCAACTGGCTGGTAAATTATGGGCCAACTTAAAAAAAAAAAAATCAGTTAACAGCCTCTGCACTGAATATTCAATACACTTGCTTAAACTGGAACAATTTCACAGCAGTATACAATAAAGCCATATTAAAAACAAAGAATATACTGTCAAAAACACTGTTCCTTGCTTATACAATTGCACTGGGCAATGATGGATAAAGCATATGCTTAACTGAACAAACAAAAACCATGTAAGTCAGATAATTCTAGATTTTTTACAGTTATTCATAAAACAGTGCTCAATATTAGGTGCACCTGTCATTAAAACAAACAGCCTGCTCTGCCACAAAGCCATTTAAGAGTCTGCAACTTAACAGCAAGCAGAGCTGGTCAAGTGGTCTCATTTTTGCTTGACCAAATATTAGAATGGGCACATTGTGTGATCTAAGTGATTTTCATGTAGTATGTTTGTTGGTGCCAGATACAGAGGTTCTAGTATCTAAAAATTGCTACTCTCTTAGGATTTGCACATAAAGTACTGCAAATTACAGGGAATACTACAATAAGCAAAAAAAAAAAAAAAAACATCTAGTGATCAGAAGCAAAAACACCTTGCAAATGACAAAAGTCAGAGAAAAATGGCCAGATTCATGCAAGTTAACAGAAGATCCAGGAATACTCAAAATAACAACTTTTTATAACACTGGTGTACATAACGGCATCTCTGAGTGTGTAACACATCGAACCATAAAACTGATGAAAAATGAGAAGCAAAAGACCACGGCAGGTTCATTGTTTTCATATAAGAAAAATAAGGTGAGTCTACAATCAAATCATCAGATCAGAATGACTGAAGATTGTCACCTAGTCTGACATATTTTTAAACCTCTTCTACATAATGAAGATGGTTGGGTTAGAAATTGGTATAAACAGCACAAACCCTTGGATACATCTACCCTTACATCAATGTTACAGATTAGTTGTGGTGGACCAGGTGCATTCTTTTATAGCTATACTGTATGGCTGCTCCCATCAGAGTACTGCAATGTCATAAAGCATTCATCATACCACGGAAGTTTCACCAAAACTCCTTAACTTCAGTGGCTTGCACAGTCCCCATTTTTGGTACAAGGTGAAAGATTTGTATGAGTACTGAAAAATGAACTGCGTGATGCTATCAAGTCATCAAAGGTAAAGATTCATAGAAATGTATCCAGAACCTGTAAAATTCAGACTATTTTGGAGAGAAAATTACTAGATAGGTGTACCTAATAAATGGCCACTAAATATACTGTATATGATATTCAATAACATCTAAACTTAAAAAGGGATAGACTGATGATTCACATTTTATGTTTTCATCCATTATATTTATAAAATTAATTATTATAAAAAAAGAGATATACCCGTAGTGTTATAAATAGTAAAAAATACACTAGGAGCAGGACTGCTAAGCAGATGTAATTAATTAGAATTAATAAATTATAATTAATAAACTGCAATTGCTTTGCAATGATGCTTTATGTTTCTATTAGACAGAAATTTATTAGGCTCTTTTTTTCCATCTTAAACATTTTTAAAAATGAAGACCAACATAGTTTTGTATTAAGTAGTTAAAACACATACAGTCATGGCTATAACTACTGAATAGGTTGTAATGTACAGCTCCAGCAAAACAATGAGGCTTTCGATTTCACCAAAAAATAAAAGCACATTGAAACAAAATTTAAAGCAAAAACAAAGTTCTCAACAGATCTTGCAGTTCAGATTTATTTGAGACTAAAATTTACAGAGTAAATAGGCTAAGAGTTCTTGAGGTGGAGACAGTCTGACCACAGTCTTTCTTTGATTATTTTTCTGACCCCACCCCTGATTTCCTATTCCACTCACTACTATTCAGTTTTATGATAATAAAAAACAGAAAATTTAAACAGTTCTCAATTACTGAAATTTACTGTTACAAAGAATTTTCAACTAGATCAATGAGCCATTATAGTATACCCTCAGGTCAAGTTAAATGTCTCAACTGGACAAAAAACATTAACTATCTTTTAGTATGGATGTTAAATTCACTACAACACGAATGAAAAGAAAGACATGAGATTATTGTTCTTCTTGTGGTATTTTATAGATTTTTTTGCAAGTCACAGTTTAAACCTACATTTAAACCTGCAGGTCTAGTTTCAACTTACAAACATACAGTTTTACTGCAATAATGTTATTCATCTTAGTGTATCATAAAGAACACAATTCAGACACAGAAACGGTTTACTGAACTAAATGTGTGGTCATTTACATTGAAATAAAACAAATAGGACAAAATACAGGCAAGGCTGTCAGTACTTCTCTCACAGTGCTATTAGCTCTTTGGGTCCATTCAGCTCACAACATTTTTGGCAGCACGGGGTTCCACTGATTTTTTTCAACAACGTCACTGAAGGAAAAAGCAAGTTTGAAAGCTGGAACACACTTGCAATAGACTTAATATTCATGTCAATTTCCCACTCCCACTATAAAAGGAGTACTGAAGGAAATTCAAAAAATAAAGGCTAAAGGGTGAATTAGACCAGCGGTGCACTCTGATTCACATTAGGTGGTCTGCATCAAGAAATAATCATAGAAACTGGTTTATATTCCGATTCATTCATGTTATGTTTTCAAAGTTAAATGTTTGCTTTTTAAATGGTTCACTCATTCATTCATTATCCATCCATGCTTATTCATATAAGTTTTCAAGGAGGCTGTCCTGGCAGAACCTACCACAAGACAACAATCAGCTCTGGGTGGAGCATTAATGCACTGCTTGTCACACTCACAAAGCTTACTAAGAGATAAATCTGAGTCAGCATTTAATGAACCCTAAACACCTTTGGAACAAGGGAAGAAAGCCAAAATACCCATAGAAAGCTGTCATGGACATAAAATATGTTAACTCCAGCTAGACAACATTCTAAAAGAACTGAAAGAATAGAAGAACAAAAAACAAGTAAAAAGGTGATTTCATACTACAAGGTAAATACAAAAGCACGGCTTTTTGAATGTTAAGAGACAATAATGAAGGCTAAAAGCCAAAGGCCTTGTGTGTTTAGCATTCCTTTCTTCCACACTGAATTAACTTTCACCTATTTTGTTCTCTTTTGCAGGAGTGAACTGACACAGCCATAACATAAATCTGACAACTATTTTCATAGTTGATAATTAAATTCATTTTGAACTTCGCTGTCATAAATATTTTGATCACATTACCTGCAAGTGTTTTTGATGAATGCTCCTTTTTGTAATTATACAAGTCAGTCATGTGCATCCATGAAACAAACAGGTAGATTTGAGCCCACACCCTTCAGCCTTTATGATCACTCCTCCACTCTTAACAACACTCTTTCAAGAACACAAGCACTATGAATATTGCATGAAACTGTAGATATATTTTAAAACTGAAATGGTCTTAGCTTGTGCTTGCTTAAACATATAAGCATTTTTAGGTTACATTAAAAACCAAAAGCTTACTTAAACTTAAAACCAAAAATTTCCTACTGCTCACTCATCTCTCTCTGATTATTTTTATCTGTTAAAAAGGTGGATAGATTTAAACTTCTTCAAAAGAATTCTGTTTGTCCCCCTTTAGGGAGAAATTCAACAAAATAAAACACTTGAAACCATTCACGCTCATGCATGCAGGGACACATATAGTGTGAATGACAAAACTGGTCACAGAATCAAATTCTTCTTCCTCTTCTTTCTCCTTTTCTGCTTACAGCTCAAAATAACTTTGTCTAAGAACTCTTTGTTTAACTGGTCAATATACCAACTATCATTAGTACTGATCATTGCATGCCCCACGAATCAACACCACAAACAGCAAAACAGAAAAACATAAAAATGTTCATAGACATGTTTTCTCCAGATAACATTTCTTGCTTGTTCAAATCCATCTGGTTGTCCATTTTTCTGTCAGTAAGTATAATTAAGTGTCAACACCACTCAGTTTTCATGGTGTTTCTTACTACAAACGTCTAAAGCACTTTGAAACCCAAAATCAAGCGTGAAGGACATTTCAAGCAGCAATTACAAAACTGTAATCATAATACCATCATGCAACACCCTATTAGTCTGATTTGTAACAAGTATTAAAGATTAAATATTTCAAAGAAACCCATGGGTTAAACCCTAAAGAATGCCACAAAACCCTGTTTGTAAAAAGATCAGTGCCCATATTTATCAAGCATCTCAAAGTAGGAAACCAGTTCTAACTGGCTCAGAAATTTCACAGTGGCACAAATGTGGTCCTACTCTTAGGAGTAGGAATAAAAGCATTTCATTAGTTTTCCTAATTTAGGCAACTATCTTCACTCACTTCACTCACTAGGAGCCGTCAAAAGATGGCGTTAAGGCAGAGATCAGCATCCATATACTGGGAAAGGCTGAATATTTTAGAAACACTGGAAAACGATGAACTCATAAAAATTGATTTGACAGAGACAGAATAATTGTGTGCGATGTGCTTGCTCCATCTACAGTCCACATACAGTCTGTCGAAATAAAACAGTTGGTAACATTACATTTTTTGGCCACAGGAAAAATTCAGCTTTGCAATAGCAATAATTTAAGTATGACACAACCATTTGTCAAAGTTTGCACCAACTTTACAAAATGTGAGGTAATATGCAGATTAATTCATTTCCCAACAACTCCCCATGAGGTAAAATTTTTCCTAGAGTTATTGGTCTGATTGACATCACACACAAAAATCATTGCCCAAAGTGTGGCTAAGCATGCATATGTGAATCACAAGCAACATCAGAGTATCAACAAACAGGTAGACATGGATGCAATCTGTATTGTAAAGTCAACATACTACATTGAAGATACGTATATGGGGCTGGTTGAGTGATTGACAGTAAAATGTCACACAGGTGGTTTGCATTCCATGAAACCCTGCAATATTTAGTTACCCTGCAATAATTACGTCACAACGTAAAAGTCCCTAAAGGTTAAAAATCAGATAAACAGTCATGTCAGAGACATGTGAAAGATGACTGGGAACACCGAAAGCGTGAACATGACTTTCAGTAACAGCACAAGAATAACCATGGGTAGCTACTTTATGAGATGTTTCCTCATCCACAGCTGAAAAGCAATTCTTTTGGAAGTATAGCTGTGGATCATTCATCTATACTAATAAAAGGCAAAGCCCTCACTGACTGACTGACTCACTCACTGACTCACTCACTCACTCATTCACTCACTCATCACTAATTCTCCAACTTCCCTTGTAGGTAGAAGGCTGAAATTTGGCAGGCTTATTCCTTACAGCTTACTTACAAAAGTTAAGCAGGTTTCATTTCGAAATTCTACACGTAACGGTCATAACGGTCAACAACGTCCGCCACATTGAACTTTCTTATTCATGGCCCCATCTTCACGAAATTTGGTAGGCGGCTTCCCTGCGCTAACCGAAACTAATGTACATACTTATTTCGGTGGTATGATGCCACTGTCGGCCGCCATATTGAACTTTTCAACAGTCTTTGTTACTTATGGGCCCATCTTCAAGAAATTTGGTACACGGGTTCCCAACGCTAACTGAATCCTACTTACGTACATATATACGTCCATAGCCTGCAGCTTGGTCACCATGTGAGGCGGCGTTGGGTCTCCCATCCCAACGCCTCCCACGTTGTTGGCTGCCTGCCTATATAAGGCCGTCCATCGCTCCAGTCTCTACATTACCTTCCTTGCTTCGCCACGGGATTCACGTCTCCCTGCTGATAACTACAGCCTTTTTGTTTAATCCACGGCTTCTTCGCTGTTTTATTGTTTGTCTTTATTACAATTGTCTTTATTACAATTATAGTTATTGTATAGGTATTTTACACTTACTTTACATTACTCAGGTACCCATTTCCTTCATCATTCCAACCCCCATTACCATGTCTATCGAGGTAATCACCATCGATCAAAGAACTGTCACTTACCGAGTGGTTTCTTTGCCCGGAGATGGCACTTACCTTTTCCATTCTCTGTGTTACATATTGCACGGCCATATCAGGCTCACTCTTGATATCCAGAAGAACATTGTGTCTTATGTATTGAATGACTGGGACAGGTTCAAGGCGTGGACTGATGACGGTACAGGAGATAATTATACTACACAGGAGCACTAGAAGAGTGAAATGCTTAAGCCCTTCACCTATGGTTCTGCATGTGAGTTGATGGCTGCCGCTGAACTGTTCAGTTGGTGCTTTCAAGTGTACCGAAATGGCCAAATATTTTACACCTTTCGACAACCGCCAATGCCTCTTAAACATCTTACATTCACAGGTGACGATTTCAGTCGTGGACACTTTGATGTTTATGAATGTTTAAACTCTCAAAAGCTGGATGTGAAGTTATCGATGAAACCGGTTGTAAGCTTACAACGCTTGACAGATGCCGAATGTCACTTCAACACAAGTCCTGCAAATACTGTCGTAATTGAAACAAACCATGAACCTCAAACTGATTATGACAGCAGCAATCCAAGCTGTGAGATTTGAGACAAGATTACTGTTCACATGGTCAACTGTAAGTTGCATGCTCAAGAGTAAGCTCAGCGCACAGCTTGGTCATGTTACAACCGGATGGCCGAACTCACAATGTGGTATACAAAGAGACCCTTAACAAATAATTATTGGCATATTTTCCCTCAGTTTAAAAAGGTTAAATTTTCTTCTTAATAAAAATTTTAATGCAGTACTTCGCCGCTGCGAAGCGCGGGTATTTTGCTAGTGTTAAGTATAATACTTAACTCCACCTGTTATCTATAGTATACATTGTACAAAATCTGTCATAATGTTTATCATTACATTATGCTTTATTTACAGTATCTAAGTTAACTTTTACCCTTAGATGGACTTACCAAAAGCACTAATATCAGAGACCAATAACGGAATTTATAGTTATGTAGAGTCATCAAATCACCTAATACGCACTTATCTGGGACATGGAAGGACAGCCAGAGAACCCAGAGGAAATCAAGAACAGACATGGAATATGCGAAAAGAACACACAAATTCAAGAGACAGGTATGGGTTTCAAAATCAAAGACTGGGATCTGTGAAGCAGCTATGCTAAATTGCCAAGTCATTTTGCCATCCAGTTTTGAATAATAAAGGAATATCATTACTCTGTTTTTTACCTTTCCAAATGATTTTCCTTACTTTGTGACGGGGTCTGACATGAGCAAAATCATCTTTGCTCCCACTGCAATGCCAGCTCATATGGTTAGGGTACTTGTATATCTAATCCACAGTATCAGTTCACTTTAATGTAGTGAACAAGTTGCCACAGAGACATAAGGGCATAATATTATTATTAGTTTTATTAATTGTTAAATAGTTAATAGTACATTTATAACACAATTAAAAACAGAAATAAATAAAATTAAGACTGAATATATTTTTCTTTTAACAGCAGTACAGTTAGTTTAAATTTATGACTGTGAAATAAGGCCTCACTTGATCTTAAAGATTCCACTAAGTAAGCCATTTTTACTCTCAGAACAGCACTTTACTTCCTTTTATGTGAAGGAATAAATTAAAATTTCCTCTCAGGCATAAAAGACACAGATAGGTCTATTAAGTTGACAGGGAGGGTGCACACTTTCTACATTTTATTCTAAATTAACTTTAATGACTATAAATTGCAAAAAACAGTAAACAACATTAAACAGAGTTTATATAATTTCAGGTTTTCTAACAACACAGTCAACTGTCATATGCAACACAGATATAGAGACATGGAAGTGCAAATTAGAAACAGAGTAACTGAAAAAATAAATCCTCCTTAACAAGTGCACTTTTGTTAAAAAAGTGAAAAAATTAGCATACAAATTGTCTAGTCTTCATTTTCACACCTAAAGAAACTAGCGTTATGAATCAGTCAGAATATACAAGCTTCGTTTTACATACAGTATATATACAGTAAGTACTGGTTTATGATCTGTTGCAATTTTATTAGTCTCTGGAGTGCATGCTCCTTGTAAAGTTTATGGGTCAAATTAAGTCTTGTTAAGCAATATTACACACAGTTTTATGCATTTACTGTAAAATATAGCCACTTATGCTTGTAATTGTCTACTGTATAATCTGTATGAGTGAATAATGTTTCTGAAAGGAACACAAGACATCTATAAATATATTTTTAAACTATGATTTCTTAGCAGTCAGTAAAAAGCACCACACAAAAATAAACGTATTTAATTGCATTACCTCAAGGTGCCCATATTTAGAGTACTGCTGGCAAAAAGGGCTCACAAAACCATATTTATAAAATAAATATAGAATGAGAATTTTCGGTATGATGTGTCTAATTATGTTCTTATGTAAAATTAATGCTGTCTATGAAGACAAAAATACAGGTTTGCAGATGGCTTAGTGTATACTTTTGCTTTTCTAAACTTAACAGCTATATAAGTATGCTAGTTTGAATAAAAGCAAATTGGTGTTGGTAACATTTATTTGTCATAGCTAATTGCAAGGGAAGTGTTTGTCATCCTACAGACACTCATCGTAAGTTGTTACATCTTAGTGTTATCAAAGAAGAAAAAATTCTCACACTAGAAAAAGCAAACAACTCTTAAACTACAATAGAACTAGCAGAAAAATAAAAACGCAAAGAAAAACACATTGGGTGAATCACCAGATTTTTCTGGGACAGACAAAGATGGTATGTACTCTCAACAGGCTTATTCTTTTAAAACCCTGACTGTAGCAGCTCATACAATCATGCAATATGTAAGGTGACTATAAGTTTTAATACAGGTTCAAATATTGTGGTACATCATAACACATATGTTGTTTGATTTATTATTTTATTGCATAAGAACTATTGGTAAAAATTCAGAGCCCGTGTGGTTTCAGCATAAATTTGAAGTATTTTGAAATACCCTTATTATGTTCTGGATTATAATAAAAAAAAGTAAGCTGAAGACCTGTTAGTTTCCATATATTTAATTCTGTGGGTCGTCATCGTCATCAACAGTTTAAGGATTTACTCAGATTAGCCAGTTGGCCCCCAGAAATGTTTCCTCCATTCTGGTGGATCCTTTGTTGTGAGTGCCAATTATTTATATCATCTGACACCTCCTTCAGCCAAGTCTCATCACCCACACCACCTACTCAACCTCCACCTTGACATACCTCTTCAGAACAGCCCAGCCTTCATCCTCCTCTCACACTCACACATCCATCTCAGCAGTCATGTCTGTACTTTCCAGCTTTTTTTTTTTCATACTCTGATTTCATGGGTCATCTCCCTCTCCCACAGCACATAGTGCTTCCCAGTTTTTATTAAGATGTCAGAATGGAATAAAAAAAAATAAAAAAAATGGATGTATATAATTTATTATTGGTATTTTGATAACTACCTTTTTTAAAAACAATCAGATGCACAGTATCCCAGATATCATTCTTATCTATTTTCATAGGCTTCCATAGTGGAAATTAGTACTACTTAGGATCAAATTTATAAACTGTTACATAACTATAAAAAACGTTGTCCTTTTTCTACATATTATATACATATATATTATACAAACATATTGTGCACAATTCTATACACATTTAATATACACACACACATTATATATATATATATATATATATATATATATATATATATATATATATACATACATATATACACACACACACACTGTATTTGGTGCATTTATGGTGTATTTATCAAAGCTGTACAGCACTTTGGTCACTTCTGTTGTTTTTAAATGTGCTCTATAAATAATGTTGACTTGACCTGACTCAGTATTCAATACATGGTAGCCATTTAACTAACAAAACTTGCTATCTGCTTCATTTAAGGTCCCATGGAAGTAAAAGAAGGTAAATAAAAATACTTCCATTTATTAACTGCTGGTGGAAATGAGAATTGAAGGCACTCTATTAACACTACCTACAGCTTAAAATTCTTCATTCTTTCAAGTGTAAAAAAAAATACCAAATACAAACCCAAGCATTTATTATCTTTACCGCCTGCTACATAAAACTAGAAAACAAGCTAGTTTTAAGCACGCTGCAAAAAAATGAGCAAACATTGTCCGAGGCCACCCACTGGCTGATCTATCACTATACCAAGAATACTGTATATCATTGTGACCATAGTTAAATTCTATCTGTAACGGATTTGAATGCATTGATAATGGATATGCCTCCTGGTATAGAATAACAAGTAAAGCAGAACATGATGAATCTACCCACAGCTTTTGACAGGTAGAATAATACAGCTAGCACTGTTGTCATCTTCTCAATGCCCATATCAGCTAGCTTTGCCTTAATCTTTTATACCATGAGGAGAAAGTCGAGAAATTTATCACAGAGAAAGTTTTTTTCTCTTTGTTTACTGGAATGCAGCCACATAGCACAAAGGCTCACCTGTTGTTTGCTGGACAACAGCGTGGCATCTTCCTGTGCCCCAGGACATTGACAGTCATGACCTTCGACATAATACTGTAGTGCAATTAGGACACAAACAGTTAGGGATGGTGCAAAAGTATGTAGTGCAATGTATTGCTAAACAAGTGCTCATTGTGAGAATTAAAATCAGTCATCAGTTAATAAAGAACTAATTCAAACAAGTCTCAAACAAAGGATAAAGGCAATGAGTTAAAATCGGGTTAATTTTACTCCTGCAAGCCTCAGTGCCTTGCTGCTACTTGTCTTCACTCCATCAGCTATCGGGTCTCTGCAGCAGGGCTGAGACACTGGTATGCAGTTTCAACCATTAAATTGGCTTGTGTCCCAGCCATATCAATTGGTCACCACTTGTGACGTCGAAGTCCAGCTCCATCATCCCACCACCATCCTTCTGTCATCCTTAAGATGATCCTCAAATCCCTTCAATCACTCTTGGTTCTTAGATGCTTAGCAGGAGTGACCCTACTCCAACAGCCTCATTCCTCTCGCTCATCACCAGGCCAACTCCCAACCGCCATGCCTCATGTCTTCTGCATCTGCTTCTCTCTTTTCTCCACCTTGTCTCTCTTCTATTACTTTCTTTTCACATAAACCTTTCTTTTCTCGAACCTTTCTCTTTTTGTCTCACCTTATCCATGCTCCTTTATATTCATACTCCCTTTTTATGTTAGTGCAGGTGTTTTGATTAACAAGCTGCAGAGCACCAATGAGGAAACCGGGTGTTAATAGGGGAAATTATGGGACCTTGAAAGTTTTATTATTTAAGACATCCTTAGAGTTTGCATATGCATGATTGCCATACAAGTGCACAGCCCCATACATCAGGTCTATAAAACTGACCAGATCTCACTATGCTTTGTAGTTTAATGGGAGATACTTTAACCTTTTCAGCTGAAAGATTTCAGATACTGTACTAGGCTTTAGCCATGCTGAGCAGAGGTGCAGTGTATCCTGGGAAAGCTGAAAGACTAACAAGATTTGGAGTAATGTGCTTAGTTATAAGTGCAGCTTTTGATTCCCATGGGAATATGACCTTGAGTTTTTGATAATGACATAGTCATATTTTTGAAGTTATGAGAATCTCTCCACCCTGCTACTGAAAGAAAGCCAGGCATGTGTACTTATTGGGGTTGTTTTAGTGAAGGAGAAGGATGTATGGCTACCTTTTTTATTATACTTTTTTCAAAAAGAGATCTAGGTTCAGCTGAAACTGACACTTTCATGAAGTTTTTACTTTAGTTGATGCTTTTCTGACACTTTAGTAAATAGCTCAGCTCAGTTAAAAACAAATTGACATTTATAATGAGCCTTTCTTTATCTGCTGAAAACTGAAAATGTACACTTTCATGAAGAATTGTTTTTTAGCAGTTGAACACTTGGAAAAGAGCCCCCTCTCTTCAGCAGGAAATCTTTCTTTTCATTTCCAATTAAGGATGTTTTATTTGTAACTAAGGAACTGCATCAACTGGAGCATCTTACTGATATGAAGACTTAATCAGCACAGGTTGTATAATACTTTATAATGCTTATAGTTGCTCTTATTGGTCTTGATGGAAATAAATAAAATTTTAAGTAAAAGCTTAAACTCACTATCTCTAAATTGCTATTAGAGTGACCAAGTGCTAGACTGTCCATTCCTTATCTAGCTGTGGTCCTATAGGGTGTAAAGGGGATGCCCTTCATAAGCCTTATACTGTTAAAGACAAGTCTTATTTAACAATCAACATTCATTAGAAGTCCATGAGTTTAAAAACATGAGATACAATATGGACAATGAGACAGGTAAGAGCTCACAGATAACAGTTGTATAGCTGCTATTAACATTTTTTCCTATCCCCTATTATGAAAAGAAACTAAGATATTAGTTGGTACCTTTCGTGTAAAGTGCATCTGGTAATACAATAAAACTGTAGTCTTTCCACAAAATGACTTAAAATTAATGGGCTTGTTGTTTCAGTTGGTAGACTACAGTACACAAACTGCATTAGGAAAATATAGATGTTGCTCTTTTCATTAAAAAAGATAGACAATATGAAAATGACTGCAGTTGACACAGAATATACTAGCTTAGTCAGGTCTGTGCCTAAAAGTTTCAACTTGTAGCACAGGGGATCAAGCATCTATGTGGTAACCAACATGAAACATGTCACAACTCTCTAGTGCCATGATATGCAAGAAGTCTATTTTGTTAAATGCTTACTGATTGAACATCATCCATTAGTCATTTGAAGCTATGCAGTGATAACCAGGAAACTTAAATTAATTTGGTTGCTATAGAAAGAGGGAATAACCCTAATTTTTTTAGAAGTCAACATTACTGATCATTCATTAACCTTCAATGCCATCAACTTGTTAAGAAAGCACAACCTTGGGTTACAAAGATGCAAAGATGCAAAGAGAAATATAGCTGAGAAAAGCAGAAAGGACAGCTCACAAGATATAACCAGCATACTTCTGAGTGTGCAGCATTAGGCTGTACACGCTTTAAGCTCCTTGCACCTATGTGCACCACCTATCAGTAAACGCACAAATAAAGTATTCTGACTAGCTGTATTGAACTTAGGCAACTAAACTATGGCAGAATGGCGGGTTCTAGAGCAGGTAAACATCCAAGTTTGTCAGTGGACCTCACCCAAATTGAACAAAAACAGATGTCTGTCGATAGCTCTTCCATATTCCATAATGTTCACAACCAAACTGTCTCACTATGATCCAGCAAGCAATATTGTAATATTTACTGCTATAAACAGAGTCTTACAAAACACTTTATATTTACTTTTTAACTCAGGACTTTCACACAGTCGTCTGCGTCTGAGTAAGCCCCGTCAATGACTAAGTACATTATGCAGGGCTTGTTCCGGCCTTGTGCCCAGTACTACCAGGACAGGTAACAGCCCAGTGACTCTGAATTATACTTAGTATGTTTGAGTCTTTCAGGCATGATTTTATTCTACTGAAAACAGGTGTAGTTTAGAAATGCAAAATATACTACTTGAAATCACATTTAGCTGGTGAAGCCAGCTTAAATCACTTGATTACTGCATATAGCACTTTCAACATAATTTCATAAGTACAGTGTTAGAGTTATAATCAATACCTGTGTCTTCAGGCTCTGTTTTTTTTTTTTAATCAATGTAAGTAAGGCATGAAAGTTAAAAAGAAAATCTTAATTACATGAAATTCAATCCTAAGATTCATATTATCATAAATTTTTTTAAGTTTTAAAACTGTTAAGCTGTCAGGATATGTTGTTCAGGAGTTTATATTTAAAAGATTTAACTTGCAGCCAAAAGCTGCTTAAGGAAAAAAAGATTTAAAACGAGTAACATATTTTTCAGTTAAAATACATTTATACTCTGTAGAGGTATGCATTGGTATATTGGTCGGCAGTGCTATAAAGTATAATAATTTTTTTCTTTTAAAAAATAACTGCATTAAATCAGTTCAAGGCACTTTTAATGTGCTAGACATCCTATTGACAAAATCAGAATGTTGTACATTTAAAAATATAATAATTAAAAACACAAAAAACATTAAATTCAGAAAAAGCATGTAATAAAACAGTACACAATATTTTTATACAAACACAAAACATGCAAAATCTAAATTATAATACACATAAAAATATATATGGATACTTTAAATGTGTCTTTAACACTCCTTTGACATATGTAAATGGTAATATATAAATGTATTAAAGTGAAGCTAGGAGGAAGTTGAGGAGATGAAAATAAATACCAGTGAGCTGAGATCTGAATGTAAATAAACCTCTGAGGCCCACTGTAATTAGAAAAGGCAAGTCAATGGTTATCTCATCTAGACCAACTGCACCTCCTCACCCCCAACTCATTCTGCAATGTACAACAGTGCAAGCTACTATTCATGATTTTGATGTAATGCAAATGGCACTTGGTCTTTCACAGATGAAACTAAAGCCCTCCCATCCAGTCTAAAGTGCCCTTTTAAAGCTGAGAGATAATTTGCTCAAAATGACAGCCAAGTGCCATTACAGGATACTGAAAATAAATAACAAGAATTAGAGACACCTAGAAGTAGTCAATAACAGTGACTGTTCTAATTATTAAACAGCAGTAGGAGCAGCTAAGCTAAAAAACGAGCCTTGAGACTCGATGTAAATTATGAGAGCAATGGGACATCGGTGAAATTGGCAGGAGAGGTATCTAGAACTAGTTGGTTCAATCTCCAGCTGTAGTTTTATTTTTTTTTAACTTTTAAGAATGTCTGCAGAGTGCACTCTAGAATACACACATTAATAAGATCAATAAAATATAATTTGGAAAAAGCCATGTAAGACTTTAAACAACAAAAATAATAAGATACAAAAGAGCAGCCTCCACACACAAGTATTAAGAAGATCAGCAAAATGTCATTATGGAAAAATCATGTGCATCTGTAAATGACAAAAAGATGATTTTTAAAGCTCAACATTAACCTTATTTAAAAGTCAAAAAGTAGAGGCACAAAGTTGTACTTCCTATTCCTGATTTCCTTAATTTTCTAAATCATCCAAGGTATAGCAATTTAAGTCTTGAATAAATTCAACAAATATCACACTGCTAAACTAAAACTTAAAAAAAAATCAGCTCAGTGGTCAATATGACACATTCATAAGCTCACTGTCCCTTATACCATGGCAATTTACAGTTGCCAGTCAACTGTACAGTAAACATACAATGATGTATTGGAAGGAAATCCAAATACCTAGAGAAAATTCACTCAAAAACACAGGAGAACATACAAAATAAGCACAGTGACCTGCAGTACCAGAAAATCAATCCATTGTTTACAGAGCTACAAGACAGCCAATCTCACTGACCCTAATGACCAGAGCCAAAAAGAGAAAACAAAATCAAAGATTAACACTAAGACTTGAGGGTCCCCATATCTAGCCATGAACATGAATTGTGAAAGAATCGTCTTCAAACTTGTGCACATGCAGTACTGAAAACAATTTTATAAGCCTGATGTAAGCTACCATAACACAGTGCCTGAAATGCAACTAAATTCTCACACTTGTGTAACAGAATTCTATTATCAATAACATCAAACTATGCACTTAAGCTCACCTTCATGATATTACACTGCTCAGCATTAAACACAATGTTATAGAGTACTGCCGCAGATATTAAGCATTGCACAAGACTGACACAGAATCCCTGGGTAGCAGTCCCTTAATCGAGTAGATTAATATATTAATGTGAAAATGAAGCTGACATTGATCAGTGCCGTAGCTGCAGCTGCATCCTTTTGATTAGATCTCATGTAAAGTTACAGTACTATGAAAACTATGCAATATATAATCATAGATAATACTAAATTTACTGTTGTGCGCAAACACACTTATATATGTTACTCTTTTGTATTATGTAATAGTAATTGTTTCTATATGTAAACATGAATGACAGGCTATTTGAAGCTTTGTGATAAGACATGTCTTGTTACAATTCTTGATGCACAAATGGTCACTGTTTAATGTTCTGTAATTAGCTTTTTATTGTTTTAAGAAAGTGAAAGAGAACTTTAAAATTTTTTACCATTTCAAATAAATAGCCACGAAATGAAGAAACACCCTTACCAACAGACACTTCCACCCAATCCAATCAAATCCTGGGAATAATGTATAAAAAAGCAAAAGAAAAAAAAAAAAAAAGAGGTTAGTTGGGGTAGAGGAAGAGAAAGGTTGGTGGTTTACAATTGGTCATTAAAAGGGAAAAAGAAGAAAACAGATACAAAACAGACTGAATGGGAAAACATCTCCATGTCACTGACCACAGACCATAAAAAGACCCACAGGCGTAATATACACATTCTTTTTTTTAACATTTGTACTGGATGACCTTTTGATCCTCAACACAAGAGTTAAAAGATTAATAGGTTGTAAAAAGAAACTTCCAACAGTGTAGAAAGAGAAAGAATGAAGTAGGAACTTTAGAGTGACCAGCCAGTGCTAACTTTGCAAAAATGGTGATACGAGGCAGGAAGCTCAGCTGAGTAAGTGCCAAGAAAGGAGAGGAGAGAAGTCAAAATAAAGGTAGACTTGGGTAAAAACGGGAGATTTTCAAAGAAAGAACTGTTGAGTTTGAGATAGAGGACTACAGGAGAGAAGCACAAGGACAATCCTAGAACATGACTAGAAATTTAAACTGGGTATTCAGATTACAAAGGGTGGCAAAAAGAATCACTTGATAGGCTCATGGCAAACATTTATGGGTTGTGTGATGCACATATGTAAACTGGATATGTTAGTGATTTGGGTTCATGGATCATTCAAAACGGTCACTAGGTAATGATAAAATATCTTCCATAGTCATAAATCAAGAATAACCAAACAATACAACGGAATATTAAATTGTAATAGTTGTAGGTATGCAGGAACAAATAAGAGTTATACATCTTTTGGTTACAGAATTGTTGGGCTGAATAACTTTCCTATGTATATATTGTTAATGAACAATTAACTCACTTATAGTTAGCTGATTTTGTTTTATAACAATTTATACCAATACAAAGATTATTTTCCATTAAGATGTTGAAGTTGTTTCCCAAGAAAGAAGCAAATAAACAAAAAAAGACAGACATACAGACAGCTGGCTCAGCCTAAAGAGGTGACCAATTTTCCATCCAGTAAATACTTATTTCAATGTAAGGAATTACAAATGAATTTAGTTCCAAGTAGGGATGCTTTGATCGATTGGCCACTGATCACAAATCAACATATTTTCACTAAAAAAAGACTCGATTAATGATTGGTAAAAAGGCCAATCACAAAAGTGATATTTTCAGACGCTGCTTTTGTAAGCTTTATAGTAATTTACTTGCAGTGCTCCTTTATGCAAGGTATTAAGGTAGTTGAGTTTTTTTTTTTTTTTGCAGCAAACTTCCTGCAGTGTAAGCAAAGATCAAAAAGTGTAAGCTAGTTTTAAAAGTGAAGGAGAGGCTACTGGTATATTAACCATTGCAATAAAGAAAGTGGAGTAATTAACTGAAACAACAGTAATCAGAGATGTCGTCCTGTGCAACTAGACAAACAGCAAGAAAAGTTTCCACAAACTTTTACGAACTTTTGTCATCTGTGTAATTTTTTTTTACTCTGTATGTAAAAGAATAACTTTTAGTAAGAAATAAGTACTATGTTATTAAAATGGCAATCCATATTTATAATTACACCTTAAGAATTACAAATGTCTAGTTGATACACTGAAGAAAAAAAACACACCTGTATAAATATAATAAATGTATATTTTAAAACACTGTAGTGCAATTAATGATTTAACATGACTAAAATATCTAAGTGTAAGTATACTTACAATTAAGCTGTGTTTAATTGCCAATATCATTTAATTGATTATGTGAGAATATATATACTGTATATATATGTGTGTATTTTTTGTTAGAGAAACGGTGAAAACTACTTTTTTAATTAAGCCTTGTTTCAGATGGGTACAGTAAACAAAAAAACTAAATATGAGAACTTGTAATTATGAGAAGCATTTTATTTTCTTTTATCCCATAGGTATTATGGATAAATATTTTGTACATACTTTATTAAAGTATATAGTTTAAGGAAATTTTATTTATTTTAGTATTTTATGGTCATTGAACAATAAGCCTGCAGAATTTCAGTTTGTTAATAAAAAATGAACTGTTAACACCTGTGGTCTATAGATTAATTATAAAAATACACTTTAATATAGGACATAAAACATCTATTTGTCTGATTATGCAAAAGATGATATTCTCTGAAAAGCAGCTCTTTTTTAACAACCCATTCATTGATTCTTCCAAGTCATTTAAATGAAGGGACACTGAATTCTAAGTGAAATAGACAGCTCAAAGAAATTGCCACTGAACTCTCATGTTAGGTTCTCATGTATGACCCTATGGTAGCAAATGTAAGCATTTCCATTTCTTAACATGCAAATCCAAATGAAACAGATGGTTCAGTAGACGCTGTATCTTCAGACATCCAGGATGCAGTGATTCAATCCAAACCAAACAATGAGGTAAATTCAGGAAAAAGTTACAGCACAATCTCTAATGGACAAAAGCAGGTTCTGAAAATGTATGACTAGACACATGAATCACAGTCTGCAATTATTAAAGGATCAAATAAAACAGATTATAACAGTTTAGGAGGAGAGGAATATTTTCATTTACTCTTCAAGTGAAAAGAGTGTTCAAAACATTGAAAAAGAATGTCTCTGTATTAACTGCCCAATTGCACTTGCAGATAAAGATGTTGCCTGAAAATAAACAAACTGGCATTTCTGTAAAATATATAATCAATCAGAACAGCCCATACAAGTCTTAATCAGGACACCTCCAAATAACAGTGATGAACTGATATGAAAAAGCTTTCTTTAAATCGGTAATTAAACTACTAAATAACAAAAAATATTTTTGAGTTATATAGCAAAGCATTTCTTCAGCATTTGCAATACGAAATTTGACTAAGTAAATTCAAAATATTGTAAGGATGAATTGACAGACATTTAATATAAACTAATTTTTATAAATAAACATTAATGAGCAGGTCCTCAAGCCTAACTAAACATTAGATGCATTAATTATATACTTATGGTCTTTGCAAAGCATTCTTTTTCTATTTTACCTCACAACAAAAGTCAGAAACGTATGTCCCTGTACTGCTTTGCACTATGATGAGACCACCTACAGCGCATGAAAAACTCTCTGGGAATCATTTATATAATACTGATGATTACAGAAACAATCCATAAGTTAAGCATGCTAGGAAAATTGCTACTTTCAAATACAAACTAAACGGAACAAAAAATGAAGAATTATTACATTCACAAGTCCAAGGACTTGACTGTAATTAATAGCAGTTCATACAGCACGGCTACATTTACAGAATGTGGCATTTTTTATTAAGGAATAATCCATTTTCAAACAACTGGTGACTCTATTTGAAATGTGAAAATGTAAAAAAGATCTAAGCATGAATATGTATGACTACAGCATGTAGAAACATGCCTTGCCGTATATTTAAAAGTCTAAATATGCAGATAAGATAGATAAGGCTTTGACACACTTTTTAGTCTTTTCAAGGGTTTATTTTACACATATTTCATCATCTTTCCCTAAGGCCTTTATCTCAGTGATAAAACATACAGTAGTTTTTGAAAGCTAGGAGATGTTTTAGCTTTGCTAAAGACCACTTAAACATACATCATAAATAAACTATGCCTTTGTAGTGTAGTTTTCCATCTCAATGACTTGCACAGTTACTGAAAGTACAAGATGTCACATTTGCAGATATGTAAGAAAAAAATACTACCCCTTTAGAAGAGGTACACTAAAAATGGTATATTCATGGACAGCTTTCAGCAAAAAAGTGGAAAATACAGAATTTGCAGCTGCTACACTTTGTAATGTCATCTATACTAATAAAAAGCAAAGCCCTCACTCACTCACTCACTCACTCACTCACTCACTGACTGACTGACTGACTCATCACTAATTCTCCAACTTCCCGTGTGGGTAGAAGGCTGAAATTTGGCAGGCTCATTCCTTACAGCTTACTTACAAAAGTTGGGCAGGTTTCATTTCGAAATTCTACGCATAATGGTCATAACTAGAAGCTATTTTTCTCCATTTACTGTAATGGAGTTCAGCTGGAGGGGCGGAGTTTCGTATGACATCATCACGCCTCTCATGTAATCACGCATTACGTAGAAAGCCAGGAAGAGCTACAAAACGCGCTTTAGAAAACATGCATTATATAATTAAGAAGGCAGCGAAACAATTAGAAGCGAGCGAGTGACATATAAAACCATATTCAGCGGCTCACGTGAACTGACGCAGTGCGCAGACAAAAAGCAACAGTTCCAAAGAGTGCTGAACAAAAACCGAATTACACTGCTATGCTCAAATAGATAAACTACACGCAGTAAAGCATTCGCCTGTAGCGCCCGCGTCCGAGGTTCAATTCCCGAGAGGGGATGCACTAAGTATGTACGCGCGCTTCTCGATTTATTTTAACCTCGCATCCCCTTAGTTTGAGACGTATGAAAACGCATGCGGTTAACGCAGAAAGACAGATCACCTATTGAAGCTTCATGAATAATGGATACTTTATTCGCGATCAATGATTGTTTTGGTAAAGCCATACTCAGTGTATTCATTAGATGAACGATAAAAAAGTAAGAGCGAGGGGACGGTAACTTACTGAAGCACACAAGCAAAACCACAATAGCACGCGGGCTCGATGTACTGTAGTTCTAGATCTGACTTGCGCGATCACATTCCAAAAAATATTTCTTTTCAAGTTCTATTTAGTCCATATGAGTCAAACTCAAGGCGCACGGGCCACATCCAGCCCGGCGTGTAATTATATCCGGCCCGCGAGATCATTTTATATACTGTATTATTGTTATTAATGGCCCGGGGATATGAAGCGCTGGTAACACAATAAACTACAGATCCCATAATGCAGCGCTTCAGCTGCCTTGCCGAACACTTACCGCGTTAATCAAGTCTAGCTTATGATACAGTAAGTTATTGCGAAGCTAGCCCACACGATGCCGAAGAGAAAAGTTGATTCTGAAAATAGAGCCTTTAAAAACCGATGGGAGGCCGAGTATATGTTTACTGACATTGCCGGTAAACCCGTGTGTCTCATTTGTGGAACGTGTGTACAAAAACTGGGGTCTCCTTCCCAGCAAAAGTCGAGCAGCCGGCGCGCTTCTGCCTTAAATCAAAGTGAGCACTTTTAATTTTTTTCATCCTCCCCCTGAGCTATAGCCCAGACAAGTGCAAACACGGGACCCCTTTTCTACACCACGGCAAAATAATATTAAGGCGATTCACACTTTCTTTTGCACGTATACGATTATGAGGTCCTCAGCTCGGATTATGAAGACACGCACACGAGTGAAGGACTGACACTGCCATCACAGCCGATTAATGGCAGAGACGTCTCACCAGTCTACACAAGACCCACCGCGACTGTCCCCAAAAGGCGATCATAACGTCACCGAACACATCTCTCTATACTATATAAAAGAAAAATGCAACTTTCCTTTCTTTACACCTTTTTTCATTTTATCCCAAACCAAAGCCTTTCTCTCTTAACACTGCAGAGGACACAAAACAATTTTTCTTTAATTACTGGTAATACCG
>JANRMT010062841.1:41989206-42087232 GCA_026402145.1 Polypterus bichir lapradei
TCCCTTACCAAGATTATATAGAGGGGATATGATTTATAGCAGATTGCATTCCTTTCACTGCTGGCTAGAAACCTGGTGTGCAAATAAAAGCATAGCATTTGTGAACAATTGGGATGATTTTTGGGAAAGGATTTTTCAGAAGAGATGGTCTTCATCCTAACTGGAGGGGATCTTATGTATTATCCCAAAATATGGCAGCAAAACTGCCTGGTTGACTGATTAGAGCACCATCCAGGCCGCAGTCATGTGATCTTAAATCACAGGCTGTTGTTTATCCCACCTGTTATTTTCCTGAAGCTGTTACCCTTAATCCCTGTTGTGGGGCATCCAGTAAATTTAGTCTTAATACAAACCTTAAATTAATTGATAACCAAAAAATAAGGTGTATAATTAGACCAAGGGATAAAACCAGACCCTCCACCAGGGGCATCTGTAATAGAAATTGACTTCAAATTAAAACAAAAAATATATCACCAGTTCAGAAAAAACCATGCAGTTTTAAATGCTGTTTATTGAACATTCGCTCTCTTGGCACTAAAGCTGTTTTGATAAATGATATTATATTAAGTACAAAATCTGATCTGTGTCTTCTTACTGAAACCTGGCTTAGTAAATGTGACACTGTTCCCCTAGCAGAGGCGTCACCAGATGGATACTCTTTCCTTCATAAGTCTAGAGATTCTGGTCGAGGAGGAGGCCTTGGAATAATTCATTGTAATAAAATGCAAATCACTTCTAAAAATTTAGGCAACTTTACATCCTTTGAGGTATTCATTTTAAATATTAAAACAGATTCCAACACAATTATAGTGCTAGTCTACAGACCACCAGGGCCATATTCATTATTCATGACTGAATTTAGCAACCTTCTATCTGATTTGGCTATAAATTATGATCACGTGGTACTGATGGGGGATTTTAATGTACACATTGATGTGGAAACTGACACTTTTAGCAAATGTTTTACTTATTTGTTAAATTCAGTAGGATTTTGTCAGATTGTCAAAGGTCCAACTCATAATCATAACCACACATTAGATTTAATTATAACTTACAAAGTTGAAATTCAAAATTTAAATATTACTCCATTAAATGAAGTCATTTCCGATCACTTCTTAATTACATTTGATTTAGTTCTGCCCATGCCAACGCACTCACAGATTAAAACAAAGACACTGTGACATCTAGATTGTAATTCTGCTTCAAAATTTATAGATACCTTGAGTAAGTCGATTGTAATTGTGGAAAACCATTTAGATCAGTTAACATCAAATGTAAACGTGGAAAACAATTTAGATCAGCTAACATCACATTATAATGTGACATTGAGAGATGCTCTGGACACAGTGGCTCCCCTTAAAACAAAAGTGATCAAAGCACATAGAAACTCTCCCTAGTTTAATGAAAATACTCGAGCTCTTAAATTAGAGTGTAGAAAACTGGAGCGCAGATGGAGAACAACAAAGCTACATGTCTTTCAAATTGCATGGACAGAGAGTGTTAATAAATATAAAAAAGCCCTCTTTAAAGCTCGCTCAGAATACTATTCTACATTAAAAGATAGCAATAATAAAAATCCTCGGGTACTGTTTAGAATAGTGGCTAAATTAACAAATGGGAATTCAGATCAACAGTGCAAAATACCAACAGATATTAGCAGTACAGACTTTATGAACTTCTTCAATGAGAAAATTAAAAATATAAGATCCCAGATCTCAGCATCACAGTACAAACCAAATACTAGCTTAGCAGACCCTGCCACACATTGCATTCAGCACTTTAGTAATTTTAATCCTGTAACTGAGCAGGAAGTCTTAACTTTAATTACTAAAATGAAGCCCACTACTTGTTCCCTAGATCCAGTGCCAACAAAACTAGTAAAAAGTGCCATGGATGTTCTTGCAGCACCTATTTTAACCATTATCAATAGTTCATTACTGCATGGCACCGTACCTGATGCACTAAAAGTGTCAGTCATTAAACCTTTACTTAAAAAGTCTGACCTAGACCCACACATACTAAATAATTATAGGCCTGTTTCAAATTTACCATTTTCTCTAAAGTACTAGAAAAAGTAGTCGCCAGTCAGCTTCAGTCACACCTTACGCATTACAATTTATTTGAGAAATTCCAGTCTGGTTTTCGCACTGGTCATAGTACAGAAACTGCACTAACACGGGTTGTAAATGACATTCTGATATCCTCTGATGAAGGAAACGCCACTGTAATTATGTTGTTAGATTTAAGTGCAGCATTTGACACCATTGACCATTCTATTTTACTGCACAGGCTAGAAAACGATGTTGGGCTTACAGGCCCTGTGCTCGCTTGGTTTAGTTCTTATTTATCAAATCGATTCCAATACGTACAGGAATGTGCTGACAGTACTCCATCATTATACACAGAAGTTCAATATGGTATCCCGCAGGGCTCAGTACTGGGACCTTTACTGTTTTCACTTTACATGCTTCCACTGGGATCTCTCATTAGGAAACATAATGTTAATTTTCACTCGTATGCAGATGACACCCAGTTATACCTTTCATTTAAATCAAATGAAGTTTCTCTGATGTTGTCTTTAATTAGTTGTGTTAGTGAATTAAAGGAGTGGATGAATGAGAACTACTTGTCTTTAAATACAGATAAAACAGAGATGTTAATTGTTGAAGGGAATGACGCTGATAACAGCAATATTTTGTCATCATTTAACTCAGTTGGAATCCCAATTCATTTTACTGAATCAGCCCGCAATCTAGGAGTTATCTTTGATTCTAGCATGTCATTTAAAGCACATATTACAAAGTTGTCCAAAACATGTTTCTTCCATCTTAAAAATGTTAAGAAATTAAGACGCTTTCTAAATAAACAGGATTGTGAGAAATTAATTCATGCATTTATCTCTAGTAGGATTGACTACTGCAATGCAGTGTTCACTGGCTGTTCAAACTGTTCTTTATACAGCCTCCAGTTAATCCAAAATGCGGCAGCAAGAATTATTACAAGAACAAGAAAATATGAACACATAACTCCAGTTCTTAAATCCTTACACTGGCTCCCGGATAAGTTTAGGGCAGATTTCAAAATCCTCCTTTTAACATATAAAGCATTAAATGGCCAAGGTCCGGCTTACTTGTCTGAACTTATCATGACTTACAAACCTGAGCGCACATTAAGATCCCAAGATGCCGGTCTGCTTATGATTCCAAGGATTAATAAAATAACAGTGGGAGGTCGAGCCTTTGGTTACAGGGCCCCTAAATTGTGGAATGGTCTTCCTGCTTCTATAAGAGATGCCCCCTCGGTCTCAGCCTTTAAATCTCGGCTGAAGACTCACTACTTCAGTTTAGCATATTCTGACTAGAGCTGCTGATTAACTGTACATACTGCATCTCTGTTGTTAGTCATTAACACTAAAACATAAGTAACATGATTGTTATAATTTGTTACTAACCCTCACCTATTCTGTTTCTGTTCTCGGTACTCAAATGTGGCAATTGGTGCCACGGCCCTCCTGCCAAGTTGTTGCCTGCCTATGGTAAAGTCATCCCTGATGGAGGATCACAGGAATCATGGGAAAAAGAGGTCCTTTCATCGGATTGGCTGGCCGAGCAACGTTTCAGCCGTGGAATGGCCAATTGGGTAGGCAGCTTGATGGATGAGGTCTCCAGGACTTTAAAAATATCCAAATCTTATTATGGGATATCATCTACAGTTAAATTCTGCTCCGTGCTTCTAAAATTTGTATTATTATGCTGTATTAAGGATTTGTTCTGTTCTGTGTATTGTATTGTATTGACCCCCTTCTTTTGACACCCACTGCAAGCCCAACCTACCTGGAAAGGGGTCTCTCTTTGAACTGCCTTTCCCAAGGTTTCTTCCATTTTTCCCTACAAGGTATTTTTGGGAGTTTTTCCTTGTCTTCTCAGAGAGTCAAGGCTTGGGGGCTGTCAAGAGGCAGGGCCTGTTAAAGCCCATTGCGGCACTTCCTGTGTGATTTTGGGCTATACAAAAATAAACTGTATTGTATTGTATTGAAAGAGAGAGACACACCCACACGCAGGTGCGCGCGTGCATTGTTGCAATGTTACTTTTCTTGGTTGTTTATTAAATTACGGATTTTTCAAATGTTCATTTTTTTCCCCTGTGCTTAAAACTCATTAAAAAAAAAAGTGTTTTTAGCGAGCGGGTCGTAACGCTATAGCGCGAACTCTTGCAGTGTTAGTTTTCTCTGTTGTTCAAGGTTTTCTTAGTGTTATTCAATGTTTTTACATTTAGTTTACTACCAGCAAAATACCTGTGCTTTGCAGCGGAGAAGAAGTGTGTTAAAGAAGTTATGAAAAAGAAAAGGAAACATTTTAAAAATAACGTAACATTTGCTTTCTATTCGTTTGCATAAGCACAGTCCTTCATCAGCAATTATTTAATGTTAGCTCAGACCCGGCACTTAGAAGTTTCTGTCGTACTTTTGCTGAGTTTGTGGCAAACACTATTCTATCCCTGACCATCTCATTTTCGTTTGCATAAGCACAGTCTTTCACCCGCGAATATTTACCTTATACGGGCAGGCACTCAATTACATGGGAGGCATGATGATGCGGGACGCAACTCGCCTCACACGGCGACCGAGCTGTAGGCTATGGCCGTATATATGGTCGAAAGTAGGTTCCAGTTATGACCGTTACGTGTAGAATTTCAAAATGAAACCTGCCTAACTTGTGTAAGTTATCTGTAAGGAATGAGCCTGTCAAATTTCAGCCTTCCACCTTCACGGGAATTTGGAGAATTAGTGATGAGTCAGTGAGTATGTGAGCTAGTAAGTCAGTCAGTCATACAGTCAGTGAGGGCTTTGCCTTTTATTACTATAGATTACGCTGTGCATTCAATGGTATAATTAACTACCTGTATATGTGTGCTTAAAAACCTAAAAAAATATATATTTACATACAGTTCATATGGTCTGGAACGGATTAATTGTATTTACATACAATCCTATGGGGGAAATTACTACGGTTCACGACCAAATTGGGTTACGACCAGAGGATCGAGGTTCCACTGTATTACTGTCAGACAAAATTACAGGCATTTTACGGAAATACAAACCAGTATTACTGCGAGAGAAAATTAAAGGCACACAATACAGTGAGGCATATTACAGCCACATACAAGGTCCCATGCCATTTAATATAGACTGTTCCTACTAATGTTTATGCACTACTCTTCTAGCACCCGTTATTGTAACGGGCTTAATGTCTAGTAGCTAATAAAATATAAGATATCAGTATCTGACATGAAATCAGTCACTTAGCAAGTTGGTATAAATACCAGCAGTTCTTTATAAAATAAAATAAAAATGATTACTAAATCCCTTTCTAATTAAATTACAAACAGAGACACTGTTTCTTCATACACCAAGTGGTCACCATCAGTGATGAACCCAGGGTCATAAGGTGTTTGGGTCTTAGATCATCAGCCACCCTCGCCCGGGTGACCTGGCTTGAGGTGATCAGTCCCCTAGCTTGTGTCCAAGGGGCATGCTACACCATGGATCACCCCTCTTGATCCACTGTGAATGATCCATAGTTATTATTTTAACATATTTGTTTGTTAATATTAAGAATCTAGTAAAAAAATTGTCAAAAGACAGCAATCTTTTCTAGTTAAAAGACTTCTCAGAACTGGCTTTTCCATCAAAAACCCTAGGAAAAAATAATAATGGGGAGATACAAGTACAGTTCTTATTCATTTAAAAGTATAATTCCACCATAAGTATTTCATCTTAACGGTGAATCACATACTCAAGGACACTAGTGGAAATTAAATGGAAGTGCATTTAGAACAGAAGCCAGGAAGCACTTCTTTACTCAACAATCTGGAACAAACTACCAAGACATGTAGTTGAAGCAGAAACCTTGACAACCTGAATAAGATATTGGGAAAGCTTAGGTATTAAGCTAAACAAGCAAGTTTGATGGATTGAATGGTCTACTCTAATTTTTTCAAATGTCTTATGTTCTTAAATAATATCTGGTGAAAATGGTACTGACTTCCAGTCTGGGCTAAGCAATGAACATTTGTCACTTAAAGCAGAAAATGTCTTTTGACTATTTGCTTATTTCTTAAATACTAATTTTTATTCTCACAAGTCTGTGTCCATTTATGTAGAGTAACAATTGCTCCTGGATTAACACACTCTCCTGAAAGGGCTCTCTTCTCTGATCTATCCGGGTCTCAAATATATACACTACTATATATGGTTGGGAGCAATGCACCAATTATAGCGCATTGCCACACCCACCATATGACAAACCACCCTGATTGAGAACCGAGTGCAGCCGTGCAAAGGATGACACCTCAGCACCACTCTGGAACAGTATAAGATTTTTTACAGCGGCTGGAGCACTTAAGAAGAAAAGAAAAATGCCATTAAAAATTAGTAAGGTGCCGTTTACAAAAGTAAAACTTGAGAAAACTACTGTATTAAAAAAGCTTTTCTGGAACATCTGAGCAACTGACATTTAATTGGAGGAATAAGAACAGAAGACATCAGAGGGCATGAAAAGAATGAATGACCAAAATGAGTGTAAAAGGTCACTATTTTGAGAAGGTAAAGGGTGAAAAGAGTCAGTTGTTTAGTGCTGTGAGACTGTATCAACCAAGTTACACTGCATGTTGAGGTTCTTCTGTTTTTGTCTTTTTAGTATTTTTGAAACCTGGTTATAGACCACAGACTAGCCAATAAGGGCATAATTAATGTCTAATAACAAAGTTCACAAGAAATCTGAGTGTTTGATTCACTCCTCTATTATAGTAAACCAATTATAGAATAGATACTTTTTTGCATCAGCCTATTGCATATGTATATGTGAATTCTGAAAAGATGTCATAGGCATCCTTTGTTATACAAAAAGACATGCTGAAAAATTTCACAATAAAATAAAACTGGTGGAAAATTTAAAAAGAGCTAAATTTAATATAGCACATATTTTCTTATGAAATTTTCAAAAGAAAATTCAAATAAAATCTAGTTTTATTTTTTACATACAATTATACACAGTGTACATTGTAGTGAAATGCTTAGATACGGAAGTTCAAGAAAAATAAAATATTTCATACACTATATATAATATTTCATACTTTATAATTCATGTTTTCTGTATCTGTGACTGCAATCGCCTGATAGATGCAAGTGCTTCCACAGTCTTGTTGACAGCAATCATGTGATTTTTTACTTGAAAAAATAGTTGATGATATCTGGAGAGCTGTCTGCTACTGTCATAGACAGAGTAAAAAAAAACTCTGGAAAGCAATCATATTAGATGTGATATCAGATGCACTAACATGATTTGATGATGGAGAAAATGAATGACTTTACAAATGTTCCAGGCCTTACATCATCCTGAAGCACAATAAAAAAACAGCTTGTGAACATGAAAAGTTATTTGTCTGCATAGTGAGAGGCAGTGTGGCTGCCTAGGCTGAGAATTAGGACTTTGAAACATGGATTTGATTTGCTCAATCAATAAGTCTGCCTTTGCTCCACGTACAAAAATACAAGAGTAAACATCTATATGATAGTTTTGTAATTGTAAAGTTCCTAGGATGATAGTCACTATGGAAAGGTGCCACATTAAACAATTTTATTTGTAACATACAGTATAATTTTGCCATACATTTGCCCATACTCAAACAAACTATTTATTGATTTGTCTGTTAGGGCTATACTCGGTTTATGGTGAGGCATTGTGAAAAAAATATAAAGCTCTTCAGTATTTTGCATTATGCTTATCAAAATTCGATTTTCTTATGCCATAGTGTTAGTACTGCACTGCATATACAATCATAGTATATCCACAAACCTGAACCCACCTAATCTTATCATAGGGTTGAGTGGGGCCAAGCCTACTTCAAAAGCATCAGCCACTAGGTAGGAAACAGCCCTGAACAGGGAGTCAGTCCATCATGGGGCACACTTATGTATACTCACTCACGTCAGGACCATTTAGAGTCACCATTTAAAGTAATCTGCAGATCTTTGGTAAGTGTATATATGAGTGAAAGTGATTAGTCAGGACTGAAACCCAGTGTGTTAGAGATGTAAGGAAGTAGTACTAACCACTGTGCCACTGTGAGGTACAAAAAAAGAAGGGTTTTTATTATGTTATAAAGTGGTGATTGTGTTATAAGTTAACACATTAACATAAAATACTATTTAATGAAAGTGATGGACCCAATTAAAAAAACTGACATAAAAAAGACTGATTTACAAGTAATGGTATAAATACAGTACATGTATGTGGCTTCTCACTTCAGAAACAGTGGTGTTTTGTGAGAAATACCACTCTTTCACCACTTTAATGAATATAGTATCAATTTTTCCAGAACATAATCTTCACTAGTGATGAGCTAACCCGCTGAATTCGCTTGGCCTTGAGTTCTGAAGAAAACAGAAATGTTCAGTAACTTTGGAGAATTCTGTGAAATCCACTGCATTCAATTGGGGAGGAGAAACTAAACTAGTTTTGAGTGGATTAAAATGAAGCAGTCACCCACTAAGACTATGATACAAGGGATCAGCACTATATATTTGAGGTTGTTCCTGTCACTACATGATCTGTACTACATGCTTAATTCAGCAGTAAAGACACAAACTGCAATGAATCGATGCAAAACAAAAAAGTACTTTCATAATGGTCAGCTAATGTAACTCTCAAATAAAAATGTATTTTCTTTTTTTAACTTATGTAAAATGTGTAAAAACAGCTAAAGTACCAATTGGGTAGTAACAACAACTCACATACATGTACACACCATAAATTATTCACGCATGTGCAATACCGATTAGGCACTGCTGAAAAGTGTGAGATGGAGTATTCTTATGTGAAAGTTCTGTGCATGCACAAATCAAATCAGGCAGGTAGTGCAGATCTTATAGTAACATCCCCACCCCCCTACAAATCTGTGATGCCTTGCAAAGCATCAAGGAGTGCTGAGAAAAAAAAGTTAATCTAAGCCAGATACACAGCAATATTTAGAAATAATTTTGGTAAACATGATCATCAGCAAACCTAGGAAATTTGTTTCAAAAACACTGACCAATTTCATGATTAACATTAATTTGCATAATATAACAAAAATAATTAACTTAGTTTTTACAGCACCTTTCATACACTGATGCTGGCCATAGATCTTTACAATAAGCAATGCAGAAAAGAATGCAAGCACTGTAGGAGTATAAACTTAGTGTTGCTATCAATCTGCCTTCAAGTTATTCTCCACGTGCATCATTTTAAAACGTTTCTGTACATCATTAAAATTAAAATTAAATAATCTACTTAGATGAAAATGCATGCTAATTCTTATATGTTGTGTCAGTCACACACTTACCAGCAGACTATTGCATTAAAATGCCAAAAAAAGTTAATACACTGTAATACATCCATACAGTTCCATTAACCATTGAACCATTCTCACAGCCTATACAAAACAACCTTTATTTGCTTCATCTTTCATCTTTTGAAAGTATACATTTTTTGTGTTACTATCTGAAAACTTAGGAAAAATAATGCTGCAAATAGATTGCATGTTTAAAAAAAGAGCTTCACCAGGGGTTTGTTCTTTAGTTGGCAAACTGTAAAGAGATTCATTAGGTCTGGATCTATTACATTTATTTTTCTCTTCTACACAACCCTCCCTGGAGGGCAGCGAGAGATAGCCTCCTCACCTCTCAAGATGTGAGATGACATTCACCATAGACACTCTGCCTCAAGCACACTGTGATTTTGGGCTGGTAATGATATTGTTATTGCTGTGTTTGTAAACCGTCAAGCCTTGGTATCCATCTCTGCAGGATGCCATGCCAAGCTTACATTCACTGCATTCTTTTCTTACAGAACTGTACATAACCTGCCATGTCACTTTTTCTCTTCATGTCTAGGAGGAAGAAGAGATTTAGGCTTCAGTCTTATAATACCATTTATTTTTAATCCTAAAAAGTCTCTGCAATGTTATTCTATTATTTAAATAAATAATTATAACACAAAAACACACTAAGACAGTTACCTGAAGACAGTAATATTCTAAAAATTATTTAAGCAATTTTTATAAGAAAAACCTCTGATACTAGTTTATTAATACAACACTAAAACTTTTAATGTCTAATATAGGAAACTAGCAAAATACCCGCGCTTCGCAGCAGAGAAGTAGTGTGTTAAAGAAGTTATGAAAAAGAAAAGGAAACATTTTAAAAATAATGTAACATGATTGTCAATGTAATTGTTTTGTCACTGTTATGAGTGTTGCTGTCATCAAGGATTTGATCATCATTATTTCTTTCAATCAGGTTCGTATTTGGAGGATGTGTTGTGTTTAAGTTACATTCCGTGTTTGTCAACCGTTGTAAAGATAACAGGTTTCATTCATCGAAGTGTTCACTACCCAAATCCCTACTAGTGAATCTAAGATGTTTAACAGGCATTCCCGGTATTAACTTGTGGATTTGCCTGCGAATATTCAGCGGCAGCGTGTCTATGAACTTGTGGATTTGCCTGCGAGTATTTAGCGGCAGTGTGTCTATGAACTCGTGGATTTGCCTGCGAGTATTTAGTGGAAGCGTCTCTATTAAGTTGTGGACTTGCCTGCGAGTATTTAGCAACAGCGTCTCTATGAACTTGTGGATTTGCCTGCGAGTATTTAGCGGCAGCGTCTTTATTAAGTTGTGGATTTACCTGCGTGTATTTAGCGACAGCGTGCCTATTAACTTGTGGATTTTTCTGCGAGTATTTGGCGGCAGCGTCACGAAGTTGTTTCCATCTAGCTGCATCAGAAAATGTATCACGATGTCTGACACGCCTCCTTTTTACTGTTTTCTCACAGTTTGGATTGCTGCTGTCATAATCGGTTTGAGTTTCATGGTTTGTTTCAATTACGTTAGTATTTGCAGGACTTGTCTTGAAGTGACATTTGGCATCTGTCAAGCATTGTAAGCATACAACCGGCTTCATCGATAACTTCGCATCCAGCTTTTGAGAGTTGAAACATTCATAAACATCAAAGTGTCCGCTACTCAAATCGTCACCTGTGAATCTAAGATGTTTAAGAGGCATTGGCAGTTCTCCAAAGGTGTAAAATATTTGGCCATTTCGGTACACTTGAAAGCGACAACCGAACAATTCAGCGGCAGCCATCAACTCACATGCAGAAGCATAGGTGAAGGGCTTAAGCATTTCACTCTTATAGTGCTCTTGTGTAGTATAATTATCTCCTGTACCGTCATCAGTCCACGCCTTGAACCCGTTCCAATCATTCAATACATAAGACACAATGTTCCTCCGGATATCAAGATTGAGCCTGATATGGCCGTGCAATATGTAACACAGAGAATGTAAAAGGCAGGCGGCATCTCCGGGCATGGAAACCACTCGGTAAGTGACATTTCTTTGATCGATGGTGATCACCTCGATAGACATGTTAATGGGGGTACTGTTGGAATGGTAAAAGAAATGGGTACCTGAACAATGTAAACTAAGTCTAAAATACCTACACAATAACTATAATCGTAATAAACGAACAATAAAACAGCGGAGAAGCCGTGGATTAAATAAAAAGGCTGCAGTTATCGGTATCAGCAAGGAGACATGAATACCGTGGTGAAGCAAAGAAGGGAATGAAGAGATCGGAGCGACGGACGGCCTTATATGGGCAGGCAGCCAACTACGTGGGAGGTGTGGGGATGGGGGACGCAACTCTGCCTCACACGGCAACCGAGCTACAGGCTATGGACGTATATATGTACGTAAGTAGGATTCAGGTATGACCGTTACGCATAGAATTTCGAAATGAAACCTGCTTAACTTTTGTAAGTAACCTGTAAAGAATGAGCCTGCCAAATCTCAGTCTTCTACCTACACGGGAAGTTGGAGAATTAGTGATGAGTGAGTCAGTGAGGGCTTTGCTAGTACAGATGATTAAGTATTTAATATCAGTCCAGCCATTTGCAAATCGATCGGGACTTTTCTACCAAAGCCAATCCCAGCAGATCAGTTGCATATCAAACAAGACCCAGATGGGATACTAGGAAACCGGAGCACCCGGAGGAAACCCACGCAGACACGGAGAGAACATGCAAACTCCACGCAGGGAGGACCCAGGAAGTGAACCCGGGCCACCTAACTGTGAGGTAGCAGCGCTACCACTGCGCCACCGTGCTGCCCCGGCTATATACTACCCTACCAATATTTGGTGACAACAGGAACTAACCCTGTATGGGATTGTAGATATTAGCAGGGATGGTAAAACTATTGAATTTCTGACTAATCATTATGTTTCATTTAAACAATTCAACATAGATTCTTAAAGTCTCAAGATTGATTTTGTGAATCTCTATCCTTCCCAATTACTATATGTGGATTTTTGCTTATCTTCTTGTGTTCATTTTTGGGGTCCGATCCAGTAGACATTGTTTATGCACCTGTTAAGGCTTTCTATGGAAAAAGTACTTTGCATAAAATGGTGTGTCCACCTCAGCTGAAATCAGCGCCTACACTTAACTCAGATGTGTGGACTTACTACAAATTCAAACAGTGCATTGGTAAAGAATAACTGGATAAAAGGAAAGCCATATGTAAGCTGTGCAACTCTGAAGTTAAATATTGTTGTAACACAATAAATTTAAGAAATCATTTACTGTAGATTCCGGAATATAAGCCGAAAATTTCATCCTAGATTTTTGGCTTGAAGTTTGAAGGTCGGCTTATACGAGTATCGTTTCAAATTCAAGATTTCCAGCGCAATGCCGGTTTTGCTGATGAATACGGAAGTAATTAATGATGAAACCACAGCGCCATCTTTCAGATGAAGAAGTAACTTTGCATGCCGGTACTTTAAATTAAATAAAGAATTTATTCAAAAAACTGTTTTAGTTGTTGATTTTAATAAAATTTATAATAAACTATCGGGAAGTTTAAAATAAAATACCGTTGTTTTGATTTACGACCAACATCTTGCGTTACGACCCGAATGCAGTCACGTGTATCCGCTTGCGCGATTGTAAACAAACAACCGAGAGCGTTAGTAAGCGTCAGTCGGAGCCCAGATACATGTGTTTGATGTAATTTCAGTCATTGCAGTGATTTACCTATATATATAATTCACTAAGACCATGCAAGCAAGACACATAATTGCTAAGGCAGGAAGAGAAGGTAACGAAAGCGATCACAATTGAAACGAAGATGGAAATTGTGTGGAAATATGAGAGTGCTGTTCGTGGGACCGATCTCGCTAATATGTATAGCATGTCGAAATCCACCATCTCGACAATTTTACAAAGAAAAGATTTGCATAAGGAGGCTCCTTCTAAACAATAACCACCTTCCGTTTCATGCTCCTCCTCCTCCCTTCCTGCAGCCCAAAGATGTCAAATTAAATGGTGAGTACAGTATGAAATTGTTGTTTCTAGAATAGAATACCTTTTATTGGCACTATACACATGTACAATGAGATTAAAAGCAGCTCCTTCAGTGCAGACATATGTGTAGAATACAAGTAAATAAACAAATAAACAAATGGTGCGAAAAGATGCAAAGAAGTTGCAAAAAAAAAGTTCTGTATAGGGCTTGTATGGTTGTTTCTTTAGCCTTAGCATAACGCCGGATCTGCGGCCCCGCTTCTGCTTTCTTTCCCTCTTCCGTCTGCGTCGTCTCCTAGACCTGACAACAATCCACGGAGAGCCCGCTGGTCTCGCTGTGTTGTCTGGGATGTTGTGCGTGTGATGAAAAACACTCGAAACAGATGTCTGGCTCTGGACACTGATGTCTATAAGGTTCTGATGGGTGTAGCGGATTTTCACCGAACAGATCGTGCACAAACAAGCAAAAAAAAAAAAAAAAAAGTACAAAAACAACAAAAAAGTGCACTGAAAAGGAGAGCCCTGAGCCGCTGCGACCACGTGCACCGCCATGCTCCTAGCTTAATCTAGCCTACTTCTGGTAGGCTAGGCACTTTTTATAACTTTTTGGTTAGTACATTAGAAAAATTATTGGTGTTTTGGTAAATTATGCACATTATACAACCCTTTTTTATTATGAAAAGGTTAAGTAAGTGTTGCAGTGGGAGGTTCGGAACGCATAATTACATTATTTCTTATGGGAAAAATAGTCTTGACTTACAACCAACTTGAGTTACAACCAGCCCTTGCGAACAAATTAAGTTCGTAAGTCAAGGGTCCACTGTATTGCATATTTAAGTTAATCAAATTTATAACGAGTCTCCGGAAATCCTCCCGCTGATGTACCGTATTTGCGTATATAGTTTCAACAGAAAGGTTTCATTTTACCAAACTTCTCCGCAATCACTTCCTGGTTTCCATCAAAAATGCCGGCAGTCTCAAATTCTTGCCGATAAACATGATAAATATACTTGAGACACTTTTAAGGAAATTTAGAAAATTTTGCTTGGAGAAGGGGGTCGGCTTAAATACCAGCCATCGGCAAATACATGTAATTTAGTAGGTAGAAAAGGGGGTCGGCTTATAGACCGAGTCGGCTTATATTCCGGGATCTACGGTATCCTGACGGCACTCATAAACAACCTCAGTCGATACCCAAACGAGCAGAGCCTAATTTATACTGGGGAGGTGTTTAGCTCCAAACTTCCATTTAATTCATCTTGTACCCTAAAAAATAACAAAATCAACTGTATATCAGTTTTTATCTGTAAAGATATAAGACACTTATACTATTGTTGAGGTTACAGGTTTTGCAACTATGGTATGCTATACCAACCAGGAAGCAAGTTATTGTACATAAGCTTTATGAAGTTCTTAAGAAAAGCATCATCACATCTCTCAGGTCAGCGGTGAGAATAGTCCTAACTATTAGTCAGATGTGTTGCAAATAAGAGAGCTGCATGCCAGTCACTCCGGAAGCAACCTTGCTGCCTATATACAGAGCTGCTGAGATGGCCAACTGTTGTTCCAAAAACCTTTTGGGCATTTTCAATGCACTGTTCCATCGCATGACTACATCAATCACAAGTTTGTGTGTTGGCAAGGCCAATAAATGTTGCCTTCTATTTCAGCATGTAGCTAGTTGTACTGCTATTTAGGAAACATTTTTAAAGTACCACACACAGCTAAGCAAGCCAGCAATTGTTGACATTTTCAGAGCACCCTGAGATACCAAAGTGAGTGTGTGCGCAAAGCAGCCAATGTGAAGTAGCTCCAAAAAGTGTACCACATCATTGTCAGTCACGATGGCTGTTTTTTTGTCTTTCATGTTCCATTCATTCAACACTGTTGTCAACAAGACAGATTAACGTGACTGCTACATATAAGTCACTGAAAATTGCATAACTTGTAGACTTTTATTATACTATAGTAATAATAATTACAGCTCACTACTAAAAACGGGATTGGACCCACAACCTCTTGATTACAAGACAGCAGTTCTTACCTCTGCACCAGCATGTCTACTTTGTGTCGACTGATATTTGGGCTTCTGTTTTTACACAACGACCACAACAGATAAATTGAACAATTTATTTTTCTTTGGATATATTCTTGAATAAAACCACACTTGTTTTGTTATACCTTTCTTGAAAGTATTTATTTGATATTTGGACTTCAGTCTTCAGACATTATACACTTCACGTCAACATTTTGTCATTATTACTATAACATGAAAAAGGTTTCTGTTTTAGTTATGTGTCCAACATTTCTTGCCTCGTATTTCCTTTCATCCTACATTTACACAGATCATTGTAGACACGGGACACACATGAAATGTACTGTATGTATTGAAATAACGATATATTATTTACCCTATACAATATGAGACACCTAACTCCCAGATAAAGTGACTTCAGCTTCCTTGGTGGGGGAATGAGAGAACAGGCAGACTGCTGCCAGTGTTGATTGACACATTTGCACAAAAAAGACACTGATGAGGAGGAGGTGCGAGGGAATTTAAGATGGCCTGGCATTACGAATATTTTCATAGGCTTCAGGAATTCTAGTGTTAAAACAAGAAGTCCCACAATATTTGTGGACTTTGATGTGGCGATACATAAGTTAGTTAAATTATGGTGAATTCTGAATAAAGTACAGTCTTGTGAAATTTTTTTTTTTTTTTTTTTTTTTTTTTTTTTAAAAGAGCAGTGAAACTTTCTTCCACATCTTTCAAACACTGATGTTAACTTTTCTTTACTAATCAAGTATTGCATTTTAAATGTCATCCCATGCTTTTGCATATGTTATGAAATTACTATGTAGACACCCTTCAAATAAATTGTTACTGAAATTTGTCACTTTATACTAATGTTCTCTATGCAAGGTTAAGTAATCTCAAGAAAACCCAGCACTTCAAATACATCAGTGCAGGCTAATTTAATCAAGATAAAATCGATATTGAATCGAATTAGGACATTAAACATCGAAATCAAATCAAATTGGGACATCAATGCTAATACCCAGCCCTAGATATTAGCAAGTCACAAAAATTCAAATGCTCACACATTTAGTATAATCATGTATTCCCTCTCACCACAGTAGCAACTCATAGATGGCATTTAACCTAACAGACACATTTCTGGGATGAGGGAGGAAATTATAAAGTACCAGTAGGAAAAATCCACACAGACAGAGGATGAATATGTGATCTTTGCATGGAGAGAGCTCAGGCTGGATTTATGCCCAGGTCTACACCACTTTCCTGCAAAAGCATCTAAATGTAATTTACTTGCTTCTTTGTTGCTCTTAAGCATGCAAAAACTATTAAAAAGAAAAAAAATGAATACATTAACTTAAATCAATGTTCCCTCTAAGGCCCACATGTGTGTTCACTCTTACAACTTATGTTTCAGCATACAACATCTTTCAGTAGCACAAAAAGAAATGAGTCAAGTAATCCACCCCACTCACCAGTTGCCAAAAGTTTATGAAGGATGGATAGCACAAAGGTCCTCCTTACAGAAACCAGTAGTTAAAACTTGGAATGTCTAAGAAACCAACTGGCAAATCATTTGAAAACTGACATTAATGTTCTGTAATTAGTTTAAGTTTTATGCTCACTCCTTGTATACTCAGTTGCATAAAAGAAGAAGGTAAAAAGTCATCTGCAGTCTTCAAATAAATGTGCCACTCAAAGCCACAGCCTTTCAAGAAAACAGAACTTTCTGGGCACTCACAATGATATAATCAAAGACAATGCAGAATGGTGTACAGTTTGGAATGCTACCCTGAAACGTGCAGTACATGTAAAATCCTGATAAAATCTCTGGTGATTGCCCAAGCAAGTTAAATACACTCAGCAATCAAATCTTATTGTTTTTATAGCTATTAAAAAAATAAAACAGCCAGACGAACTGACTATACATGCAGGAGCCAATTTGATGCATCTGCACTGCAGAAAGCCAGTTGAATGCTGTGGGCAGGAGCAGATGGTCAATGAATAACATAGAGGCGATAAACTAAGCTCATTTTCTCTCTTTTCCCCTGATAAAGTTACAGAAAAAAACATAAAATAGGTGACCTTAGTATTGACTTTTCATTACAACTTATTGTTTTAGCATTGTGTGTCAAGTCAGCCTGCATATAAAACACATACTGTGCTCAAACCTGCTTGTTGGCTGAGTCCAAGGTAACTTAAATGAATATTGGAAGGTGCTGTTTAAAGAATTACTACATACAAGAATGTTTTTTATATGTTACTTATCCCATGTGGTTTGTAGTGATGGCCAAGGCCAAATTTAATCTCATGCTTCACTAATACATAAGGGGAAGAAGTAGGTTCAATTCAGAAGCTCAATGCTGTGTGAAGGCGGTTTTCTGAATATATTTATTTTAACAATATTTTATCAAAAAATACATGCATTTTGCACAATATGAGCATACGACTGGATGAGCTGACATGCTGATCACCTAACACAAGTAATGAGAGATTTTCTTGGACATTTTTGATATTGTTTATTGTTGTCCATCGTTGGTCTCCACAGACGGCTATTTAAGTAACAAAGAATATATTTATTGCATTATTCCTCTGTTTAAAATGTTGATTTTAAAGCTGTAATAAAACAGCAGAAAAAAGTAATATAACGGTCATGTTGCATTGTCTTTAATGACAAAAAATCTAGCCTATGCTTGCTGTTATGGATACTTAAAGTTCCACCACAACGTCGAAGTTGATCAGAGATCTCAAGTTTAACAGACAGCAGCCTGTCCATTTTAACACTAGAATTACCACAGCCTACGAGAAAACTCGTAAATCCAGCCCACCTTAAATCCGTTCGCACCTCTCCGTCAGCATCTTTTGTCCTGTAAATGTGTTGATAAAGACAAGCAGCCTACTATTCCATCCCCACCACCGCCGCAGAATGTGCACAATACTCTCCCAGCTCATGCCTTGTTTGATTATCTGGGAGTGAACTGCTGGAGTTTTAGAGTGGAAATAATAGATCGTTATTTGGAACACATGCATTTCATGTGTTTCATTTTTACAGTAATCTGTGTAAACACATTGTTAAAACAGAAACTTTTCATATTTTATTAATAAATTTTACAAAATGTAGGCATAAACTATAGAATGTGTGAAGCCTGAAGTCCAAAGATCAAATAAACACTTTCACAAAAGGTTTAAGGACAATACAACAGCTTCCGTGGCGTAATGGTAAGATTTGCCGACTTATAATCAAGAGTCCCCAGTTCGATCCTGACTGTCTCCTATATTTACTGTTTTCAGTAGTGAGCTGCTCTTATTCTTATTATACAGTACACACATACATTTGGTTAAGTCAAAAGTTGAATATATAAAGTCAGTGTCGGTATATATAAAGTCAAAACTTTTTTCTGAATATATAAAGTCATCGCTGGAATATATAAAGTCAAAACTTGAATATATAAAGTAAGCGTCGGTATATATAAAGTCAAACTTGTTTCTGAATATATAAAATCAAAAGTTGAATATATAAAGTCATTGCTGGAATATATAAAGTCAGCGTCGGAATTTATAAAGTCAGCGCTGGAATATATAAAGTCAAAACCTGAATATATAAAGTCAGCGTCGGAATTTATAAAGTCATTCCTGATTATATAAGTTAATAAAAACGTATTCAGAAAAGTAAATTAAAAAACAATGTTCGGTTAATGTTTTGAAAATGATGCATGTGCCCTGCCCAGGATTTTTTCCTGCCTTGCGCCCAGTGTTGGCTGGGATTGGCTCCAGCAGACCCCCGTGACCCTGTGGTCGGATTCAACAGGTTGGGAAATGGATGGATATTCCAGCGCTGACTTTGTATATTCCGACGCTGACTTTATATATTCAAGTTTTGACTTTATATATTCCAGCACTTACTTTATATATTCCGACGCTGACTTTATATATTCAAGATTTGACTTTATATATTCCAGCGCTGAATTTATATATTCCGACGCTGACTTTATATATTCAAGTTTTAACTTTAAATATTCAACGCCGTCTTTATATACTCGGGTTTTGACTTTATATATTTGGGAATGACTTTATATATTCAAGTTTTGACTTTATATATTCCAGCGCTGACTTTATATATTCAAGTTTTTACTTTATATATTCAGAAACAAGTTTTGAATTTATATATACCGACGCTGACTTTATATATTCAAGTTTTGACTTTATTTATTCCGACAGTGACTTTATATAATCAAGTTTTGACTTTATATAGTTAAATTTAGTCATCATTGCATAAATTTTTCTTCACCATACAAATGTAAAGAGTAAATTCGCCTTACATTCCAACCAAAGATATTTGTGTCGACTAAATAGAACTTGAAAAGATATATTTTTTTGAATGTAATCGCGCAATTCAGATCGAGTTGACGCGCACGACGCATCGAGCCTGCGTGCTATTGTGGTTTTGCCTGCATGCCTCAATAAGTCACCCTCCCCTCGCTCTTACTTTTTTACCGTTCATCTAATGAATACACTGAGTATGGCTTTACCAAAACAATCACTGATTGCGAATAAAGTATCCATTATTCATAAAGCTTCAATTGGTGATCTGTCTTTCTGCGTTAACCACATATTTTTTCATACGTCTCAAACCAAGGAAAATGAATCGGGAAGCGTGCGTACATAATCAGAGTAGCCCCTCTCGGGAATCGAACCTCGGTCGTCAGCGGCGAAGCATCTACCGTTGCGCCACGGAATGTGGTTTGTCTATTTGAGAGTATGTAGATCGGGGTATATATACCCGCGCTTCGCAGCGGAGAAGTACTGTGTTAAAGAAGTTATGAAAAAGAAAAGGGAACATTTTAAAAATAACGTAACATGATTGTCAATATACAGTAATTGTTTTGTGACTGTTATGAGTGTTGCTGTCATCAAGGATTTGATTATCATTATTTCTTTCAATCAGGTTCGTATTTGTAGGATGTGTTGTGTTCAAGTTACATTCCGTGTTTGTCAATCGTTGTAAAGATAACAGGTTTCATTCATCGAAGTGTTCACTACCCAAATCCCGCTCGGTGTACATGCATCGAAGCTTCTTAGCTGTGCTGGTGCCATCTCGTGCGATGTCCACGGCTGTATTATGTTAGCTAAGACCCAGCACTTAAAAGTTTCTCTCGCAGTTTCGCCGAGTTTGTGCCAAACACCACCCTGACCATCTCATCTTCCTCTGCATAAGCACAGTCCTTCACCCGTGAATATTTAGTGGCAGTGTTTCTATTGGATTGCCGCTGACGGACGGCCTTATGTGGGCAGGCACTAAATTACGTGGGAGGCGTAACTCCGCCTCCCACGGGCATCGAGCAGAAGTCTATTATAGTCTATGGATGAAAAAATAGGTTCCAGTTATGACCATTACGCATAGAATTTCGAAATGAAACCTGCCCAACTTTTGTATGTAAGCTGTAAGGAATGAGCCTGCCAAATTTCAGCCTTCTACCTACACGGGAATTTGGAGAATTAGTGAGGAGTCAGTGAGTGAGTGAGTGAGCGAGTGAGTGCTTTGCCTTTTATTAGTATAGATTCACGATCACGATGCATACTACCCCCCTAGGGATCTGATGCTATTAGTTTTTATTTGAAACTGGGAACAACTGTAGATGTGAGTAGTGTTTTGAGGCAATGGAACTGGACATTCTCTGATCTGGATCTGATCTGCGCACACTTTTCTCTATTCTGTGGTTTCTATTACACACCTGAAAGAAAGAGACAATATATGTGACATTTTGAAGAAATCATTTTACAGGACAAAAGACGCTGACGGAGAGGTGCGAACGGATTTAAGGTGGGCCAGATTTACGAGTTTTCTCGTAGGCTCTGGTAATTATAGTGTTAATTATGAAAATAGACACTAACTAGTAAGCTTTAACTTTCTTTTATCCCTGCTGCCTCCTGTCACTAGCTTTTTCGAAAGTAGCTAAATGTTTTTCATTGATGGTACAGCACATTTGTTTTATGTTCTTATTATATATTACTGCTGTCTTTCTTGTTATGTAACTTTTTTGTGTTTGGATTTGATTTCTGCCTTGCATCTAACGTTGTTGGTCAATGTTCTGGGATGACTAGGAGATTTAATGGAAGAATAAATAAATGGATGGAAAACATTATTTGTTAAAAAAATGTAAATACATTTCTAGCCAATAGTCATTTTTGTCAGTCCAGAATATGATGAGGCAGGCAACTCTGCTTTTCAAAGCCAATTGTGCTGTGATTTGTAGCAATTATAAATCAACTAGATGTATGGAATGCACTATTAAAAAAACGTACACGCCCAAGTTGCCTATGCAATTTTTTAAACTTCTTTTCATTCACAACATACAGCATACTGTATCTGTTCACTTTCAAAACTGAATGAACAAATTAATGAATTGTATGTACTTGAATACAGCAGTTTAAATAAACATGCCATTTAAATACAGTCTGTGATACATAAGAATTATTACATGTAAATAGGCACTTGTATTGCATAATATTAAGTAGTGCTTGCAGGGTAATGTAGCTGAAAATTTTTGTTCATGCCAGCTCAGACCTTAGAGGGAACATTGCTTCAAATGTATACCATCAACTATTTCAGACAAATTCAGATATAAGTTAAGGGAGTTATGGTTTACAATAGCAGAATACTAATACAATGGGGCAAAAACATCTTTCCTCAAAAATACATTTATTTTCATCTGAAAGATGTCTGTGCATATCCTAAAATGAAGAAAGTCCCTGATTTGGTCTCTGTATCAAAGAACAATGTCAAAGAACAATGCAAAATAATTCCATCTAGTGTACCATATTTCTGGTGTGTATACCACCTAGTACATCTCAATTTCACTCCATGACAGATTGAACTTCTTGAACTTAATAAGGAGCTAACATCAATAAGCACAGGCATACTGACTTTGCACAGAATGGTAATGTAATTTGTATAGATTAACACCAAATTTTAATCTAAATTACATGCCCCATACATTATTGCCTCTTTTAATGGTAATGGTAAGAAAATCAGATCATGCTTGGAATTAAAAAGTTGGTCAAAAAGCCAAGGTATCTTCTTCAAAATGACGGACTTGAAATAGCCAAGTACTGGTAGGTAATTTGTCCTGTTCTGGTAAACACTTTTCTGCAACAAAATATAAGCTTAACATTCCCAAACCTGCTTTAATCCAGTCTTTGGTCATGGGGAGATTGTTTGTAGAGGTCTGCATTCCCACCGGGCTCAAGGGACCCAATGCAATTGCTTGCAATGCAGGACTTATTTTCATTATTAAAGACAGGATTCGGTGGTCAACACACATGTGCAGGGGTTAGCTAGAGTCTGGGAATTTAAAATGAAAATTTAAACAAAACGTGCAATCATTCAATATATTAGTTACAACGCCTGCATTTACTGTTTCATGCATAGCCTTTTCAAGATTGTAGAGCCCCAGTAGAAACAGCATTAAAAAAGAAAATACAAGACTGCAAAACTCACTAAAGGGAAGTCTGACATTTGGTAGTCAATTTCAATTGTTATCGATGGTGATGGCAATGGAAACCAAGTGCTGTTTGCTTGCTGTGATAAATGTGCTAACAAAACAGTGGACACAAGTCAGGCACCTCAGGTTTAAAGTGCCATGCATGTACAGTAGCGAAGGGTCAAACTAATCTGACATTTTTTCCAAACCTGTCAAAACAACTAACGCTAAAGTGATTAACTGGATAAATGTGCAGATTTTGTTTCCAAGGATGTACAGCTTTACAACACAGTGCCTGGTGAGGGCTATATTCATTTTGAGCAGTACCCATTTGACATGGCAGCCAATATTGGAAGGTCTTACGTTTAAAGAGATATTGTCCCATCCAGCCTCTATATTTTGGCATGTGGTAGAAAAAGCCTAAAAAATGATAAAGGATATTGTACATGATATGCTAGAGACCCTCAGTAATTATGGGTGCGCTGTCACAACTGATATTTGGACTGAAAACTTTGAGAAAACGTCTTTCATATCCGCTACCATCCATTATATTAATGAAAGCTACAATCTTGTGTCAAGTTGAAACAGGCATGATTAAAATGGGTGAAAAAATTTGTGCTTCACTGTTTGAAAAATGTAAAAGATTACAAAATTAACTGCAAACACAATCATTGCCATTCGCTTCCGGGGTCCTCCCTGCGTGGAGTTTGCATGTTCTCCCCGTGTCTGCATGGGTTTCCTCTGGGTGCCCCGGTTTCCTCCCACAGTCCAAAGACATGCAGGTTAGGTGCAATGGTGATCCTAAATTGTCCCTAGTGTGTGCTTGGTGTGTGTATGTGTGCCCTGCAGTGGGTATTAGCACCCTGCCTGGGATTTGTTCCTGCCTTACGCCCTGTGTTGGCTGGGATTGGCTCCAGCAGACCCCCATGACTCTGTGTGAGGATATAGCGGGTTGAATAATGGATGGATGGACAATCGTTGCCTTGTAAGGTCACACCAGATTAAACTGTACTACCCATTCTTAGCACAATTCTCTCAAGTGCTTTAATGCCAGCAGTGATGAAGAAAGCACCCAAAGTTGTAGAGCTCCTGGCTAATGTAAAAAAAGGTTAGTCAGGTATTTTAAAGGTATTGGACAATAAGGCAAGCTTATGATGTCCCTCAAACAGTCCATGGAGACAAGATGGAACTATAATTTCGATATGCTAGATTCAGTGTTGCAGCAATTTGATTACTAGCTGCATCAACAAAAAGATACTCACAACTGTGGCCTCTTTTCTGAAACCGTTCAAAGATGCTACAACTGATTTAGAATCAGACATTATGATGTCTGAAAGAACTTGTTAAACTATTTAGCACCAACTCCTATCTTCATGTTCTACAAAGTAGCAACATTTCTCAGTCCAAAGCTTCAATTTCTATAGGTTTAATTTAAGAGGTTCATAAAGGCACAAAAACAAGAAGAGATTTGTAATAATTTGTAATAATTGCACTTTAATGCGATTACACAAATTTAAAGAGGGTAGTGAAGTTCACTGGACAGCTGTTAGTGATGCCCTCTTTCCTCTCAGAGCTGGCAAGCAGATGAGGAGATACATGTACGTTCACAGTGCTTTGCTTGATTACAATGTGTTTGTATTGATAAGCAAAAAGTACCGTGAGCTGTAAAAAGAAAAAAAAAAAATTCCAATACTTTTTGAAAGTGGGGAGTGTATATTAATAGTAATATACTGACTACAAAATGTATATGTGTGAGCTGTACATAGACAGCACCTACCTTCCGTAACCATTCCACATTCGTCTGGAATAAATAGCAATTACTAACAGAGATTGTACTTTATTTTAATAATAAACGATTGCCTTGTGCCAACAAAGGCACGTTGCTTACTCTTCTTTTGCTCCCTTTCTGTGAAAAAGACTTATTATTTAAGTCCCATGGAAAGATATGTATTAAATACTTATGAAGCAGAACTGTTGCAAAAAAAAAAGCGATAAGGACAACTGGACCAAAGAGGGGAAGGCTTCAGCCATTTCCTTGTACATGATCATGTTAAACAATCTTATCAACCATACATGACTTTTTTCTTTAGTGGAAGCAGGGTGTTTATGTGGGTGGGAATGGGACAAAACCATTAGAATGCGGGTAGGAGTGGGACAAATGAGGTCAAGTGCATGCGGGAGAAGGCGGGCATGGGACGGAGTACTGTATACTGAGTACTATGGGAGCAGGCGGGCGGGCGGTCTCGGGTTTAAAAAAAAAAAAAAAAAAATCAGTCCTGCACAAACCTCTAGCTGTTAGAAAATAAGAGTCTATCCCAGCAGCAATAGGTGTAAGTCAGGAAACAGTCCTATATGAGTTTCCAGTCCTTAGTAAAGCCCACTCACATGCACAGCCACAAATTCGTAATTTCCATTTGGTCTAACATGAAAAACATGAGTACACAGAGGAAAACTTACAAATTCAACACAGACATTGACCAAAAGTAGAATTCAAACTCAGGATGTTGGATTTGTGAAGTAATAGCACTAATCCCTGTACTACTGTGTCACCACCACAGCAGAACCACTGCTAACACTGTCCATTAAATCAATTTCACGTTTCATTAACTTTTTTTGAATACTAAACATGTTGCTTCAAAGGTTTGTGTTTCAGTTTGTCAGCACATTACAAGCAATTACAAAGAACTCTCTCAGATCATTTAGGACTTCATGAGTTGATGCCAATTTAATAAGGGGTGTCCTTTTGTAAGATAGTCTCTTCCTTTTTTAACCAAAATTGTCTAAATATTAATTGTGGTGTACTTTTGTACAGCACAGTGATAATTCCACAATGAGCTAAAAGTGACAACAGCTCACTCTTATAATGCTCAGGGTCAGATGAAATTGGCTATACTTCACAGTCATATAGGTTTTGTATTTAACTTTGCTCCATCCACTTTTATGGACTCAAGGGTCTCCACCACATGACCTCAGACTTCTCAAAAGCCAAATGTTTAAACATAAAGTGGTCTATGTATAATGTAAATAATAAACTACCTAGTTAGATAGATAAACATTTTAAATTAAATAACGAGTCATACAATTTAATTAGTTACTGCATGTATGTAATTGGTAATTCAAAATTTATATAACATTTTAAAAAACTGCTGAAGTTAATACATTCAGCTGAACAACACTGGCTGTGTCATTGGAAATGATACCTCATCTAAAAAAAATGTGACACTTGCACAGACACTGTTTCACACTTTTGATTGAACTTATTTCCTTAATTAGACTTTTTGCTTCCCTATTTGTCTACCGGCTCATTAGGATGCAAAACCCTTGTCAGCTTTTCAGTTCAGAGAAATTTAGTAAGAAAATGAATCCTGTTTTCTTTAAGGACTGCATGCAATATTCTCCTTGGCTAAAGAACAGTTACTGTGTTAATTCTGCCTAAATAATTCACAAAGATCTGAAAGTGATGGTAGAGACAACATCCTCCTAAGCAGAATTCATTGATCTCCATGTGCCATCACAGCTATGTCAATTTTACAGAAACTGGTTATTTCCTCGAATATGAAGGAAGAACCTCTTTTCAATCAAAATGAAGCAACTAAATACTGTTTTGTGTTTTAATGAGGCACAGATCTTTACTAAAATTCATAGATACGATAAGTCTTTTTAATCAGATCTGAGTTTAGACACATTAAAATAATTACCACACATTTCAATTAAAGTAAAACCTATGTGTTTAAATAAAGGGTTTAGTTGGAAGTGTAACCCATTAAGAAAGGAGCCAGACACTTTTGAGTAAGAGGATCCGTATCAGTAACAATTTAATAAACTAGGAGTCATTAGCAGCAGCAAAGGTCCCCTATTCTACTCAACTGGCATTCAAATATGCATACAAGAACATGTTTAACAAATTTTGTATACATAGTTCCTTTAATGGTGAGGTCTAAAATGGTATAGTATGTATGTTATATACTTGTTGGTAGCTAAATATTTAATTTAATACATTTTTGTACAAAAAGGGTTGACACTTGCAAGATCAAACCTTATTCTCTGTACACATTCTTACTATTACATATTTAAAAAAGAAAATACATATAATCACAATACTCTACATGGAACATTTCTCTCTTTCCATACTTTAACAAAAATGTCAGTATAACTTCAGGCAACACGATACTACTGCTTAGCTTAAAATAATCCCAATAATGCACTACAGTCTTTTCAGTAAATGACTACCTTCTCAGTGACAGAAACGTAACACTATTACTACACAGATTTTAGAAAAACATCTCATTAGCACCTTGGGAAACAAAAAGCAATGTTCCAAGATGGTCAAATTCACAGAATTATCAAGGGGAAAGTTATATTTCCATTTAGAGTGAAATAAGTGAGACATGGTCAATTGTAACGCACACAAGCAAATTTAAAAGGTACCAAATTGTAATCAACAGCACCTTCATTATATTAAACATAACAGTGATAGTTTGGGCATTCTAATTTAGCTCAAAACCTAGTATTATACATTAAATGATTTGTTTCAGTAAACCTTCTTTACAGTATATTCTAATGGAAATTGATTTGCTGGTTATATGAATTAAATAATAACAAAGCCTCATCCTCTTCTTTAGCTTGTTCGCTTCCAGAACCATTACCAATGTGAATGAATTATGCATAGATTACATATGAATAAAAAGGATATAATTAGACTTTGACAGTTAGCTAACACACAAAAGAAAATGCCCACAGAACAGGTTCTTTCACTCTTAACCAAAGTGACTGGGCTAAGTAATCAACCAAAAATACCTAATTAGACCTATAACATCCACCTTACATTATATTGCAGCATGTATCACTTACTTAATTCTTCTTTCCACCATACAAATAATAATCAAAAAGCAAGTATTTTCTATACTGTACCAGTACATTTCTCCACGAGAATATTCAGAAATTCTCTATTCTATAGAATATAAGAAAGAAAGAAAGAAAGAAAGAAAGAAAGATTTCATTCAAATGGCTTAGCAGCAGTAGAAACACATGAAGGTTTCTTAATCATCCAAATCCCGTTATTTAAAAGCTCAAATCAACTGCAGTGCCAGAAATACAGTATATTTTGCTAAACAGCATGACAACCAATAATAAATTCATCCTCTATTATTTATTTACGGCTTTGGCCTACAGACAGAAGAGGCAGTATACAGTATGTAAATTATGGCATCATAAATTATGCTTCTATTAATAAATATGAATTTCAATGAAGAGCTTTACTGCATGCTGCTGTTAAATAAATCAATAATAGACAGCTTAAATCACAGTTTAGAATACCCTGCTCAGCGCTTCAGCTCACTGAACTATTACGCATGTATTACCCCAACAGACCACTGGATTCTTTGTGGTACACCAGCAACCATATTACTGTATTTGAAACACAACATGAATCTGATTCTAGAGTTTGTGAACATTAATAATGGGCCTCTCAGTAGAATGTTTTTCTGTTCATTCTGTATTGTGGAAGAAAACATTACACAGATATTTATCATATCACATCAACTTGTCACAACAAATAATATCTAACAGCAGGGACCGATATAAAAATGTAAAAGTGGTTCTAAAACCAATAATAAAATAACTCAGACACTGATAATTGCAGTAATAATTAAACATCTCATTAGCACCTTGGGAAACAAAAGCAATCTTCCAAGATGTTTAAAGAAAGATGGTTAAGAAATAAAATGCAGATACATTATGTCAAAGATAAACTTAAAGACAACACTGACTTAAAGGTCTAGGAGCACACTTTTCAAAGAGTTGGTTTGAAATAATCTTCTTACAATACAAGCCAAATTTGTCTTCCCTCGTTATAATACATCTATAAACAATTCTATGGTAAAAACTCAACATAGTACAGTGTATCAGGATAATTGACATGAGTAGAGCAAAATCATAATATTTAAAGACATTTATTTACAAAACATTAATAGAAATAGAAAAATTACAATTGAGTCCCCATAAACAAATAGATCAATATGACTAATGAGAGCATGACTCACAGGTAACAGGATTCTTGAACTGTAGAAAGAAAAAAAATCTTTCCAGCTGTCTCTCCCTTAAACCCAAGCACAATTACACTCTCACCTCAAGCTCATTGATCCCTGCCTGAAAGAAGGGCTTAGGTACCCTAGCAAAGAGTCAATTTTGCAGTCTGAGAATATTCCAAAACTAGTGCTGCCTTTCAGGAATTGATTCTCCTATACCACATATCTGAAGCTATGCAACTTAAAGGGCCAGTGAGTAACCTGAAGTCACTTTAAAGTGCAGGAAGACTTTAAGATTGCCTTGTTTCATATGTCTGCAAATACCATGAAGACTGGGGTTGTTCACAATCTCACAGGCAAGGTGTAAGAAACTCTACACCCAATGGCACACCCTGTTAGCACTCACACTGATATTATCTAAATTATTCCAATGCCCAAGGGGCGCAGATCTCTGTCTCTATTTGGAAACCTTTTGTGTATAATTTGGCACAAGGTTTAATGATACTCGGTATCTGTCACTTATTTACAATGTACTGGCAAAATATCCTTAAAGTAACAGTTAAAAAACTGGACTGTGTCGTATGGAATGGTAACACAATGCAATACTTAGCAGCATTTTGATTTCCATTGATAAAAAAGATTTAGCAGTACCATCCTTACTAAAATACAAATGTCCACATTCTCTTAATTCTGTTTTATCATTTTTCCTGTTACATTATAACAATGGTGACAAAGAACTAAGCCTATATCTTATATTTCTTCATACAGTAACGATTAATTATCATGCAGAACATTCTATTATTCATCAATATAGTTCAATAATGATCTAGTTAGCTTCAGCAAAATAGTCATACTGCACAACACAAATGGATATATAAACTAAACCCCACATTACAATTAAGAAAAACAGAACTTAAATCAGCCTCAGTTATAAAGCTTACCTTTTGGTTGAGTGTATTATTACATTTTGAAATAAGGCACAATAAAAGCTGGACGTTCAGAAAGGAAGTTAAGAAAATTCAATACTTGGAAAAACAGGGTTGGGAGTTTAGCTGGACGGAAGTCTTCTCGCAAATGATTTGGCCTGAAGCAATATAAACAGGTCATTAATCCACTTACAAAGGCCCCTGTTCTGTAGAATTCACACATGGTATTCCATTTGTAGCTTTCCTGTTTCAGTAGATAATCTGATGCAAGTAAAACGGATGAACTGTTTTTCAGCAATTTAAGCAGTTTTATTGATCTGTTCCATGTTACTCCATAGGGTCAAGACAACAATTTTCAGTCAATAAGTTTTGTATTAGAATAGTGGCAAAAAAGGATTATGCAGATAATGTATAACATGGTGCACCAATATTCCGGCATAATGTTCCTTTATATTTCTAAACAGTACTGCACGCCTTAGTATAATTTTCTGCAGGACACAATTTTAAGGCTTTTCAAAGATTTCACCTACAATAGACAGTCAGTCCATCAGGGAAAAAAAATTTGAGCAACAATAGTAGTTGCTTCTGCCATTTTGCCCTTCATCATTCATCAGGTACACTGACAGCAGGGTGTAAGAAAAGACACGTTTCCAAAATCCTTAAGACACTCCATAAACATCCTAGTAAAATATGCTCCAATGCACAATAGAAAAGGAACTCCATTGTGAAGGATATTAAATTGTAAGAGGTCAAGGTAAATCCTTTAGCCGCAAAAACAAGAAAAGGTTTAGCATTCCAAAAGTTCTGTTTTTTTCCACTTCAAGTGATTCCACTGTTTAAGATTCAAAAAGCAGCCATAACAGTCAGATACCCTTGAACCCATGTTTAGCTTTTATGCAGTATGTTTGACACCAATCATATGCTACAATTCTGAGGCTGATTTAACACATCAGTAACTAGGCAAAACTCATAAATATTTTTAGGAAAATAATTAAATAAAAATGTGTTTTTCTTAACAAATTTACAGCATACAAGAAAACAAGGCAACACAGAATTTACTAAAATAAAGGAAAATAATTTTCAAAAATAATTATTCAACACACTTCTCCTTATGAGCTGATGCAAGGTCATTCACATTTTTGCATATTAGATGTTTTTGTTCGTAAAAAGCACGCTCAGCAAAACAGCATAAACTACACTTAAAGCCACAATAAACCAAAAACATGGTAATAAGACATAACACTTTCTACAAAACAAGATTAAAAAACATTTGCACAAGCTACTGTAAAAAGAATATATGCCACTAACGCTACAACACACTTTTACAAAATATCTACATCTCAAAAGTTAATTCACAAATGTTATTGTAACCACCATATTAAGCTTGAAAGGTAAATGCGACAAAATTAAATACACATGAGCTTACAATCCAAAAACCAAACTTTATCCTTCAGCATAAAGGGCCTTAAACAGAATTTCAAGCTGACAGGTGTTAGCCACTGTTTATGAAAACTACCTTTTTAAAAAAAATACAAAATATGGTGCCTTTGACAACCTGCACACACAGACAAAAATTACACAAAGAATCTCTCAATTTCCACAGCAAAAACTTAATTCTTCTTTCTAGCATTTCTGGTACTAACATAATACTTGTTCCTTCTCCTTTCATCAGCTTTGTCATGTCATCTCGAAACTAATTATTTCAGTTATTAAGCTTTTACAAGCAATCAGCATTATTTACAGCTTACTGAAATCTCCTACTGTATATGTCAAGGAACAAGTATTGAAATAAAAACGTATCAGCACTTACCTGCAATTGGGAGGAGGGTCCAATGTAATTTCAGCCAGTTCTTTTTGAATCCTATCAAAAAGTAACATATCCCTAATTGGTGCTCTGTTGCTTTTTTAGCAAAAAAAATGAAACTTTATTTTTATATTGCATTAATTGCAGATCAAACCATCATAAGACACATAAGAAGTCCAAAAGAACATAATGCAAAGTAACAAAACAGTTCAAAAGCACGATAAAGGACACATGTTTTTGTTTATGCTGTTATATCAAGCATCCAAAGTGTTGGGTTCAAGTCCTGCTTCAAGCATTAGCTATGCAGAGTTTACGATTTCCTCCAAAATCCTAAAAGCATGCATGATTGACTAATTAGTAATGAAACATTTGTTCCATATAAGTGAACATGTGCGTGTGCATATGATTGAAACTCTATACAGGAGTGGTCCATGCCTGGTGACCAACTTTACTGAGATGGGCCCCTGTCAGCGCTGCCCAGAATTGTATTAAGCAGGTTTCATTACAGAAGGGTTGAAGGATGGATAAAGCACAGTGAAATTAAAAAACAAAAATTACCTACAAAATTTTAAAGAAAGAACGGTATCATCTTACAATAAGTAAATCCACATCCACTCTGCATTATTCAATGGCTTTTTTGAAATAATACAAAGATAAAAAACACAGCATAAGCCTGTTGTTACTAAAAAGGCTGATTGCTGATTCAAAAGACACAAGTCAATTGGAGCTGAGCGTCGTCATCTGCAACATTACGATTGTTTAAATGAATGTGACTGCTTGTGAACTCAGCTGCATAACTCTGTGCTTTTAAAAGGCAGCCAATGTAGCAGAAATGTAAAATGAAAAAGATAAAATAATCCCTCACTTCTCTGAAAAAAGTGCATAATCCACAGTTATTCCAAAGATAGCTATTTTAGCATTACTTAAAGTGATTTATAATTATTATTTCAAACACACTCAATTTAGAAACGGGCACCAGTGGTTAGCACTACTGCCTCACAACTCCAGCTGCCTGAATTCAATTCTCAGCCCAGTCATTGTCTATTCAATGTCTGCACATTATTCTGTTGGTTTCTTCCCACTCCTCAAATAAATGTACTGTAGTGTTGGTTAACTCGCGACTCCTGGACCAGTGTGGGTCCATGCATTAATATTTTCTATAATACCTTGCGCCTGACAATATCAGGTTAGGCTCCCCACAACCCAAGATGTGAAAAGTGAACTCAGAAAATTGAAGAACAAATTGAGAAAAAATGACTATAGCAGGTGAAGAATTAAATTAGAGATGACTAGTTAATGAGCACAGCAGTATTTTACTGACATTCAGGATTTAAAGCAGCAACAGCTCATTTCTTTTCTAAAAGGATAACTACTCTTTCTCTGATTTAATGCATTAATGACAGCGATATTGAGGGCAGCTATCATACCCATTTATAAATTTGGTGTGAAATCAACATCAAATATGGATTATTCCTGCTCACACAAAAGTATGGAAGATCAAACACTGCCACATATATTCCTTGGAAATGTTATTACATATTCCCCTAGGACAGCTTTGATGTAAAGTAATAATTCATTTCCAGGTTTACAACAAAATCTGGCCAAGGTCAAGCTGCACATTATGCCAAGTCAATATCTTAGTTTATGACCATTTGTGTTGGAGTCTATAACTTTATCTACTGAAGTATAATGACTCTAGTAGAAGCTCACATTTTTTTTCTCAGCAAAGATAAACTCAAAAGACTCTTGTGGTTAATGCATTTCTTGCTTTAAGGTGATTATGTTCCCAGCTGTGCCTTTTCCTAAGCAAATACTGCATTGATTTTCTGACAATACATGGAACCTGATTATTACAACACAAAAGTTGTCATGTTCTCCAAAATGCAAAATGAAAATCTTGAAATAAATGTTTTTAACCTTTTAGCACTTGTAGAAAGCTTTGCTGCAGTTTTACTTGAAATTTTGGTTTCTTTCTTCTTGGGCTGTGTTTGTTCTCTTTCTTGCTCTTGTTGAACACTTTCACGCTGATCAATATCTGAGCTTCCCCCACTAGTGCTTGGGCTATCATCAGGTCTTTGCACTTCACTGGACATCTTGACCTAAGATTAACAAGGAAAACCCAGTAAGTGATAATTGAAATAACTGTTTTTACTCGAAGACAAATAGTACCAGAGGCAGTAATAATAATCTTAAATGAACACATTCCAGCATAATGGAACTGGGAATATTCTGCACAGATGTGTAATATTTCTCAAAATCATTATATGCAAGCAGCTTTAAGTACTCAAAAATGTAATGATTACTTTAGTAATGACAGTTGGGCTGTTGTTTTACAGAAATCCTGCCATGGAGTGAGCTTTTATGGAGAATACACCAATAACCTGACCTAACACAAGCTGTTCTGGACATTAGAAATCTGCTTGATTTTGAGTTATTCTAGTTTTTAGATCTTTTATTATTTTTAGAGAACTGTATGTGCATAAATGCTAAAAAGTAAAAGTCAAATCAAGAAAAAATAACATTATATTAAGATTGCATATAATCAGTATACTATATAATCAAAATTGTATAAATCTTAAATGCTTCATATAAAATGTTCACACTAAAATAAACAGATACATAACTACATAATATTTTACTGGATTTATATTGTTGCCTGGTGACCTTTAAGCACAAGGTCTTCTGGTTCAGTCTTCACACTGATAACTTTGTTGCACTCAGGTGTTTGCTTAATTTTCTAGCGGTCCAGCTGTAGAATGTAAATAATTTCTGATTTCTAAAGTGATTCGGCATACTGTACAGAGGCTGCTGCTTCACAGCTACATGACCTGAGATCTGCCCTCAGCCCAGTCAATGTCTTTGCGGAGCTTGCATATTTAACCCATGACGTTTCTCCAGGTACTCAGGTTTCCAATCTAAGTAAGGGCATGTTAGCTAGCTAGTTTACTTGTGACTCTAAAATTGCCCTGTAATGAGTGAATGTAATGTGTTGTATGTATGTGTCCCCTGAAATGTGCTGTTATGCTGCCAGAGCTAGTTCCTGCCCTGTTCCTAATATATCCAGTATATACTTGACTACCTGCCCCCCAATAAAAAAGTTCAGAAAATGGGTGGATTTAAAAATGATTGAGATAAACTTTTCTGCACAATAAATATATATATATGTAAATGTACTAACAAGGATTTTCATAATCCAATAATTCAAGGAAATTGAACATTACCGTACATGGCCTGGTGACTCTAAACGGGCAGTGGGGTTAGGTACTTAGCTGGTCATAGGATGGACTGCTGGCCAGCCAAGGAATTATTCCTGTCTTGTGCCCTTTTTGCTGCCAAGAGAGGCTTCAGCACCCTTAAACACTATACTGAACAGAATAAGTTCAAACATAGGGTAGCTAGATGGATAAAACATATCTGAATAAGAAATTAGTTTAATTTATAAGTTTTCTAAGACAAGTAGGTGATTTTACTCTATATGCATGTTCAAAGTAAAAATTCTCAAATTCGCTCAATCCAACTCACCGGCACTTGGGGCTATTTGGGACTAAGGTAGGAACCAAACCTGGACAGGACGAAAAGCGAATGCAGTGATCGAAAAACTACAACAACATACATTGTACTACAAAACATGACAATTAACTGAATTTCTATTACTTACTACTATAGTAAGTTAATAATAAATAAATGAAGGAACATGACAGTGGAATGCTTATAGCCAATAATTAACAGCTTCAGACACCTAGGTTCCTTTTCCATCCTAGTCACTACCAAGGGAGGTTTACACCTTCTCCTAATCTTGTTTGATTTTTTCTTTCTGGGTACTTTGGTTTCATCCAAAATCCCAAAGGTGTCCACATTACATTAACTCGCCTGTTATGAAGATCATAGTTGAGTGTGGATGGGTGTCCTGCAGTAAAGAATAACCAGTTCATAGTTGCTTCCTGTCTTGTACTCAGTATTTCTCTGGATAGGCTCCACTACAATAATGGATGGATCTTTACAACACATTTAAAAGAAAACTTTTCCACTATTTCATACGAAGTACTGAAAGTTGCATTTTGAATTTTCAAGCAGTGTCTATTCCTTACATCTTTTACAGACATAAAACATAACTTAAAATAAGACTTTATGTTTAGCTATGGCTATTCAACTTTTCCTAAACAAGATTTAATATTTTAATGGAGTTTCTGTTTTGTAAGAAAAGTGATCATGAACTACTAAACAAAACTAAACAGTTTGTTTTAAACTTTGAAACCACTGTCAAATAATAAAGCTAACCAGTTAAGGATTACTGTCACTGCTTGGTCATGTTAAGGTAGCTGAAAAATTGCGGTTCAAGAGCAATCCAGATGATGGACAATTCCCTAGCCATAGTCTTTCAGAGAGTTTGTGCTTTGATTTGCAATATATGCAGGTTCGTGTTTTTCTCATTTATCTCTAATGTGATCATAGGAGTAAATATAAACATTAATGCCATGCTCCGGATTTTATTTTTCCTTTCATTTGAAAGTGCACGTTTTCTATTCCTGAAGTACATCAGCAGGTTCAAATTTCCTTTTGTTGCTAAACATACTGCATTGTTTTTGTGATACTTTTCTATAAACAGATTTATGCATGACTATACTTCTCATCAGTTGTTTTTTATGTTTCAACGTTGTAAATATTTGCCCAATGTAATTTATATGGTATACAATTTTATCGTGATGTGTTCTGTATGTTCAAAAGAATCCGATCTTAAAAGAAAACTGGACGGGCGAATGATTTTGGTCATTTAACATTATTCCATTATGCTTCCCATTGTTAAGTTTAATTTAAAACTGAGGGAACAATATCAACCAGAACACTTTTTCAATAAGGGAAAATTCCCTCCAGATCCACTCGTGCCCGCTGGACAAATGACCTCTAAAGGAAAAAAACTGTTGACTAACGGTCTTGACGGGGGTGGTGACACTTTCTAATCATATGCCTATCAAATGCGATCTCTGCAAGAATAAAAAAAGAAGACCAAACGACCATACAGGAAAACTCGACTTGTCTTTGCCACGCTGTGTTAGGCAAATAAAACCAACAGCGACACTTGAGTTAAACAAATCGCGGTGGGCAAAACGGGCGCTATTACAAACGGAGGAAGGCTTCATGTTTTCTTGCGATGATCTACGGGCGACTCGTGCACGCTATGCGAAAACTCCCGAAGCATTTAGAACCCCGAGGTGGACATAAATGCGTGTCTTTTTTACGCTTTCCTTCGGGTGGAACTGTCAAAATTGTAGTAAAGGAGAAACACAAACTGCACAAAATCAACTACGATGTTAAGCTTGCTTCATTCAAAAAGGATGCCGCTGAAGAGGCCTTTAAAAGGCAGTTAAAATGCTCAGACTGTTCTCTGATACCATATATAAATAATAAATACAGCTCTACTGGGGGGGGTGGTAAAAAAAACCCTCCGCACTAATTTCAGGAAACGCTAACTCTTAAAACATGGGGATCATCGGCGCGTGTACACGATGAGGAGCTGTTCGTAAAATTGTGAATTCAGAAAGGTTTCTCTAATGACCACAACGAAAGCTGCTTCAGCACAAAGACACTGGGAAACCCCCGCGAAAAAATATCACTTTCATGGGACATTTGCTTACTTTTCAATCAGTTACAAGCCGGAGTCACAAAGCTAAGCATTCGGATTTACCTGTCAGTGTCGGGGCAAGTGCTGGTCCAGGCTAAAATTCTCTGTTATTGCCCCCGTTTGGCTCTCCCTCTCTCGCCCCCTCTCTCTCTGTCTTTCGTTAGTGGAACGTATACACATACACACACACACACATACACATACACACACACACGGCGAAACAGCCGAGAGAAACTGAAGCTACCGGACCGCCTCCGCGCGCGCTCCCAAAGAAGCCGAACTCGCGCGGCGCGTGCCCGCGTCCAGTTCCAACACTCGGGGGGGTGTCACATCTATTCTAGGTGGAGGGGCTGCAGGCGAGCGCGCACGCGTGAGTATTAAGAGTGACTGAAGGAGAGAAAGAAGTGGAACGAGGGCCTGGGGACAGAATCAGCTCTCCTTAAATAGACTAGCCACGCGCGTAAGGATGGACTGGCGGGCTGCTGCTCTTTCGCTTCTAATTAATAATTAAGAGGAAACCGCTGCCACTTGACAGACGTCCTTCCCAGAGAGATGTCAGCGCCGCGACGCTGGAGCAACTGTGTCCATAATAAGTGTAACAAAAACAATAGGATGACGCCGCTCAGTCATGGAATCTGCAGGGATTCATAGTCAGCACAGGTTTCCAGTATGTACTGGCAGTAAGAGAGGAACTTACTTTTTAGCTTACAGACTTATGGCACAGTATATATTAACTGTAAAAGGGAAAAGGGAAATTGATCAGATGTGGTTGTTCTTTATTCTAAAAGCATAAAACACTTTTTAATAATGTTTTATCCTGACAAATTAATTGTATTGTTATATGTCATCAAAACAGACAAATACCACCCTTGAGTCTGTATGACTGGCTACAGACCTCTTTTATTAATGAACTTGAGAAATACAAAGACAGGTAGGTGACATGGCCAAGGCCACCATCCACTTTTCTGAACCTGTGCTTTCCATTTCTATAGTTGAGGAGAAGCAGGATATCAAGTGCAAAGCAAAATCCAACCCTGAATGTGGCACCAGCCCATCTGATTTTGAGTCACCAGTTTACCTAATAAGTATGTCTTAATTCAGGGGTGTCCAGCCCCGGTCCTGATGGGCCACAGTGGCTGCAAATTTTCATTCTAACCATGTTCTTAATTAGTGAGCTGTTTTTGCTGCTGATTAACTTGTTTTGCTTTAGTTTTATGTGACTCAGACCCCTTAGTTGTTTCTTTGTCCTTAATGAGCAGCCAAACAAAGCCAAAACAAGCCACCACATGGCCAGCTAACCTGAAAACAAAGAAAGTTGAAGGTCTCGATCATGTTGGTCTGCAAAGTCACCAAAACATCTTGACAGTGGTCTTCGATAAAACAGAAAATCAACAGTCTGCTGTGGCAGAATGAGGGCAGCAAAAAGTCATGATATTCAATAACGGCTTTAATTAACAGCAAGAATTGGCTTTTCAGTAAGAAACTGGTTGGAGTGAAACTGGCTGGAGTTTAACGTTCCAATTTAGCTGGTCATCTGTTGACTCATTTCACATCTCATTTCTGTTTGGCTGCCATTTAATGAAGAAAAAATTAATTCAGAGGACTGAATCCTTACAAACAGGGCTAATAAAATTAAGGGAAAAGGAGTTAATTAGCAGTGAAAACTGCTCGCTGATTAGGAAAAGGGTTAAAATGAAAACCTGCAGCCCACAAGGACCGGAGTTGAACACCCCGTCTTAATTATCTTCATACATTTTTTTCAATGTTGTTATCCAAAGTCACTCATAATTCATGTATATACGAATAACAAATATCCATACAAACACCACCTTCCATATGTAGTAAATTCAGAAAGAATTCAGACTCCTTCATTTTTTTCACATTTTGTTTTGTTGCAGCCTTCTGCTAAAATTGTTTAAATTAATTTTTCCCCACATCATGCAATTAGCAGTGTCACAGAATGACAAAGTGAAAATAAGATTTTAGAATTTCTGCAATTTAAAAAAAATAAAAACTGATATATGATATTGAAACAAGTATTCAGACGTTTTGTTTATGAAACTTGAAATCTGGTTCCGGTGTATCCAATACTTTGATCATCATTGAGATGTTTCTACACCTTGTTTGGAGTCCACCTACAGTCAATAAAATTGATTGGGCATGATTATTAAAGACACATATGCCTATGTATGGAAGGTCCCACAGCTGAAAATTTTTTATCAGCAAAAACGAAACCATGAAGTTGAAGGAATTGACTGTAGATATAGAGGTAGGATTATGTTGAGGAACAAATAAGGGGAAGGCTATAAAAAATCCTGCAGCATTAAATGATTCCAAAGAGGATAGTTGCCTTTGTAGTTCTTAAATAGAAGAAGTTTGGAACAACCACAGTTATTCCTAGTGCTGGGCAGTAAAATGTGCAATTTTGGGAAAAGTTTCACAGTAAGAAAGGTGACTAAAAACCCAATGGACATTTTCGTTGAGCTCCAGAGAATACATAGACAGATGGGAGAATTTCCAGAAGGATAACCACCACTGCAGCACTGCAGGAATCTGGGCTTTATGATAGAGCGGCCTGATAGAAAATTCTCCTCAGTAAAAGACATATGGAAGCCCACTTGGGTTTTGTAAAAAGGCACCAAAATGACTCTATGAAAAACAAAATTCTCTGGTGTGATGAAATTAAGATTAGGGTAATTTCTGAAGGAAAATAGGGCACCACTCATCACCTGCAAAATACCATTCCAGCTATAAAGCATGATGTTGGCAGAATCATGTTCTGGGGTTGTTTTACAGGGGCAAGGACTGGGAATTAAATAGGGTTGAGGAAAACTTGAACAGAGCAAAGAACAGAGATATGCTTAATGAAAACTTGCTAGAGGGGGCTCTGGACCTCAGACTGCACCAAAGGTTCATATAGTCCAACAGGATAGTGAGCCTAAGCACAAAGCAAAGTCAACATAGGAGTGGCTTAGGGACACCTCAGGGAAAGTCCTTAGGATGCCCAGCCAGAACCCAAACTTAATTGAAAATAATCAAATATTTCTAGAGAGACCTGAAAACACCTGTCTACTGACAGTCTCCATCCAGAACTTGAGGGGATGTGTGGAATAGAATGGCAGAAAATCCCCAAATCCTGGTGTGTGAGGCTTGTAGAAGACTTCAGGCTGTAGTCACTTCCAAAGGGGCTTCAACTTCTTTAAGTATTGAGTAAAGAGTCTGAATACTTGTGCTTATGTGAGGTTTCAATTTTTTATTTTAATTTTTGATTTTTTATACACTGCGGTGGGCTGGCACCCTGCCCAGGGTTTGTTTCCTGCCTTGTGCCCTGTATTGGCTGGGATTGGCTCCAGCAGACCACCGTGTCTAGTTAGGATATATCGGGTTGGATAATGGATGAATAGATGGATGGATTTTTTATACATTTTCACAAATTTCTAAAACCCTATTTTTTGTTTTGTCATTTTTGGGGTATTGAGTGTTGCTCGATATGGGTAAATATGAAATTTAAAATGATTTAGCACAAGACCTCAATGTAGTAAAAAGTGAAGGTTTCTGAATACTTTCTGAATCTACCGTATTTGTCTTTTTTACCTTTCATGTACATTCAGATTGAATGAGTTGTTAACGGACAAGAATTGAACTGGGAACCTTTCAATTTATATTCTGCTTGTTTGCTTCTAAGGTAGAATGTCATCATAACTGGTTTACAAAGAAATAAAGTAGTCCAGCACAAAACAACACAAAAATGAATTGCATGTAAAAGATGGTGATTGCCAGAGTTACAAAAGATATACATAAAGATAGCACAGTATACATATTTTTGGTAACTTTGAAACTACGAATATTATGCAAGTTGGGTAAAAATAATGCATTATAATAAAAAGTAAAAAAAAAAATTAAATAAGAGCAAGGCCAGAGAAGAAAACATATTCATCTAGATACATAAATGTATATGAATAAACCAAATAAACTTTGGTTAGTTAAGTAAAATATACCCTATTGCATATAAATTTTAAATGTATTTATTTAGTTTTGAAACCCTCTCATTTAAATACAGAATAATGGGAGGCTGGAATCTATCCTATCCACATGGTGGAAACCATCTCTGGTTGGGGTGCAAGTCCATTACAGGGCTCATGCACTAATACTGGGTCAACTTTAAGCCACCAGTCCAACTAACCTGCACATTTCTGGGGTGCTAGTGGAGACCAAAGCACATAAAGAATCCCATCTGGACAGGAAGAAAATGTGTAAAATTCACACACAAAGACCAGTCCAGGATTTGAACCCAAGTGTCTGAAGTTAGACTGTAGCTGCACTAATCATTCTGCAGATATCTGTATCCTATACTTGGTTAGTGTGGAATTTGATTAACTTTAAATGCACATAAAACCTGTGAAAAGGCTGGATGAGGGAACTTCCTATTCTAATAACAGTGGTAGGTCTTTTCTGCCATAGTTTCTAGAACATGAGGTTTCACAATTTGTTGTAAGGTTGGTTTGGAATGTCTTATTTTGAATATTTTTCTTTAATATCAAGCAATTTGTTCTACAATTAAAATTACTATAAGTAATTTAAATGTCCTGTTTTTGCATTCATAGGCTCTCCTGTTTTAATGCAAATAAAATCAAATTAACCCTTTGAAAAAAAACATCAAAAGAGGATCCCTAATCCCATGTCTGTATTGCAATGGAGGGAGGGAGATTTTTTGGTTGGTCTATTTTTCTTACCTTTTTATATGAAAATTGGCTATTTTCTGGCCCTTCTTCAAGGAGTAAAACGTATAATTAACAACAAGTAATACCCATTTTTATTCATATATAGTTAATATGCATGAAAAATTCCTTTTTTGACAGTTAAACATTGAGCGTGCAGGATTAGCATATAATATTGTGTTTTTTTTTCTCAGGAATATGGCAAAAGGGGATTTCTCTTCATGCAGTTTAAACAGAATGCAAGGAAGGGAGAAAGCCCATAAAGTCAGCTTTTATGAATGACAGGTTTTGTGGTGTTTTTGAAAAAGTTATGGGCTGTTCTTTTCTTTGTCAATATAATAGCCCTGTCTGATATTAGTAAAGAGAATGAATGAAATCATGAAGAAGAATATAAATGTAAATATAATTAGTTATTACATTACTTATGATGTAACTTATGTTTGAGAATTCTTGTATTACAGTTCAAGTTCTTGTTGACCTAAAGTATACTCTTGTGCATTATCTACAGTTTTTTGTGATGCTGCACTTTCATTAACTGATCGCAATGAACAAAGAAGAAGACAGCCACGACTGTCTCCACTGCTAGTGTAATAGATGTATAGTTCTGTAAAAACATCCTAAGACTTCCATTGAAGGCTGACTGCTGAGATGTGGCTTACACACATCATATGATGATGGTGTGGGCAACACTGTACATATTGATAAATATTCTGTAAGCCAAAAAAACATGTTTTTATTATATACAGATCCAAATGACAAGAAATAAATGTAGATCTAGAATAGTGTTTAGAAAGTAATATTGTTGGGTTTCTTATTATTGTAATCTTGAACTATTTGAACTATTTTCAGCAATGATATTTAGTTTTCCTGAAATTTGTTTTGTTTTTACTGGAATTCTGGCAATGACATTTTATATTCTGTTTGTCGCTGCTAATTGGTAAAAATATTTCAATGACTGCAGTCATATAGCTTACAATCACTATGTTTTTCACTGACCATGTGATAAATTGTGTCTTCATTTCCTGCCTATATAAGGTTTTCACACAGAGTGCTCAATATCTAAGTATTTGGATTGATATCCAAATGCTACGTCTTGGTTTTTTGCCTTTTTTATTTTGATCTCCAGCTTTTGTCATGAAAATTTTTGTGGGGCCATACCAGAATTTCGCCTTATGTGAGCAGACTTCTCTAATATTAAAATAATAACTAATAATATCTGTTTATCTTTTGCTAATAACTAGCTAGACATGCAAGTTCATGCACTCACAAAAAATCAAACAATGGAATGCTGATGCCTGGTCTATTTCACTTCGCATCAGATCATTATTATACCTTCTGACATACCGGTAGTCATCACAGGACAAAATACAGCAATATGGATTTAAGTAAACCGAGTGCTTTACAACTATCTACTGACTAGGAAAATACATTGGCTATGATCTGGCTGAAATGAAATACAGTGGCAACACCTCAAGTTTAGAATGAAATGGCTTTGGGATGAAAAAGTGCAAGGCACAACAACATGGAAAGAACACACAGACTATGCACACTGTTTAACTGAAGCACAAGACTCTGGGGCTGCCTAGTAATAGTGCTGACCACCATGTAACCAGGTGTTTGCAGGACAACACAAGACCTGGAAACATATCAAAAATGTTTTTTCTACATACCTAATTTTTCCACAACAAGACTATGAACTTCTTTAGCACCATTAGGCTTTTTTACTCAGTGGTGGGTGAAGATCACACTGCACTCTGCCCTATCCTGATTGCATAATATCATACAATAAATATATTCCTAATATTAATCTGCTTTCTTTTTTTAGATTAGTGTGGATTCCTTCAAGAGAGTAAATAGCACTGAACATCTTTGCTGACACAGCCTTGACTGGGAAAAATTTTAACTTTGTAAATCTACAACACTGCAGGGCTAATAGATTTAGTCACCTGAGCTGGAAAGAGGTTTGCAGCACCCAGCATCCAGACAATTTCACAATTTATAGTACACAATACAATATTCTTCTAGATAAGAAAACACTCAGAGTATGTGACATTTTTATAACATTATGATACTGAGAGAAGCTTTTTACTAATTTTGCACAAAACCTAGTGGGGTTATGCCATTTAAAAAAAATGGTACTGCTGTTTTTTTAAATTTCTGTTTCAGCTTTGCCATCCTGATAATTTTCACCTCCTGTTATCAACTTTGCATGCAATGTGTTTTGACTATTTTTGGGGTATTTTCAACTGGATAATTTCCTGGTCCACTTTTTTCAAATGTACTTTTTAGGACATTCTTTGAATGGTTTTATTTAATTTGATTTTGTTACATTTAATAATAATAATAATTATAATAATAAAGCAAAAATACCAAAAATTCTAATGACTACTTTTTTACTCCAAAAATCCAAAATGCAAGAAAATAACAAATGAGCATTTAATTAATAACAAACAAATCCATACATCCAAACTTCAGAGTGCTAATAACAAACTCAAAGTCAACAATAAAAAAACTAAAACCCTAAATGATCAAAGATTGCAAAATTTGTAAGAGGTAACTGCAAAAGGAACCAAAGAATATAATCACCAAATTAATGCCACAGCAAGGAGACCAAAGTGTTTTAAATAGATCTCAGGTCACCTTGCTATAGTCACTAAAGCACTTAAGACATGAATTCGTTTGGAAGCCCTGTCCCAATAAACAAGGAACACACCAAAGGGTAAATGATTGAAGATAAATTAAAAATACTAAAGAAAAAGAAAACAAAGTATAAGCAAGGGAGTAGGAAAAAATAACAAACCAGCAACAAAACAAAATAGGAGCCAGGCAGTTGGTATGCCTACGGTGAAAACAGCACACTACCAGGGTAGGAAGATAAGAAACTAGGAGGCGAGAAACCAAAAATAAGGTATTAACCATGAAATTCAATAAAGCCTAGCATAAAAAAACAAAATGTAACTTATAATCGAAATTCAGAAGTACTAATCCAAGACCAAAACTATTGTGTTCATACTTAGTTTTTAGCTCGTAATCAATCAATCATGAAGAATCCACTGCATCCACTAAACAGTGTCATCTCCAGGCAGAGGATTAGCTTCAGTGACAGACTTTTGTCACTGTCTTGCTCCACTGACAGACTGAGGAGATCGTTCCTCCCCCACATTATGCGACTCTTCAATTCCACCCGGGGGAGTAAATGCTAACATTACTCAAAGTTATTGTCTGCTTTCACGTGCATTTTTATTACTCTTTAATTTAATATTTTTTTTTTTTTTGTATCAGTATACTGCTGCTGGATTATGTAAATTTCCCCTTGGGATTAATAAAGTATCTATCTATCTATCTATCTATCTATCTATCTATCTATCTATCTATCTATCTATCTATCTATCTATCTATCTAATCACAAACACGGATAATCGGATAATCCAGAAATCTAAGGGACTGAACTTTATACCCACTGTGAAATCATGTATATCATGATCCCGAATGCCTCTCTACAGCAGCTCCTTAGAAACACAAAAGCAAAACAGTGACTCATAAGAAATTCAAAATGGTGTCGCAGGAAAACGCGAATAATTCTAATCACCTTGAAACTAAATATTTGAAAATAATTAATAACAAAAATGAATTATGTGACTCATAAAACCCTGAGTTAAAAAAGGAGTTAATTCACAAGATTATCATAATAAAAAAAAAAAAGAATGCAAATCACAACATCAGTGCATCAATCCTAACACACATTAGAAGCAGATTTTAAGATGATCAATTCCTGAATTAAGAACTGCTCTGGGGACATGGTTAGGCTTAGTTAAATCCTTCAGAAGAAGACAAGAAAGGGCCTGCAGGAGCATAGTACTGTCAGAGTCTTGAACTTCTTAACCTTTTTGCCACTATTTGTGTACTTTGTTTTTCCATCTGCTGTAATTTTTTACCTTTATAACAATAACACCATTTCAATGCAATCTTTCAACCATTGTTTCTCATGGGCACTCATCATTTCTCATGACCACAACCGTATTGCTGCCTGTTGCTGGTCATGTCAGCGTGGAGTGCGATATTATCATGTTATTCCTATTAAGACGGAGGTGTGCAGCTTCTAACATCCAAGCTTTGAATAATACTACTCATCACTTCTTTTGTCATGCAATTTATTATAGTTGCAACCAAGTTCAGGTCATTTTTAAAATTTTTTTGACTTCAATTTTGTTTTAATGATTGATTACTTTGCTCTCTCCAGTACTACTGACCTTAGCCTGTTCTTTAACCGTGATCTTTGCCTGCTCCTTTTGTGCCATTCAACTCCTGGTTCTTCCTGACTCAGTGTTTTGCTTGAACTCTTTCCTTACTAATAGTGTTTATAACAAATAGTAAGTTAAACTTAGGACATGTCTAAGTGTAAAACATATTTTTAATGTCTTAGAACTGTCTACCCTAAATAATCCTGAGATGATTGAAAGATCACAGTTCAGAATGACTTGCCTGAGATGTAAAATTGTTCTGTCTTGGGGGCTGAAATAAACAAATTGCCCCATGAACTTAAACTCCAAGGATGCTTGGCTTATTTCCCAGCTGTCACTCATTTTGACCCTGCAGTATTTGATTTGTTAAACATATATGGTAACAATCATGGTATTGCCCTTTAGTTTTAAAGAACCCTGAGGTGTTGTTCTCTATTTAAAGTTACATTATCAAACATAGGATGTCTGTGTTGCTCAGTCAAGACATTATTTGGGTAAGCTGAGACTATCTACAGTACTATAGAAACAAAGAGTTGAATGTCATCAGCATAAAAGTAATATTAAAAAAAAAACATGTGAGGCAGTGATGGAGAACACGCACAGAGCCCTGGGCAACTCCAGAGGATAGTCCATTTGAAGCTATAATAAGCATCTTTTCATGAATCGAAAACTGTGACAAATGGAGTATAGAACAGCTCAAAAATGCCAGCCCTTTTTCCTTTCTCTTGCAGTTCCTGGGAGGCCTAGCCCTCTTATCTGCCTCCTTTTGAGCCTTCCATCCAATTATTGTATGCATAATCCTTAACAGGTTTAAAATAGCAGCACTGTGAGCTACAGTTACATCCTCAGTACACAGACAGGTACTTTGAGTATTTTACCAAGAGGATAGACAACACTAAGGAATAAAAGTAAATGTTTAACCCTTAAACCTAGAAGTGAAGGTTGCTCTCTACATATTGAAATGCTGTAAGATATTAAATAAAGAAATGTACAACTAAGTGAAGGATGAAGACAAAATAAAAAAAAGATGCATTGCTCCTGACTAAAGTGATAAAGCATTTGTCAGAAGATCAAAAGGAGTTAACTCCTTACCTCTGAAATTGAAAGCTACATATTTTCTGCAAAGAGCTACTGTCTGTTCAGTGCTGTAATCTGGTGCTCCTCGTCTAAAATGAGTCACCTTGATGTATCTGCCTCTATTTTCTATAGTGTCATTCAAGCTGAACACTATCACATGCAGTAGCAAATTAATGGCTCTCATGTTTTACAGCTACTAAGACACATCTGTCAGAGAGATAAGTAAAAACTTCTCAGTAAGATTTTCAATACATTTTGGGGCTCGTTCTCAAAAATAGGATTTCCATTAAGTAATCTAACTCATCCGCCATCCAATAATATACGTATACATGTTACAAAATCATTATATCTTTATCTCTTACTTGACGCAGACAATCTTAACAATTTTTGGACTTTTTCTCATTTACCTTTTCTGTGAAAAGGTCTTGAGTGTGTTGTAAACTCCCAACTCACTAGTTACCTAACTTCTAACTGCCTATAATAAATTGATGGAATCCTTTCAGTCTGGTTTCAGAGTGATGCATAGCTGTGAAAGTGCTCTGCTTCGGGTAAGTAATGATTTGCTTGTGGCAGCAGCCTCTGGACAAACCAGCATATTAAGTTTGTTAGTCTTGGCAACAACAAATCCAGCTCAGCACCAGTCACTCAAGGAGTTTCTTAGGTCTCTGTCCTCAGCCCTAAGCTCTTCTGTATCTATATGCTTCCCCTTGGCCATATTATTCTTAAATCTGGACTGGATTATCTTTATATGCAGATGATACTCAAGTCTATTTCAATGTCAAAAGTCAAACTTCATCAGAGCTTTCTTTGCTCACAACTTGTCTCAGTGAAATTAAAACCTGAGTGGAGCTTAACTCTTTAAATTGCAACAAAACTGTAAACTGGCGCTAAAGTGCAACTTAAGAAAATGAGCTCCTTTTCAATAACTCTTGACGGTGATCTCATTAGACCTTCTTGTAATGCAAGGAATATTGACGTCATTTTTGAATCATCTCTTTCTTATTCCACCCACATAAACCAAATTAAGAAACTTTCATACTTACACCTCTATAATGTATTCCATGTTCACTTATTCCTCTCCTTTTCTACTGCTGAGAAAGTTGTCCATACTTTTATCACATCCCACATTGATTATTGTAACTCCCTACTGGTAAGTGCTGCTTCTAATCTTATATCACAGATCCAGTTGATTCAAAACTCTTCTGCAAGAGTCCTTACAGGAACCAGCAATAGCAAGCACATCACACCAATCCTGCTTCACCTTCACGGGCTACCTGTGTCTTGCAGGATTGAATATAAAATTCTATTAATGACATACGAAGCTTTAAATCTCCTTGCACCGGACTACATCAATGACTTTTTCCATCACTATGCTCCTGTTCACCCACTAAGGTCGTCTGATTCTGGTAATCTTGTTGTGTGTTACACTAACCTGCACTCTGTGTGTTACAGGGTCTTCAGCTGTACAACACCCAGATTTTGGAATGACCACCCTAAATTAATTAGATCAAAGCACTCAATTCATTCTTTTAAAAAACAACATAAAACTCTTCTTTTCAGGAAGGCTTTTAACTTAACCTAACATTCTGCCCCTTCTTTCAGTTTACCTCTCTGTCCAGATGCTCAGGATAATTTGTGTGTATGTGTTATATCACAAATTATAGTATTTGTTCAGGCTTTTCTTCTAATGTTCAATTTTGTATTTTACTCTGGTTTATTGTCTTATATTCTGCTTAATGCTTTGTATAGCCTACATTAATCTGTTTTAGTGTTCTATGCATAACACACTTGTATCCAGTGTTACATATAGCACTTTGAGCATGGGAAAGATGCTATATACATAAAATGTATTATTATTATTATTATTATTATTATTATTATTATTATTTCACACAGACAGTGAATGAAACAAAACTTGACCCCAGGACTCTGAATCTGTAAGGCAACAATATATGTATGTCTAGAAACTGCATTACTTAGCACCTTAGCCACAAATGGGATTGACTTTTTGAAGTGTAACTAGGATTCCCTCATGACAAATAAAACAAGCTCTAAGAGTTAGGGGCCATAATAAGGCTGAGTTTACAACTAGTGGAAATGGGAATGGAAAAATGTGAAAACTATAGGACTTTAATATATCCATTAATCCAACACACATAGTACCGACTGTGTGGGCCAAGGCCTGTCCAGGAAGTACTGGGCACAAGGAAGGAGGGACATATTCTGGTAATGTTATTTATTATCATCATTTATTTCTGCTTTTCTTGGTGAGGGTCATGACAGCAATATACTGAACTGGACTGAACATGCCTCCCTGTCACCACCAACCTTTTCAGACATACCTGGGAACTACCCAAACCTCTCAGCCTTCTTCCAGTTGGCTGTGCCTTGTAGAATTCCTGTGAAAAGTACCAGGGGAATCCTAACTACATGTTCAAACCACCACAAGTAACACCACTGGATCCAAAGAAGTAGCTTTTTCAGTCTGAGTTCCTCCCACACTGCTGATTTCTTCACTCTGCTGTGGAGAGTGAACCCAACAACCTTACACAAGACCCTAACTTTGGCCACTACTACTTGCAATTTTATTCTTTCACTTGCTAATCAGAGTTTATGACCATAGGTGAAAATGGAGAAGTATACTCACTGAAAAATTGACATTGGTCCAGTGCAAAGTCTGTAAACTGTTCCAGGTGCAACAATTCATTGGTCAATTTCACAATCACTTCTACTCTCAGACATTAACATACCCCCTAAAACTCTTCCACTTTGGGCAGTGGCTTACCTACAGGGAACAACTTTCTTCTAGGAGATACATCCATGGCCTCAGACATGAAGGAGATAATTATCATCCCAAACCCATTAAACTAATCATGCAAATTGTTCTGGGCATCAAGAGATTGTGTTCAGGTCAAAAGGTGAACATCATCTGCAAATGGCACAGAAACCAGATACTGTACCTTAAACATATCATCTGTGCATTATATCTGGTCCAGGAAAATCAAACAAGGAGATGAGAAAAGACACATCCTGGAGACTAATTAACGGTCTCCAATTAGTAACAAGTATGTGAACACAATGCTTGCTCCACAAATGCAGGTACTGAATGGCATGCAGTGGCAGCCCTGGACAGCACCTCTCACAAAATATGACAGGATACACACTCATAAGCTTTTTTCCATGCCCACAAAGGATACAATAAGTACATAGGACTGTAAAGTTCTCATGACCCCTCAAGTACCTGTGTAAATATAATGAGTTGGTCCTTTGTTACATGGCCAGGACAGAATTTTCACAATTTCAACTACACCTGAGGTTCAACATTCAAAATGAATCTCAATTGCAGTGTTTTTGCAGCTCAATGAAAACATGTTTAGGGGAGGGAGGCACCACAATTGTATTGAGCTTAAGAAAACAATATAACAGACTGAGACATTTTATATCTGTCAATCTAAGCTGTTAAGTTACTGTGGATGATGGTTGTTCTTTTCCTCACAATATGTCACCTATCTATCAATCTTTTCACTGAACTTTTAATCAATTTTCTAAGTTGTGGGATAAAGGGACGGGTCCATAACCTGACACCTTTAGGAACAAGGAAAGAACTAATAGTTGACTGAGAGCAGGACAAATTTAAGCATGCACACACGTACACACACACATACACACACACACACACTCACTTGTTAAGAAAGGGGCCAATCAATCTTGCCTCCATGACTTTGGGAAGATGGAGATAAAACAGGGTATGACAGGACAACCTAGACAGACAGTGTCCAATCAGAGATCTGACCTCAGGGCTCAAGAGCTTTCAGGCACCAGCAGTAACTCTAATGGCATTGTACTTCTTCTATTTTAGCTACCCTAACTCAATATGTTTTTAAATGTATGCTTGCTTCCTTAACATGTTTATAGAGAATGTTCAGGTTCTTTGAAGCCTCTTTTGCTTTTCAAAGCTGAGGCATCTGCATGGCACTGTATCACCTTGAATGATTCAGATTCTTCCACCAGAATATTTGAAAAAATGCATTGCATTAGTTGCGATAAAAGTAAAATAAAATATGCACATAATTGAAAAGGCATATTCATTTCTGTGCTTATTTGTTCTTCTCTGGTAAAATATAGAATAGAATGAGACCTCCAAACAAATTTTAAAATATAAAAAGAAAAACAACAAAAGTGTCATAGAGTAGCCTTTCTTTCTGTGTATTACACAGTAAAACTAAGAAATTGTAAGGGTATTTGCACATACAGATGGTTTTGCTAATCTGGCACTTGACAAGATTACTACTGTAATTTGCGGATATATTGTCTTGTCATTTTAAATCTACACCTGAAGGAGAAATTTACTGTGACTCAGCGACCACTTAATATAATGGATGCCCTCTTTTCCTGTATTCTTAAGATACTGCTGATTTACCACTTTCACTATGAGGCTCAGCTGTGGCAGAGATAGTAATAAAATTCTTTTCAATGTCCATCTATTATTAGGAAATGATTTATCCTGAATGGCTTATGGTTCACTAAAAGTCATTTCTATAAACAATTAATTACTCCAAAAGTGGGTGACAGTTCATCATAAGATAAAAAATGTAAGTGTCAAATTTCAGTATTCTATCTATCTATCTATCTATCTATCTATCTATCTATCTATCTATCTATCTATCTATCTATCTATCTATCTATCTATCTATCTAAATTCGTAAACTCAATTCCAGAGACTGGTTCATTTCCTAGCCTATTCACTATTTCTGTGAAATATGCATTGTGGAAGCTCAGCCCCCTAACACAGACAGACAGACACCAAACGTCCAAAAACACACATGTTTAATATTTATTTTCTGTACACAGCAGCTCACAATGTCCAAATTAGACAAACAGTTCCTTCTTTCTCTTTCTTCTATTCTTCTGCCGCCTCTACTCCTCTCCTCGCAAGCGCCGTCCTCTTCCTCCCAACTCCAGCTTCCCTATTGGAGTGAGATGGCCCCTTTTATAACACTCTGGATGTGCTCCAGGTGCTTCACGATGATCTTCCTGTGGCACTTCCTGGTGTGATGGAAGTGCTGCAATCCAGGGCTCTATAATCCTCCAGGCACCCTCTGGCAGTGGCTATGGGACCCAACAGGGTTGAACTTCTAAGCTCTGATCCAGTGGCCCCGATGCAGACCAGGGTGGCTGCCCTCTTGTGGTCCAAGGGAGGTATTGTCCCTCTCCTGGTCCTTCTGGGCATCCCGGCTGGGCAGGATCCCCAGTTGTCCGCCACCGCAAGTTTTATCTAAGTTTTCCTCTCATATAACAAAAATACGAATGTTAGGTTGATTAGTAACTCTGAAGTGATCCTCTTTATTTGTGAATAGGGGACTCTGAAACTGAGTATCTTCATATTTAATAAGAACACAAGAACATACAAAGTGTGACAAATGAGATGGGACTATTCTGTCCATCAAACTTACTTGGTGAGCAATAACAAAATTGTTCCAAAATTGTTTCCAGATGCTTTTAAAAAGTTGTTAAACATTCTGCTTTAGCTACTTTATTCAGTAGTTTTTTTTCCAGATTCTGATAAGTATTTGTGTAAAAGTGTGCCCTAGCCTCCACCTAGCATTAGTGCACGGAGTTTATATCAGAAGTTTGTGAATACTGCCTTTCTTATATTTTTTGTTTTTTGTGTGTATCTTTTGCTCCTGTACACAGATTTCTGATTTCAGATTACGTATTGGGTCTTTTTAGGCATATCCCTTTGCCTCTCGCTTGGCCTTGTGCCATCTCCGTTACTTTTACTAATATGTAACAGATATCTTCATTTATAAACATTTTTGGTAAGACTTGTCTCTACAAGCCAGAGTTTGATGGTTTCTCTCCCTTGTGAGGCATTTTTGAGTTATATTTTGAAATTTTAAGTCCAGTTCTCCATTTTGGCTATGAGCAGGCTGTAGTCTACAGGTAGTTTTTGCGAACTGGCTGCCTTTGCGGTGAACCCCTTCTGGAAAGGCCAGGGAAGGTCCTGACATGCTTTTGTGGAGCTTTTTTGGAGGCCACAGTGCCACAACAGAGTAATGACATCAGTGCCATGATATGTATCCTAGCATCACATGTTACTTGTCATACAAGTTTGCGGATATGTTCTGAAAGTGAATTCTGGGAAATGATCTAAAATTTCTGACTTTAATTTTTAATATACTGTTTGTCTCTGATGAGAGATAGCCATGATTTTCTGGTTTTGACCCATACTTTAAATATTGATTTATATTTAATTTACTGATCCTTTCCCTTTGCTTTCCTTCTGCATCTCATTCTGGTTAAATGGTATAGCTTTAACAATCTGGAAAATTCAAAAAGAGAAGGGAATGTTCTTCAATTGGATCAATCACTTCTACTTTTATATGTCAACAGCCAGGCTATAACCATGGAAATTTGTAAGATGCTGGGCTCCTCCACTTCCAGGACTCAAAGATTAGAGGTCAACAAATATATTATGGTTAAGAAAGTGGACTAAAGGTAATCTTCTCTGAGATAATTAGAGAAGTTTTGAGTGTAACAGGATAATTAACCATTGTATACAGGTGCATTATAGAAAGTGTAGTAAACTTCTCCATCACAATTTACTATTCCAGTCTCTCTCCTGAAGACAGGAAACAGCAAGAGGGAGTGCTGCATGCTATTTCTAAAATCATTGGTCACTACCTCTGCTTTTGCTGACTGAAACATAAAACCATTATTATATTTTCTGATTCCTTATGCCCCATTCACACTCTGCTCCCTCTTTTTCAATATATAGTGTACTGTTTAGAACAATCAAAATCAGAACTATTTGATTTCATTAAAGTTATAACACACAAGTAATGATACATGTGACGTTAACATCGTAATGTAATGTTTTTGAGTTGATTGTTTTTGAGGGCTGCTAGAAAATCATTATTAGTGTTGCCCTTATTTCTGTATGATGTCACATTTGGGCTGCTAAGATCACAAAGACAAGCAGGAGAGGAGTGAGCAAACAGAATTTCAGTTGCAAGAACACCACTCCACCTTTATTCAGCAATGGTACCTTAATTAAAATTCACAGCAAAGAAGATAACTTCCTAGTTAACAAGAACTCTAATTCTTCAGTGTAGAAGAACTCATAAATGTCTTTCTCGAGAGGGCTCAAGTGCAGAGAAAGGGGCACAGCAGAGACAGGGACTGGGTCAGAGGCAGTCTACACCAGACAAGAGAACAGGGCACTGGGTGAGTGAATTGGCTTTTAAAGACTCGTAATATTATGCAACAAGTATTTTACGTGGTATAGCAGCTGCTGAACTGATTACTGCCATCCTGAAATTGTGTTTACATTGGAGCACTGCCTAACTGAGAGTTTCCCCTGTAAATGAGGTGGCTGAAGCTGCACCACTGTCACAATATATAAACTGATAAAATGTCTGGCATCCATGTCTGGACATAATGTCATCCGGCATCCATAAGAGGGCAGGAATCTCTGATGAAATGAAGCAAGTGGCTGGCATAAGATAGCAAACCATCCGACGTCCACAACAAGGCAGGAGCGTCCAAAGCTGAACAGAATCAACAATCACAAAAAAAGAAGGATGTAAGGCCTAGAATGTCTGATGAAAAAAGATGACAAGACATACAATAAAAGGTGGGATGTAAGGCATATTTGATGAATACAGGTGACATTATCGAAAAACCTAGACCTACCTTTGTATCATTAAGCTTGCTTTAATAAACAAGCATTTCACTATCATGGTACTGTATGTTTATACTGATGATTTATTGTGTGTTTTTCACAAAATTAAGTTTAATGGAATTGACAATATTATGTCAATAAAGTACTTAATTTAGAAAAATGCAGAATCCCGACCCAAATTATGAAAAGTCCTTTTATTTGCTCTACATGCTAAGGGCAAGCAACTCTCATAAACCCTGTACTGCCCTAAGTCCTCGCCACATTAGCAAACTTAAAAATCTGCTGCATGTGAATACAGAATTATCAGGCACCTCATTTGGTATTTTGGTTTATGCGTTATGCATTGTGACTGTTAGAGGATGCTTAGTAATCCAAGTGAATGGACTCTAAAAGAAAGACATCAGAAAAAGCATCTAAGTATTTTTATGCATTCAAATTATTTGCAAAATGGTAGGAGCCCTTTTACTTGTGAATAAAGTTTTTACAGACTGACTTTTGTCTGCTGAAATCTGTGGAAATGGCTCTCTGACAGAGTTCCTTTCTCCTTTGAGAAGATAAGCAAACTAGCCTTTACCTCAGTTTTCCCCATTTTATATTCCATGGTGCAGGCTGTAACTATAAAGGATGGTTCTCCTACTCCCCTCTATACTTCCTTATTTTGTGCCTGTATCCAACAATTTCTGGTGTCCTCCATTGGCATGTTTTAATAGAAAGACACACATTCAGTGTCTTTCTATAAAAACAAGAAGATAGGTCCTGAAGCATCTGTAGTTAACAGCCTCCTGCAGAGTGGTCTCCCTCAAGTCCCAAGCAAATTTAGCATAAGGAGTGAAACAAGTTGTGATAATATTGACTTAACACATTATAAAAATGTTTTTAATTTTGTCATTATGTGGTGCAAAATCCAATAGTTGTATCAAAACATGCATAATTCTAAATCTGGAATTTTGTTTTGAAGACAGGTGCGTTTTACATTTGTGCATCTGAAGCGTAGTTACATGGGCCAGTGAATTCATGGTATATGCTACAAGGAAAGAAAGTAAATTAAACTTGGAAGAAGACCTTTCGAGGTAGGCTCATTCAATGTCATATTATTTACAGCCATTTTTGAAGGATCTCTGGACAAGGGTTCATTTGGTCATTCAGCCAGGACCAGTTTAGAAGTTTAGGCAACCAGATATACCCACCATCCATTACCTGAACATCCTTGGTCCAATTTGGCATCACAGGTGGCATCACGGAAGCATTAGGTACAAATATAAACCAATCTTCAACAGGGCATCCTTCTGTCCCAGTGCACATTCACATATGTACCCCTGACTTAAATGGCACCAATTTGGAGTCTCCAATCAACAAATCTCTGCTTCTTTGCAATACTTTATGAAATTATGAAATCAATAAATCCATTTCTTTTTCTTATTTGCATCATACTGATAGCAGCACACCTAGATACTCAGATTGGGTTTAATTCAAATTTTCAGTCGATATTATTGATCAAAACTGAAATCATCTTAGGAAATCTATGAGAACATAACCAGACAGAAGTTGGACAAGGGTCCATGGTCTGTGAGATGGCAGTGTTGTGTGAAATACTACCTCATACCATAACAATAAAAATAAAATTTAATAAGCCCATATCTTGCTGTTCCCACCACAAACTGGGTTTGAAAATGGATAGAAGGGCAGATGTCTTGGTATGTAAATAATCCATTGACTGCTGCTTTAAAACCCAAGTACCAATAAATGCCTGCTCACCATTCAACAGACAATAGGCAGTCAATTCAGAGGCCTCATCATATTTTTTCTTATTTTATCTGTTAATGAATTTTCATTATCATGTGTTAAGAAAAAGCTTCATTATTTCAAAATAATACTGAGGATGTTTAAGGCAGACAACAGCCTCATTTGGTTTCAATCATTAAAACAATGCCCTTCATTTGAAACATTTGTCATATCTGTTTTGCATTTTAAGTGCAAATCAAGTATTCTATAAAAGACTGACAACAATATCTTGACATATACAATACAAGCTGTCAGCCATGCTAGTTTTACCACCGACAATTCCAAGTAACAAAAGCTTATCACACAATATTTTTCTTTTCTTTATGTCCATTAATCTACCATTAGATGTGTGAATATGGGTACATTTTAACCAGTATGAAGAAATTAATTTCTCTTTTGATTGTTCTTTAGTTTGCAACTGCCATGTACTAAACCATAATTAATACATTTTACAGAAAACCACTTTAAAACCTCTGTTGCTTACTGACACTGAGTTTAGCTGCTGTATGTTAATGGAACAGTTATAAACCAACACAGTGATTCATTTGCATTTATAAAATCCAGTCAGTTAGTCATTCTCCAAACTGTTATATCCTAACTACAGAGTCACGGGGGTCTGCTGGAACCAATCCCAGCCAGCACAGGGCGCAAGGCAGGAACAAACCCTGGGCAGGGTGCCAGCCCACCGCAGTTTATAAAATCCATTCTCTTGCAAAAATCAAAACTAAATGGAATTGCTTATAAAGTAGTGGTTCATTACAATTGTGGTATTGAGTTATTAATTTGTACCTGAAATACAAATCATTGTTCCAGTGGAAATGAAAGAGGACTTCCAAGTTTGACATATTGGCTGTTTTTATGGTCTGCTATTAAGTTAAATTAAATGCACAATAAATGGAAAGTTAAACATAAATATAAATCCAATAGGACTGATGAAACACACTAAATGCAAATAATAATTTTAAATGACCTGGCAGCATTGGGTAAATAAGCTTATACTTGCAGTATTGACCGGTTTAAAAGAGAAAAAAAAAGACTTGTAATACGCCCAAGTAATAAACACATATTAAAATGGCAGAACTAAGGTAAAATTTATTAAATGTCAAGAGAAAAATAAAAGGCATTCATTTTCTAGGTAACATGGTATGAATTTACGGTATATTGATTTTTTATGGTTTAATTCCACTCTAGGCCCACAGTGCCCATTAAAAAACAGTTCAGCTTATATTTCTACATAGATTTAAAAGGAATGTGTTATCTTAATTTTATTTTATTCTTTAGAGTATTCATCTTTTCGTTTTTCATACTCAGGTGTTCCATTACAGAGCTACTGAGGCTTGCAAAATTGCACCTTAGTATATGCAAATAAAATAATATAAAACATAACCTTATCAAACCAGTTAAATTAAATTAACGGGTGTCAAGGCGGGAGCCTATTATAGCAACAATGGGTACAAGGCAAGAACACACACATATACATAAATATATATACATGTGGCAGATGGCTGGGAACCTTTGGTCCCGGGAAACAGGCATGGACTCAATAGTACCTCCACCGGGACGCTAGATGGCAGCTCTCTTAGGAAATGGAGTTCTCTATGACTCTGTTGGGATCCGGGGGTGCCACCAGGGGGCACTGCAGTTGTTCCTGAGCCCATTTGGGTGGTTCTTCCACCACATTCGGAAGTGCACCCGGAAACACCTGGAGCACTTCCGGGTGGGCTATAAAAGGAACCAGCAGCCACCTCTCTGGGAGCCAGAGTCGGGAGAAGGGAGACAAAGCATGCTGGAGAGGAGTGGAGGAGAAAGGAAAAGATAAAGAGAAGAAGTGTTGAGTATTGTCCTTATGCTTGAGACTGTGTTGTGCCTGTGGGAAACGAGGAAGGCATTTCCCACAAGGTGAAGAAAATAAAAGCCTGTGTTTTATAAGACTGCCTCCCATGTTTGTCTGTGTCGGGCTGAGCTCTCGTATCCTTTGTCACAATACATATACACATACACATACATATACATTGTGACAGATGGCCGGGGCCCATGACTGGCCAGGACGCCCCTTCACCACATCTGCCAGGGGGACAAGGATGGGAAGCCCAGTATCTCCCCCTGGACACTAGGTGGCAGCAACCCTGGGTTGCAGCGGTGCCTCGGACTCCCCCAAGGCTTCATGGGGGTTGGAGTTCTGTGCAGCTTTGTGGGGTTCCACAGGCGCTACCAGGGGGTGCTGCAACAGGAGCGACTGGCCCCTTTTGGGCACTAGTTTCGCCACACCTGGAAGTGCAGCTGGAGGCCAGCAATCAACCACCTGGAGCACTTCTGGGTGCCTGATAAAAGGGAGCCAGAAACCACCACTCGATAGCCAGAGCCGGAAGGAGGAGGACTAAGCTTGTGGAGGAGTGGTGGTCGGAGAGAGAGAGAGGATAGTGGTGTTGTGATTTATTGCTGCTTGGGACTGTGTTGTGGCTGGAGGGATTACGGGGAAGACATGCCTTTTGGTTTTTACATGCCTCCCGTGTCAAGTCTGTGCTGGGTCAGGCACTTATATAGCGCCTTTATATTACAACATATACATATATATATATGCACACATAAATATATGTATGGTCGGACATAAGATTTTAGGGCATGACTCAAAGGTATGGGGTCAACTGATATTACAGAGAAGAATTTGACTGTATCATCAATAACTAGCACAGTTTCCATTTGCGTTAAAATGGAGGAGAAATATCCAGAGGACTAATGATGTCACTTTTACCCAGGACAACAGTCTGTCCAACTCTTCCTCTGTCCAGTCTGCTTCTACCTTTCTGCTTAAACCACCTAACCCAGAGAATTCTTGTCAGTCTTAACCAAGCACTCAGAGAGTATGGAAGTCTATGGAGTACAATGCTTAATTGAACAAAAAGTCACAGCTGTGGTATCCTTCTTTTTCTGTCCTATTACAACCCAACTAATTCAGACATTAAATGGGGTCACCCACAGATGTCTATCCCTTCTGACTATATGCTCTCTCTTCTATTCTCCAGCCGCCTGGAGTTTTTGTTTTGTTTTTTCTGTCCACCCTGGCCATTGGACCTTACTCTTATTCTATGTTAATTAATGTTGACTTATTTTATTTTCTTACTGTGTCTTTTATTTTTCTATTCTTCATTATGTAAAGCACTTTGAGCTACTTTTTGTATGAAAATGTGCTATATAAATAAATGTTGTTGTTGTTGTTATATATAGAGCTAAAGGTCAAGCACAAAATCTTGAATATTCTGATTACAGGGAGATGGCGAGAACAGAACAATTGTATAAGTTTACAGTATTGTTCATTGTATTAATTCTTGGAAACAATCCTTGAGTAATATGATAAGAGATCAGCTAACACACCATGCTGCCCACTCACTCCCCAGCTATCTTTCACAACAGTTAACATCTATCTGAGTGCTGAAATTTATTGAGCTATCTAGGTTTAAATCTTTTTTCTGATCAAGCCAATTGGACACAAGAGGTCAAAAGACAAAAAGGTCACATATGTAACAAAGACTCTTGTTCTGATGATGTGATGTTTTGGTGTGCCTTAAGAGTAACTGTGAAGAAGTTAAATCAGTTTTAATAAACAAGCTGAACTCTGTTCTCTAATGTTTCAGCATTTTGTCCTTCATCATCTGTTTTGAGGTGTGTATAAGTTGTAATATAGGAGAGTTTCCTAATTTTTGTAGTCTTGTCCTGGTTGTGGTTTGATGTATACGATGTGGCACTGATTGATTTTCACACACCACAACCAAACTCCCTAAGAGATTAGCAATTCATTTCATACAAACTTTAGTTTAACTATAACTCTAGTGCATAAGCCATCCATACATTTTCTCAGCCAATTTCCCCAGCAGCATCGGAGAGCCCAGAATACAAGAACATGAATCCATTTTTTGTGTTTTCTGGCATTGTTTCTACCCAAGCCTTCAGGTATTGCATATACTGTCTGGTGGCATTCTTACCTCTGAGTCACTTAGGTTTGAGGAATTAGAAAAGGGTATTCTTCACTAAGGTAGAGATATATGGAATAAAATGCTTTTGAAGTAAACCACTTTTTAAAATAATTTAAAAAACATGAATTCAAAGGTAACAGTGCAGCCAACTAGTCAACTTTTAGTTTGTTAACCTTGTTGTGAAATTGCCAACTTTGTAAATATGTTATTTGGATGCATGTAAATCTTAAGGAAGATATTTCACTTAATTTTGCATTAAACACATATGGACACTAATCAGAAGTAAGAAAAGCTAAAATACCTTTAACAGAATACAAAGGTATTTTATTTTGAAGGTTGAACAAAAATAATCACAACTGCTCCATGAGTTGCCACAGTTATTTCTATAGTTAATCTTACAATTAATGTCATAGGAGCATGGGCTAAGATGGAAGAATTCTAGTGGCAGAGGTCTGAAAGAAGGTATATTTCTTTGGGATATGATGGAAGACCAAAGCAAACATCAATACACAACATGCTGAATTTCAAGTGTTTGGACCTACTAACTTACATGGTCAATGGGTCAAACCTTCATATTGACACCACTAGCTATATTCTGAGATTACTTATTCTTGGCATCATAAAAGTTTCACTGGAAACATTGCCACATTTTATTAATCATTTATAAGTGGCTTCACTTAGTTATTGTGGATTAAGTTCATTTTAGGCAGACATTGTTAGACTGAAACCAAATCAATTAGTTATTTTCCACTCCATATACAGTATTTAGGTGCTGAAGTTTCTCTTCTCCCTTCTGCTATCAGAATACTGAAGCAAATCTCATGTTTGTCTTTTGTGCAGCTCTCAGTGCATTTGGTTCATTAACTGAAGCTGAGGCAGATGGTGGAAATCGGTGAGTTCTTTTCATTTTAATATGAGTGGGCTTTAGCAGTAACACACTCACACATCATTCTAACCAGTTCTAAATTCTTCTGACTCCCATTCAAGCTGGAACACATAGGTGCAGAGGAGGTGGAAAGAATGAAAGTGATTAATTTCTGGCAGTCCTATCATGAGTAAATCTCTCTTTTTTCTTTCCTTTCCCTTCTTTGCCCTTTTCTCACACTTTCATCTCACATCTTCCCAATGACACCATTTCTAAATTCACTATTCCTTACATTTTGCTTTTGGTACAGGGGCAATATCTGTGGTTAGCTCAAAATAATATTTTAATGCTGTTTAGCAGACCTTCTACCTAAAACTATTTGTTAAGCAATGTAATGTAACTGGCAGTGAAGACCACAGTTTTACCATTCAAGATGAGACATAATTATTTCAACAATGATCATGTCTTCCTAGCAGAACATTATGTATCCAAGAAACAGACTAGTGATACTCATTCTTTGCAGACTTCATCTGACACCATCTTGAGTCTGATTCAGTTAATTAACAATTCATATTATCGCTATATACATTCCTTTACAAAATTAGTTAATCCTGGTCAGGAATGCAAGGTCGCATCAATATAAGTAATTGTTATTATACCTTATAATACAATGATTACGCAGTCTTACTAGTACTTATATAATTTGAAAGACTGGTTCTGGGAAACATTGAATGCAATATTTCAGTTAATTTGAACCACCTCAGGTTTGCATATCATCACAACAGGTCCACAGATTGTACATCCTTTGCACTTCATACCTTCCTGGCACACCTGGCTAAAAGAACAGCTGTGTCACAATCAGTAATGCATTTTACCTCTATTTGATCCCATTGTTTAATTAGTTCCAGGTTGTTTTCTTCTCTTATTCTGCACTTGGAAAAGCACTGCAGTGCGCGATTAATGTTTATTAGAATTTTCTGTTTTTGCCTTAGTTTTAAATGTTTAAACTCTGTGTTATTTTTGTATTAATTCATTTTTCTATGAGGTTATTCCATTAATTTTGTCCTAATAATGGCAATCAGTGATAAGCGGTGTAGACATTGGGGAAATGACAAAATGCTGCCACTAACTTATTATTAAATAACACCTTAAATGATCAGAACATATGAAAATGCTGAATGAAAGATGAGTATGATGAAAAATGTAAGAGCAAAGATAAAAAGAACCAATTAAATAATTGAATAAACTGTAACCAACTTGGTGTTGTGCTTTCTGGATTGACATCAAAATATAGAATTTGGAAAATAAAAGCATTCAAGTTCAATTAAACTCAGAAGATGGTGGGGATGAATGTGTACAGCTTCAAAGGATTCCCAGCACTGAACTTGAGAACTACTGATATGGGAGATATAGAACACTAAACAAAGGCAAATCAGACCTCTGAAAAATCTTCACTTGAGGTTAATGTTCTCTAGACATCAACTTGCTTTATTGCTTTAACAGAGGATTTCAATTTTGTTGATTCTTCTACACTCATATTGGCTGTTGTCTGTCTCATCTAACAGATGTCCTTATCTTATTCAGAACCATAAGTCATTGATAAAAGGGCAAATCAACCACGTCTCTCCATGAGATAAGACTCCACTTCAAGCCAGTATAGTCTAGGCTAAACCAGTGAAACTGCAAGTTTGACGCACTCTATCACAACATGGGTGAATTTTAATTTGACACCATATTCTTTAAAGTTAGAATAAAATATAAGCTGTAGAATGGTACAACAGCCTGAAAGACAATCTTGTTTGGATTTTGTTTCCCCCTATGTACCCCCCATAGAAATGAAAAATCAAAAAAGTTATCTCCTTAATAACTTTTTGGCTTCTCCCAGACGACAATCAGATAGAAAGAAATGAAATGGAGACATTTCGTCTTATTTGTCTCAGATTTTTCATCTGAGAAAAAAATACCTTAACATTCTCACAAGTGTCGCCGCTTGAGTTTCAGCAGAAATCTCAGTAAAGTCACACAATGGACTTTTCCAAATTGTGTCTTGACATTTTTTTGCCATTTGACAGTATTTGCATTGTGCACTCATTAATATATGGTGAAATAGATGGACAGTTGTTTGTGGTAATTCAGCACTTTACCATGATTATAAAGCTGTAGTCCTTGCTTCTGACTCATTTTATTAGTTCCTGTAATTTATATTCATGTTCTCCAATTAGATCATGCTCATAGAGGAATAAAAATATATAACTTCTTGAAATAAATTAATAGTGTACTATTGCAGTTTAAGCTTTGGTTCAAATCCCACTACTGACACCATTTGGCCTTCAGCTACTCACTTCACGTGTTCGTTCTTCAGTTGGAAAAACAATCCAAATTTAACCAGATGTACCTCTAATGTTCTCATTTGCCTTGGATAGAAGTGTCCGCCAAACAAGTGAAAGGTAAAATTAGAACCAGACTAGAAACAAATCTCACAAAACATAACATGCTTTTTCAGATCAAATCCTCAATTTTGTCTCTTTTTACCTCAGTTATATCTCATGTCTCCTATTTGTTTAAAGCTATTTCTCCTAAGGAAGTTTAGGAGAATCATCTGTGACAAAGTTGATTCTTAAATGAAAAATAAATGAAAATGTCTTTTGAGGCCCATGAGCCATCAAGGATCAACCTATACGTCTGGTTAACTTCCACATCACAAAAACATGTAGGTAAAATTAACTGGCAACTCTAAAATGGCCCTGTATGTGTGAATCAGTGTGCTCTGCAGTAGCGTGCTGCCTCGTTCATTGGGAGCTCCTGCCTTGTACAAGGGTGGTAGAGAGTGGCTCTGGCCCACCATGATACTGCCTTTGCTTTAACCAAATCAAAAAGATGGATTGCTGGATTAATAGATTCTGGAAATGAATGAATGCGCTTACATGAGATTGAGCTCCAAGATGGCCTGGCACACTATTCACAGTTTATTCCTGCCTTGTGCCCAGTCCTGATAGGATAGACCTTATCTCTCTGTAACATGGTTACGAATAAGTAGTTTCAAAAGAGAAATGGATTAAAGAAGGATGAAATACAGCAGAACCACACTGTACTATGCAGACAATGGATTTACAAAGCTTGAATGAAAATGTTAGCAGTTCAGACTACAGCAAATTGCCTACATGTGCCAGCCATTTAAAAAGCAACTCCTCTTTTCTTTACTACAGTAGCTGTACAGTTAGGACATTTGAAATATTGCTTAGCACACAAACAGTGAAATACATGCTTTTAGACAAATGCATTTATTTCCTTTGTGGTTAATGCCAACAGTTAGAGTTAGTTTCATCTTAGCATCCCCTAAACCGTTTTGACCTTTAGCATTTCCTTCCTACACTAGAAAAAGCTGATGATTTGGCAAGTTAAGCAGATCATCTATATATGCTCTGACACAAAGGCATATGCTGCTGCCTCATGCTTGGCCTGAGCCAAGAGTAGAAGGCTTCTGGGTGTCAATTGCATATTCTTTCTGTGTTAATCTGTGCTTCCTCTTGAAACTATCATTTCAGTCTAGTGGCTGCCTTGGAATAATAAAAAAACAGCCCTGTCATTTTATGCTGTGACATTTCTTTCGCGGTCAAATCCTGTCTGTGCCAGGTGCCACTGGTATAAGCTTCAATTGCACAAATGAAAGTAGCTATTTGGATTATGAATGGAATGAGGGACACTGTTGTACGCTGTTAGCCTTGGCTCAGTATTTTTTATGGCTCTCTTTAATATTGCTATTCTTAGTCTGATTCACTGAAATCTATATTTTCTTGCCACTCTGTGATTAACTGAACAGGCAGTCTTCACATGTCACCATAGGAAATGCCACTGTAGACTGCTAGTAATAATGAAATATGTTATTATCTAAAGAATGCAGTTATAATTTGGATATGGTAATTTGCAGAGCTTTTTTGTTAATTTTGTTTCTTCAACCTAAGCAACTGTAGCTTCTACACTCTATTATAGTGTGTATTTATTTAGATCACTGCTGCCAGCTTTTATAGATACAGTACAGACATTTACATTGAGGTGTGTGTGTTTATTTCCAAAAATTCTTACATTTAATTAAAATATAGATATGGACGTCTTTATTTATTCAGCTTCATTCTAAGGATTAATCATTACTGTCAATCATCTATGTAGTATGTCATGACTTTTTCCAGCCTGCTTAATTCAGATCAGAGTCAAGGGGGGTCTTTAGCTTATCCCTGCTAGCGTAGACAGGAACAAACCCTGGGCAGGGTGCCAGTCCATTGTAGGGTGGACACACACACACCTCCACACACTAGGGCCAATTTAGCATCCCCAATTCACCTAACATGCATGTCTTAGGACATTTCTCCCAAGGAATTTTAGGTGAAACTTCTGTGACAAAGTTGATTCTTAAATGAAACATAAATTAAAGTCTCTTTTAAGTCTCATGAGCTGTCACGAAGCAGTAAAATTTTCCCATGGGTCTGGTTAACTTCCACATCCCAAAGTTATGTAGGTAAGATTAACTAGCAACTCTAAATTGGCCCTGCATGTGTGAACCAGCGTGCTCTGAGGTAGAATGCTCTCTTGTTCTGTGGGAGCTCCTACATGTTACTTACCCCAAGTACTTTGTAGGGTTTCCTGACAGAAAATTTTAATCTCACATTTTCATGTGGAATGGAGAAAAATAAATATGATATAATAAAAGCCAATAATTGTATATGATAGCAAACAATGTGAAAAATGGCCACAGAAAAAAGAAAAAAGTTCTTCATGTCCCCTGTCAGATATCCCATTATAAGCTCAAAATGTGCAAAATACATGCTTTCTTGCTAAAATATTGTTAAACAGTTACATCTAGAATAATCAGCATACAACTTAAACAGTAAACCTAAAGCCTCCTAACGTTTAAGCATACGACTGGATAACTGACATGTGGATTATGTGACAAAAGTAATGTGAGATTTTTTTCTCCCCTTGGACATTTTCTTATAAATTGCAAAGTTTTAAAAGTCCAACCAAATTTGGGACAAAAAGAGACCATTTTTAAAAAATCCAAAAGTTCCCTTTTTAATATATATAAAAATTCACTTTGTTCCAGAATTAACAAAGACATATTCTATGCACTCTGTGAAAAAACTGCTAATTTGGCTTATAAACAGTTAATACAATTTGTTCAAAATATATTTTTACATTTTACCAAGAAAGCTTGAATAAAATCTACATAATAATTTTTCTTAAAGTTTGCAACAGCCTGAGGAATAATGCATGATAAGCTAGTGTAGTAAAAACTTGTTTTTGTAACACTTTACATGTAGTCTGCAATGATGGTGCACCTGTGGACGTCTGTGGCTTTGGGCTACAGGCAAGGATCGTGCAGCCCCATAGGACATTTTAATTCTAACATTTGCACAGAGACCACTCTAATCTGTATAACTCCAGTATTGAATAAAAAATTGTGCTGCAGATGCATGATTTTAAAATATTTATGTCTAACTTGTATTTCCTAAATCAATTGGGGCAATTGACCCTGTTTGTTGAATGAAGTGGAACAGATAAAGTTCTCACGGCAAAGGGCAGTGGGATACATTTATTTAGGCTAAACCCAAAAGAAACAGCCAATTAAAAAAGAAATAATAGATATAGTAATATTATTAGATATATTAATTATATTTAGGTTCATTTTCCATGTGGCGCTCAACAATACAGGAGGACTTCAACGACAAATGAGGTGGTTTATGCATGTAGTTAGAATGCCTCCAAAAGGGGGCCGTACAAGAAATTGTCCACTAGAACACCAAGAGCAGCCCCAGGACTTGCTGCGGAGATTACATCTCTCAGTTGTCCTGGGTTGGTCTGTTTTCTCCCCAGGAATGTCTTGCAGGTGAGGCCTGGTCAGGAAAAGTGGAAAGAAAATGATGATGAGGATAATCTTGCTGCAAAAAGAATACCTCTGGATACATCCATTACTACAGGATAAAAAAACAAAATTAAGTTTTAATAAGTGGAACCAAGGAAATGGGAATCATACATTTGGGGCAATGTCTGAATTTATGGTTTGCAGTTTCTTTCTATTGAGAACGACTGCTATGCTGAAAACCAATCAACAACAAGATAAAACTAACTTAGTTGATGTTGATCTAATCCCAGTTCCCATTCCCTAACAGTGAGAGAAACCCAACATTTTAAAATTCTGGTTCTCAATGATAACAGCCAATCAAAAATCAACATTGCTACAAACACCTGACCACCATAAACTAGTTTTCCCATACAAACTCTTCTGACACCTGTAGCGCACCCCTGACTTCTAGCGAGCGTGGAGATTACCACCAGATTTACATAGCAAGGAAGCTGCTATGCTTTTAAAATGAGTGTCGGATAGAATCGGGCCAACACCAAAGCCCTGTCTATCTATCTATCTAATGTATTTCCACCCTGCCATCCGAATATAAACAACACCAAGGAAAATGCCCATAAAGATTAAACACACCAAACACACAAATATATAAAATGTTCCTTATTTGCTAGAATAACTACTTACAAACACAAAAAGAACTAAATAAACTCCATGAACAAATCCCCACACAACGATATTTACAGTCCTGAAAAAAAATCCTTACTGTAAGTGATGGAAGTGATTCTGGAAATAGAAACTATGGTTAAATGATGGAAAGAAGTGCCGAATGCTCCTTTTCAATAAACTGCTTCCTGGAACATGGATAGTGAAATACTGTCCTACCACTGGAGTCCAAAAGAAATAGTCTTCAGAGGCGCGCCTCTTCTCCAAGAGCATTGATGGACTGGATTTGGAGAAAAAAGAATCCACCGCTATCCTTAAATCCAGTGGCCGGGCACCTTCCTTCTATGCTCTGAATGTCCAGTAACTGAAAGGTTAAGGAGCTGCTGCAGATGATGTTCATTGGAAAATGGCACCATCAAAAAGTCCCGCCACATCCTTCTCTTCTGGCTTTATTGGTACAGTGCATACAAACCACAAACTACACATCCCACAAGCCCCTCCGCATCAGCGCAAACCTATTTAAAGGCACTGACCCTGATTTACAAACAGGAATCGGTGCAACCAGTGTTGTTATTCACATTTAACAATCACTCAACAGGACATACTGTACATACATACAAATAAAGCCCCCATGTGGCCCTGCTACACACCTGTTTAAAACTCAAAATCCTAGACAGATTGTGATGCCATCACAGTTTATATTTATGTGGAAATCAACATTAAAAAGCTTTCGCCTCCCTCCTTTAAATATAATTCCTAGTCTGCCCGAGTTTACCTTAATCTACCTGGATAGTGCGGTATGACTGGTATACTACACCTTGCCAAGTTTACTGTCATTGTGTACATTGTACAATGAAATTCTTATTTACATGTCTTTTCAGAACATATGGCAATACACAAACAGACATATAAATAAATAAACAGTATTTGCAGCATTACAAGTTGTAAGATTACTGAGCAAATAAGAATTCACATATTGTAACATAACAAATATATGCTATTTATTTTGTATTATACTTTGTCAGCTGTTCTGAGGGGTCAAGGAAGTACAAATTTCATTGTACACTTGACTTGATATGCAATATATACAATATGTATTTGCCAGTACTGTTTATATATGTATGTGTGTATGTGTGTACAGTGCACTCATTGAGCAAATTAGCGATTCAGCCAATCATATGGAATCAGCATAATGCATAAAAATCATGCAGATGTTGCTCACACCTGTCCACACCTGTCAGCCAAGAAGAGAAAGCTGAGGATTCAGTGAGCACAGGCTCACAAAAAATTGACAGATGAAGACAGGAAAAATTTATCCTGATGTGATAAATCTTGATTTCTGCTGAGGCACATAGATGGTTGGGTCAGAATCTGGCTCCATCAACATGAATACATGCACCCAGCCCGCCTTGTATCAAAGGTCCAAGCTTGTGGTGGTGGTGTAATGGTATGTGGAATGTTTCTTTGGCACACTTTGAGCCAATTAATGCCAATCAATCCTTGCCATGACTTACCTGAGTATTATTGCTGACCATGTACAGTCCTTCATTGCCATGATTTACCCATCTTCTAATGGCTACCTCCAGCATGATAATGCACCATATCACAAAGGAAAAGTCATCTCAAACTGGTTTCATGAACATGACAATGTGTTCAGTAGTAGTAGTAGTAGTAGCAGATTATTTATATAACACCGTTCACAGACAAAAGGTCACAAAGCTTTGAACAGCAATACAATACAAATACAACAGTTAGAATAAAACATAAACAAAATCAATAAAAATAATAAATAAAAAAACAGGAACTACTCAGCACTGAGTAAAAGCCTATTTAAAAAGAAATGTTTTCAGTTATTTTTTAAAAGAATCAACCGACTCTGCACGCAAACTATAAGGCAGACTATTCTATAGTGTTGGAGCCACAGACTGAAAAGCATAATCTCCATGGGTTTTTAGCTGAGTGCGTGGGACAACTAAAAGGCCCTGTTGCCCAGATCTAAGAGTCTGTTGCCCAGATCGAAGAGTCCAACAAGCTGTTGTCACGCACGCGCAAGTAGGAGACCGCGGACGGATCTGAACACACCTGAAAAGGTATTCGTCGGCAGGGAATGGCGGGGTACTAACTTTCTCCCTCTTATTTCTTGCAGGAAAAAAGACGCTCCGCCGCCCTAAATCAAATCTGACCGCAGTACGGTTACTTCCGCCCTTCCTCCGCCATCTTGCCTTGACGTCATCACTCCCATCCTCCCTCACGGCTCCTTCCCAGCATTCCTCCACTTCCGGCTCCTCCCAAATAAAATGGCCGCCGACGCCATGTTTGGCGTCGCGTGTATGAACTGTGAATGTTTCTATATGTTGACCGTGTTTTTTTGAAATACTGTGGAGCGTCAACAATATACGGGGCCGGAAAACCCCAAACCTTTATGTTGTCTCCTCTTAAGTCTTTTACAGTGGCGTAGTCGGCAGGATAGACGTCCGGAAATGACAGAACGTCAAGACCTTAACACCGTGCTACAGGGCATGAACGCCCAGCTCCACGCCCTGCAGCAAGCACAAGAGGCCACCAATAGGGAGTTGGAGGCCACGAAGAACAAGTTGGCGGAGGCCGAAAGGGCTAGAGTGAGTCCTCCGAAGCCCAAGCCACCCCCCTTGGTACCTATGACTGAAACCGACGATGTGGAGTCATATCTAGGGATATTCGAAAGGACGGCCACCCGGAACGAGTGGCAGCGGTCCGAGTGGGCGTCCATTTTGGCTCCCTACCTGAAGGGACCCGCGCAGCGGGCTTATTATGACCTTCCCGAGGAGGAGGCCGCGGATTATGACCTCCTCAAGGCCGAGATCCTGGCCCGCTACGGCATCACGCCGGGCCAGCAGGCATCTGAGTGGAGGAACTGGCAGTTCGACCCCGAAAAGCCTGGCCATTAAGTGGGCGGTGACCCATCTCCGTTATTACCTGTTGGGTCGCGAGTTCACTCTGGTGACGGATCACGCTGCACTTCAGTGGAATGCCCCTACATAAAGAGTCGAATCCGCGGGTCACCAGGTGGTTTCTGGAGTTACAACCTTATAAGTTCATCGTCACTTATCGCCGGGCACCCTTCAGGCCAATGCCGATGCCCTCTCTCGTATCCACGACCTCTCGGTTAGGTCCGCCTGACCTGGTGGGTCCGGGCTAAGGGGGGGGTATTGTCACGCACGCGCGATTAGGAGACCGCGGACGGATCTGAACACACCTGAAAAGGTATTCGTCGGCAGGGAATGGCGGGGTACTAACTTTCTCCCTCTTATTTCTTGCAGGAAAAAAGACGTTCCGCCGCCCTAAATCAAGTCTGACCGCAGTACGGTTACTTCCGCCCTTCCTCCGCCATCTTGCCTTGACGTCATCACTCCCATCCTCCCTCACGGCTCCTTCCCAGCATTCCTCCACTTCCGGCTCCTCCCAAATAAAATGGCCGCCGACGCCATCTTTGGCGTTGCGTGTATGAACTGTGAATGTTTATATATTTTGACCGTGTTTTTTTGAAATACTGTGGAGCGTCAACAATATACGGGGCCGGAAAACCCCAAACCTTTATGTTGTCTCCTCTTAAGTCTTTTACACTGTATAGTGTTGGAGCAGCTTGGTTAGGTACTCAGGAGCTTGTCCTTGCAAAGCTCTGAAAGTAAGCACCAAAACTTTAAAATTAATTCTATAAAACACTGGGAAACAGTGCAGTGTATGCAAAATGGGAGTGATATGATCATACCAGCTGTCGTGAGTTAGGAGCCAGGCGGCTGCATTTTGGACTAATTGAAGACATGAGAAAGAAGACTTGTATTTCTTAGTTTAGAAAGATTTCTTAAATGAAAGAAACACGAGCGGCTAACTGATCTTACATATGAATCAAGCGTCAGGGACTGGTCAAAAATAATCCCAAGGTTACGTAAACATGACTTAATAACAGGAGAGACAGAAGATAATTTTATGCTGATCTCAGAATAAAGAACAGGAGGAGCAACAATTAGTACCTCAGTTTTTCCTGAATTCAACTGCAGGTAATTACTACTGAGCCAGTCGTTAACCTGAGACAGACAATCAACCAAAGTGACCAAAGTATTAATTTGATTGGGTTTAAATGAAAAATAAGCCTGTATATCATCTGCATAGAGATGATATGAGATATCCTTAAAAGAGTTAAGAATCTGTAATAGGGGAAGAATATATCATGAGAAAATCACAGGTCCAAGAACTGAGCCCTGTGGCACTTCACATGTCAAAGTAGCAGAGTCGGATGAAAAGCCAGCCACACAGACAGAGAAACTCCTAATCGACAAATAAGAGGAGAAACAGTCCAAAGCAGATTCAGAGACACCTAACAGCTCTAATCTATTAATTAAAATTCAATGGTCCACCGTATCAAAAGCTGCAGTAAGATCTAACAGAGCAAGCACAGAGCACCGGCCTTCATCATCAGTAATGAAAAGATCATTAAAACCTTTAAGAAGAGCTGTTTCTGTAGAATGTTGCCTCCGAAAACCAGATTGAAAAGAATCAAAGAACCGCCGCTCTTCTAAGAAGAAACAGATTTGTTGTTCAACCACCTTTTCCAAAACTTTGGCAATAAAAGGTAGTTTTGAAATTGGCCTGTAATTACTTAAAATAGAAGGATCAGAATTAGATTTATTCAACAGCGGTTGAATTACAGCATGCTTAAAATATGATGGAACCACACCAGATCTCAAGGAACAATTTATGATATTCAAAAGGCACAGACCTATACAACTCAAAGTTTTTAACATTAATGACGTTGGCAACATGTTAGAAGGACATGATGAAGGTTTCATCTTTCTGAGCAAGTCAGAGAGATCAGAAAGTGAAACTTCTGAGAACACAAAAAACTCAGAACATTGAGTGAATGAGATCACTAGGTAAGACACCTGGAACAATTTTAGCCTGAACAATATTAACCTTGCCAATAAAAATTTAAGAATATTATTACAGTCACTATAAGAAAAAAACCCGAGTAAAAGATCGAGTTGGAGAAATAATATTGTGAATAGTATCAAATAGCACTTTGGAATTACGCTTGTGTGTCTGAATAAGATTAGAAAAATAAGCCGTCCTAGCATCCTTAACCAAAGAATTAAAAGAAGCAAGTAAATCCTTTAAGTGGGAACTTCCAGATTAGTAGACTTCCATAGGTGCTCCACTTTTTGACAAGAACGCCTAAGATTACGAATGGAGTCATTCATCCAAGGAACTGAGTGGGTAACAGAACGCTGCCTGATTTTAAAAGGAGCAATCTTATTCAAAATATCAGTACAATGGTCATTAAAACTTTGAACTGTTAACTCAACATTATCAGCATTACTACCGGCATCAAACAGTTCAGTGATCTTCAGTGGCCTTCAAAGTCACCAGATCTGAATCCAACATCACCTTTGGGACGTGGTAATGGGAGATCCACAGCATAAATGTGCAGGGTCCAAATCTGCAGAAATTGCATGGCACAATCATTTCATCATGGATCAGACTCCCAAAGAAACGTTCATCTTGTGAAATTCATGGCATGAAAATTTTAGACTGTTCTGAGAGCAAAAGGAGGCTCTGCCCAGTATTAGTATAGTGTCTCTATTAATTTACTCAATGAGTTTGTGTATATTGTCACACACATGCGCATGGGAGATGGTTTGCAGCCTCAAATGTGTTTCTCTGCGAACTAGGGGTTGGCACTGTTCTCTGATGCTTTTTCCTTTTTTTCCCCCTGCAGACCATCAGAAGAACCCATCTACTAATTATGTAATTTACACCTCCCAAGAAGTCACAGTCTGATGACAGCCTTCACTCCAAGATCCCGCCACTTCTTGCTCCTCGATTATAAATCCACCATCTTTGCTAACATATTCAGTTCTGTTTTGGACTCCAATCTGTAAGCATTAACCCTTTGCATTTTCAAGTATACAGGGTCAGTTTCCCCAAACCTTCATGCTTGTTGTCTCTCATTACAATATATACTCTCTCTCTCTCACTCTCTCTCTCTATATATTGTGGTCCCTGGCCGGGGCTGGAGCCCGGCCGGGACGCCCAGGAGGACGTGAGGAGGGCTTGTGCCTCCTCCAGACCGTGAGGGGGCGTCCGTCCTGGTTCTGTTGGGGACCATGGGTCGAGGGTATGGAAGCCCTACCCTGTAGGGGCCCGTGGTCACCGCCAGGCGGCGCCCCGATGCCGGTTGATCACATCTGGTCCTCGGCCGGAGCTGGAGCCCGGCCGGGACGCCTTGGAGGACCGGAGGAGGGCGTGTGCCTCCTCCAGACCGAGTGGGGGCGTCCGTCCAGGTTATGCAGGGGGCCTCGGGTACAGGGCTTGGAAGCCCAGCCCTGTAGGGACCCGTGGCCACCGCCAGGCGGCGCCCCAGTGCCTAATTATCCCGGGAGCCCGGCACTTCCGCCACACCAGGAAGTGCCGGGGGGAAGACGACTGGGGATGCACGGACGGCTTCCGGGTGCGCAGCCGGCACTTCCGCCACACAGGGGTGTGGCCAACGTCAGGTGCCGGGAAGCAGCTGGAGCTCGTCCGGGTCCCCATAAAAGGGGCCGCCTCTCTCCAGTCAGGAGGTGGAAGTCGGGAGGCAGCAGACTGAGCTGGAGAGAGAGGACGGAAGGCGGCCAGGAAGGCACAAAGACTGTGGGCCCTGGACATTGGGGAAATCGGTGCGGAAGGCACTGGGGTTCGTGAGTGCACAGAACTGTCTATTGTATATATTGTAAATAAACGGTGTGTGGGTGCAAGAATGTTGTCCGTCTGTCTGTGCCGGGGCCAGCGTTCACAATATATATACACACACACACACACTCTGTTATGTTTTAAAATTTGTTCTTATGACTGACTGTTCAGCAGTCTTACAACATATCTGTTGAAACAGACTCTTCAGAATCTCATCAGCAAAACTCCTCACCTATGACTGTCCCTGAAGTGAGGTGTGCCAACCCAGAACCTTGACGCAAGTGAAAGAGCCAAGTGAGCCTCCCCAGAAAAAACAATAACGTATTAAGCACATCAAATCTACCATGACAACAAAATTAGAAAAGAAAGATGCAAACTGCTAACTACATAGTCCAATTTCTTTTTTTATCAAAATTATTCATAATGCACAGTTGTACAGCTAGCAAACTGCAATATGCAAAAACTGCACTGTGTAATGTTTCGGTACTACTGTACATTGAGAGAATAGCAACATTTACAATTCTAAACAAGATATTTAGAAAAATTAAGTAGCACAATTATATTGGGTTTGATATATGGGACTGCCTTGGAAAATTTGGGACATTTGGTCATTTTAGCAATAACACCTAGAATTCTTTCTCTTTCTTTCATCCTCACTCCTCTTTTTACTTGTTGGCTTCCTGACAAAGAGTGTCCCTTAAATTATTCCTAGGGCTCAATTGTAGGACATTCCAGAGAGCACCAAGGCAGTTAGTGGTCCCTTATTCTATTGAATTTTTTCCTCCTGATTTCCATTTAAAGAGCAGAGACACCCTCATATGATACTGCTGACATCTCACCCCCACCCCAACTGTAAAGGTAGTAAACTTACATTCAAAGAAACAAGCGGAATCATGTCATATTAGACTAGTTGAACATTTTCTTTATCTGACTAAAGAATCTTAATAATAGTTTTACACACAATCATAGGATTGATTTGTCTCTTTCAATCACTTCAGAGGAACAGGTTCCTATGGCCTTAGCAAGAGACTGACAGTTCTGTTAGAGGTAAGAAAAACAAATACTGTATTTCTGTCGAATGAAACATCAGCTGACCTCTGCTGCTGGTCAGGAAGGGGAACCTGAGTCTCAAACTTTAAAACTGAATGGTTTATAAGAGGCAAAAGAAAAATTCTTTGTATGCAGTCTGGGCTTGCATGACCAAACAGATGATACGTATCAGAGCACAGAAGGTGTAGAATGGCAGAATCATCAGCTTTAGAGGGGAGGGAGGCTGACATTGCAGAACACATTTCTTGACGTGATAATAGTGCAAAGGAGTGAGTGAGAAGATGGCAAAGAAAGACCAGCGAGGTGAGGAAATGATTAGATACTGTCACAGTTTATTCAGATTCTCTGGTGGTTATATGGTGCTGTTAGGTAACATTTGAACACAAAGTAAACACATTTAATATGAGACTGTCTTTCCTTCCAGAAAATATAACAAAGGGAACATTGTATCTTTCTTCATTTTTCAATTTTTCTGCTCTTTCACTGACTAACAAATTCCAGCAGGGAATAAATTAGGATTCAGCATGTGTCTAAAATCCTCGGTCTCACTGCAGGGGGGTTTCCTTCTCAAGGACTTCTTGTTCAAGATGGGATGATGTAAGCTGAAATGGAAGGTAGAATTTCACCAATTATTTCATCAATTACTTTGTGTTTTATGTTTGTAATTAATTGAGGTCACTTTGCAGAGATGTTTTCACTTTGAATTAAAGAGACTTTTTCCATTGATTACACTCAAAAAATTCAAATTAAATCCACTGTGATTCAATGTTGTATAGTAATAAAATGTGAAAATTTCCAGAGGGTTGAATATTTTTTGTTGATACTGTAGATCATTGATAATTACACATCAGACTGCCTCATTTTTCAAAAATTACAGTATGGATATTACAAAGAGCATTAAACCAGACAAGACGGGAAATGACTCTGCTTATCAATCTAATATATATTGATGGCAACAGAAAGCATCTAACAAATGGTAGGAGCAGGGATTGGACTAATCTTAAATGCAAAGAAATTGCCAAACAAATAAGAGTCAGACTAAAATCACATTTGTTGTGATTTTGTTGCCAAATATGTTCATGATGAATGACTTGGGCATTGACAATCAAAGGTTAAAGCTCCACACAAGATAAATTATCATGTATGTTTCAGTGTGCTTTGCTGTGTGTATTGCATGTACTGTATTTCGACGTGAAAAAATCTTTTTTTACTTTACAGATGTACATTGATGCAGCGCTACCCTGACTCCACTGATAAAATTTGTTGCATTGGATTAACATATTTGATTAATAATGTAGCAGTCAGAAGACATAAGCACTTATCGATCAGGGTTTACTGCAGTGCTCTGAAGCACTTACAGATGCATTCTATTTGTTCCACAGCATTCTAGGAAGCACTGTCCAGCAGTCTGGGTGCTTTGAATACCAGCACCATGATTACAGTCTAACGATCCAACATTTCTAGTGACAGGAAGTGAATGTGAGGATAGCTGATGAGAGAAGGAGCACTGGATGAATGACAGGAGCTATATGAGCGAGCCAAAGTACTATGTGGAGCCAAGGAGGTAGGAGCCCTGAGGATTCACATAGAGGCCACAGGTCAGAAGGTAAGTGACAAGACTACTGCCTGCAATCATCAACAGTGGCATGGAAAGTGGACGAGGCGACTTGAGAAGTGACTTGTTCTGGTGCTTGTGTATTTATTTGGTGGTGTTCCTCATACCCCGTAACAGTGGGGAGATTTGCATAGACATGCCAGAATTCAGCGATTTCCTTGTTCCGTGTTGTGAAGTAAAACAATAAATATGACTTTTTGTTAAATGGCTTACCTGCATCTGTCTCTCCCATGTCTGTACTTGTTACAGTGTGTTCTTATATCATGCCTTAGCATCCATTGTGGTGTTCCATACCTTTTATGTGTTTATTCTCTAGCTGTATTTTTGTGCTGTTCTTTGGTTAACTTCTGAGTAAAAAGTCTATTCTGTTGATGTTCATCTACTGAAATATAGAACGTCTGCACATAATGACACCGGTGTTCTCTAACAAACCACCTCTTCAGTCTTGTATCTAATTGATTAGCGTGTCAGTCACACAGCCGCTTGCTTAATTTACTGTAAATTCTTTTGACATCAATGCTTTATTAAAATTGTTCTCATAACCAAGCCTTAATTAAAGATCAATTTGATTTTATAATGAAAATTCACATTGACAGGTCCACAGAAATGCTCATTTCCGCCATTAGATTTTGTTTGAACTACAGGTCTATCTTTAAGTATTTCACTTAGTACTTAAAGGAAACAATTCTGTTGGAGCATCTTAATGAATGCCTTTGAGAATCTTAAAGAATTAAATTAGATCCTCACATAAGTTTGTTTTTCATCAATAACAAGTTTTAATTTTCCAAGCCTCTCAAAATAATAGATGCCTTTGAGTCCCTGGATGTACTTGGATGGCCTTCCCTGCTGCTATGTTTGTTTCTATAGCATGTTGACCAGAACTGCCCAAAGTACTCCATATGTCATCTTACTAGTTCATTATAGAATTTGAGCATAACATTCTCTGATTTTAAATCAACCATTTTACAAAATAAATCATATTTTCTTGGAAGATGACCATTCTCTTCATCCTAAGCCCCTTGCAGAGGTTGCTCCCTGTAGGGCAGTGTTACACAATTTAGGGTCATACAGATTCCATTTCCATGGAAGAACAATGGACATTATGGAATTCACTCCAGAAAATGGAATTTCCTTAAAAAAAGGATTGCAAGTTTTCTACTATTTCACCATATTAAATTTTTAAACTGTTTATCTCACATGTAAAAAAAAAGACAACAAAAAATTAATTTCAATAGCACATTTTCATACACAGGATGTAGCTCAAAGTGCTTTACAAAATGACAAAGGAATAGTGTCAAAAAAAAACAATTAAAATTAGAGAAGCATAAAAATTGAATAAAAAACAAATAAATAAATAAGGGCTTAAATAACACATATATAATTAGTATGAAAGCAGGGCCCTTATGTATAATACTGTAAGTCTCTAAAAATAAGCACAAGGATAAGGTGAGGCAGCCGGGAGGACAGAAAAAACAAACAAAAAAAAGCCTTCCAGATAAGGTGTAGACAAAATTTAAATCTGTAGAGCTTTCAAAAGACTGTTCAGCCCCCACTGGTAATTCTATCTAACATAAATGTCCTTAAGTCAATCCTCATTGTTTCCATGCGTTATTCTAGAGGATTCGATGCAGTAGGTCACATGGTCAGCTGGGGCATCTGCCTTTATCGGGTAGTGGTGGGGTAAAATGAAAGCAGAGTTTGGAAATCTATGGAGAATATGTCAATTCTACGCGTGTATAGTCTATTAGGAATAGACCTAAAAAATAGCTACGAGAAAGCCAAATGAAAACGATTTGAATGTTGGGGGCAGACATTAAAAAAATATAGCAGGGCTCAAGACTGTTTAAGGTAGACCTTAGGCTGCCTCATCAATTGTGGCAAAGTGCATCAAATCATGTTGCATTAGAAAATAGTGCAGTTTTTTTAAGGGTAAGTGTATCAAATCACATTTCGCAAATTGAGTATGCTCAAAGTAGATGGCGGTTTTGTTTGAATTCCTCAGGAAGGTAACAACATGGTCAAGTGTTAGACAACTGAAACACCTATATCTCATTTCACATTAGACATATTTTCCACTGATTTTAAATCTTAGCCTCCATTTACCTGTGTAAAGTATAGCCCGGCCACAGACAGACACGACACCAATGTCTTAAACACACAGGTTTTATTTACACTCTTCAGCCACGGGGCACGCCTTCCCCGTGTCCCAAAGGCCCAACACAGTCCCAAAAAGCACTTAACAGACCTCTGCACTGCTCATAGTATCACCACTCCTCCCAGGCAACCTCCTCCTCCTCCTCCTCCTCCTCCTCCTCCTCGTCGTCGTCGTCGTCGTCGTCGTCGTCGTCGTAGTCTTCTTCCTCCCTAATCTAGCTCCTGAGTGGCTGCCAGCTCTTTTTGTAGCCCTCCCGGAAGTGCTCCAGGTGGCAATTGGCCTAATTAGGTTGCACTTCCGGGTGTGGCTGCATTCCAGCCCACAGAGGCTCGTTAAGCCATGCAGCTCCTCTGGGTGGTGGCCATGGAGCCCAACAGGTCTGAGTCCTGAAGTCCAACACCTGTGGCCCAAATGTAACACTCAGGAGGGCTGCCACCAAGCGTTCCGGGGGACATACTGAGGAGCCCCTGGCTGCTCCCCCCGAACACAAATAGAAGAGGCGTCCAAGCCGGGCATGGGATCAAGCTGCCCGCCACACCTGATCTTAGCCAGTTGGATGCATCCAATGTAACACACATAATAAATGAGGCCAAATAGTCTGCACATGGCTAACATAAAACCAAATAGTTTTAATTATGTCTTTAGTTAGAGGGATGGGCTCTGTGAGAAGTTCACTGAATAAAATATAGTGATGGGGAATAAGGAACATGCAGGTTTTGAGTTTTACAGACAGAAGAGATGCCCATTTTTCTGATGTCTTGTGTTTTATGTACTAAAACAGAATGGAAAAAAGAGAAAAGGGTAGAGTTGGCTCAGCTTGTCGCAGGTGTTAACCCTTTACGAAGTACTTGTATAGCACCTGCACCAGCAGCCAGCACAAACACTTTGGACCTCACAAACAGAAGGGAGGATTTAAGCACAATGCCAAAATTGATAAAAGAACCGTAATCACTCCTGAACTCATGGCAGCTCTTAACCTTTAGCCCAGTGCAGGTTTGATCAGGCAGCACACTTCTGACTATCGTAAATATGGTTAATCACACCTCTGCCTGAAAGTCATAACCCAATCAGTAAAGTAGACATGCCCAACAGTTTTCAGTCGTGTAATTTGACATTATGCAGCGACAAGATCAGCAACAGCGATTGAAGTCTGACACGCTCTACAAAAAAAGTCATATAATGTGACATTGGTTGAAGCTGTTGCAAACATTAGAACTATAATAATGACAGCCAAAGTTAGGGCTGAGCAGTACCTTAGCAAGTATAATGAATCGGACATGTCAGTTATTCTGCAAAGACTTCCAGCATATCACTGGCAGGACCTGCAAGAACACATGCAAAGTGACCATCTAAAGTCTCAGGCACCTCAGAAACAAAGAACAGTGGCAGAGTCATGTGAATTCTGCCGCTCGTGAAACAACAATCACAAGTGCAAAAACAGCTTTTGATTTCAGGAGCGAGGACTGTGTTGCTGTTTGTGCTGAATCCCATGATCAGCTTGGGGAAATGAAGAAACTCCATCCATTTTAAATTAAATATTGTAAGCATGTTGGTGCGTTACCAAAAACCAAAAGCAGACTATGGCAAATCTAGTACTCGACTATGATGTATTTCAACAGAGATATGTCTCAAAGATGGAACAGACAGGCAAAAAAAGACTTTTGATAAACCTCAACATGCTTATACTTGATTAGTCTTGAAATTACACTATTAACTAATTTTAACTTCTGACACATTTATATTAATTTAATTCTTTAAGTTTATGTGCAGTACTAATTGCAGTACTAATTGTTTTCCACTTGCATTGCATTTTTTACATGTAATTTAAGCAACACAGTTTAAAAATAAACTAAAAAGACAATGATACTATTGTTTTTTTTTTTAACCTAATCTTTTTCTTTTGGCTGTTCCAATTTAAGGATTGCCACAGCGGATCATCCACCTCCATCCATCCCTGTCTTTCACATAATTTTTTATTCACTCTATCCATAGACCTCCTCTTTGGTCTTTCTTTTTTTCTTTTGCCTGGTGATTCCATCCTCAACATTCAATTTACTGCAAGTTTTCTGCAACAGAAAGAAAAAATGCAACAATCCATATTTTAGAAAAATAAATATCAGAAATACTAAAATGGAAAACATTTAAATAGAATTTCAGAAAACAAACAAAGTAGAATCCAAAGGGCCCTACCCATTTATAATTCATACCAGCTGTGCTATCCATCTAAGATGAGTTTAATCTGAGTAATCAACGTAGATCTCAGGGTTAACGTTTACAGTGGAATGCATGTGTTAAAAAATGCATTGCAGTTGTCATTCCAACAGAGGTACATCCAAACATTTGCAGTAGTAAAATGTATTACAAATGTTTGCAATGCCCCGTCAGTTGGAATAACAAATGCAACACGTTTTATTACTACAAATATTTGATGCAGTACCTGTTTGAATAACAGGCACACAGCAACCAGGTAGACACACAGATACACAGACACTTGTCCTTTTATTTAAGGTGGATTCCTTATTTATGCACATAACTCTTTGCAATTCTTTAAATTCAACAGTATTTCCTATGTGTTCATTGATTTGTTTGTAGATTTTCTCCTTTTTAAAATTTATTTAGCTGCCTCCTATTCATCTTCTCTCCATTTATTTTTGTGCAATCTGTGAATTTCATAATTTTACTCACTATATTGAATCTATGTCATTAACATACATTAGAAAATGATAACCATTTGAGCACCGATCCCTGAAGGACCATTATATTGTGAAGCCTTCAAAACAACTCTCTAACATATCTTCCTCTCACATAGGTCCCTACAGATGGTTACCAGCAAGAGGTTGTACCTACCATTTCTTTTCTCATTAGCAAAACAGCATTGCATTCAATTATTAACCATCTCATTGTTGAAAACCCACAGATCCCGCAAGTTGTATCTTCTTCCCAAAATCCTTTAAATGAATGATCGCGAACAACGTTTTGTTTCCACATGTGGCAGTTTCATATTTCTAAATTTCAGCTTTATCTGCCTAATGAGACCACTAACTGGAGGTCTTCCACCATATTTAAAATACACTAACTATTCTCTTTGATTTGACATCTTTCAGTTTTAGAGTCCTGACTCTTTTATCATTTCCATGTACACCACATCTCTTTACAGAGTTATTCCTCACAATGAAGGCCTTGTTACTCTTTAACAGAAAACCAATCCAGGGACATCCCATGCACCCCCAAACTGACAGAACTGGATCTCAACCTCAATGCTTTCTTTTTGGACTGCAGCTTTTAAAACCATCTCAACAGAGTCTCAATGAGTACGAGGATGGGGCCAAGATAAATCAATAGCTTTTCAGTTAGTATGATCGAGTGTTTGGGATCAAAGACTTCACATGACCTTTTGTATAAAAATGTAATATCCCCTTATTCACTAATCTCACTGTTTGCTTTCTTTCACGAGGTTTCACAGACACATTTCAAACATACAGAAGACACCAAGCTCATTCTCAGATTTCGCCTGCAAATTGTTAGGCACTAAATGACTAGCTAACCTTTTAACCTCTTCCTTCATCTTCTTTACTGACTGATTTTTACACCTACTCTTTTCTTTCACTACTTTCACCTCACAAGCTTTGTTCCCTCCTTCCCCTTAGATTCTTCACTTGTCTTTCCATTTCAGTCACACATTTGATGAAGGCCACACAGCAGAAACATAGTGTCACTAGTCCCCTTTTTAATATTTTTCAAAGACTATGTAAATATTGTTTTGCATACATAAGCATGAAATGATGAAAATGGTTATTGAGGGTTAACAAGTGTCCAGTAGTAGAAGGGAAGTGGAACGATTATTCACACGGTTTCAATTTCCCTCTATAGAACGGAAGAACACCAACAAGAAGATGCCTGGTGTCATTCCTGTTCTGCCACTGGTTCTGTCCCTTCAAGAAAGAAGGAAATAAAGCTGCATCCCGTCAACAGAAGGTTATTAACAGACCACCAGATTTATTACAGAGAGTGGACAACACTTCTACAGCTCTGCTACAGCAATCTGAATGTGTTGTCATAAGAGGACGCTTAATTGCTACCTACTTCTGTGTATTCCAACACAACCAACCATCTTTTACATTGTTATTGATCATGTTTTTGTTTTCTTCTTTATATAGTATGTATTTTTCTAAATATTGATGAAATTATTGTCTGCCTGTGAATGAGATGCTTATTAATGTTATATTATTGTCTCATGTTTAAAGCATATATATTTGTTCTTTTCGTCGTTTTTGCTGCTCTGTTCAGATTGAGCCCAAGGGGTGGAGCCCCTGACATTGCAGGTTTGGGACCACCCTCATATCCATTATAGGCACTGTTATGATTTGAGTGAATTCAAAATTGTGAAGGGGTGTGAAGCCCCTATTTCCTATCCTGCCCAGAACTGGTTTCACTCCAGACAGGCTTATCCCCAATTCCAAAGGCATGCTTCGACTACACTGGCCCAAACAAGGATTTGGCTTTAAAAATTCACAGTTCTTCTTTAAATGTCCCAAATATACCAAAACTGCACACAGATGAGCTGGATAGAGGAACCAAAAAACCTCTGGTTTGACAGACAATTTTAAATACCAAATCTTTACAAATCTTTATAAATGAAGAAATATTTTTTTTAATTAACAAAAAACAGACAAAAAAGTGTTTGCCTAAAAAAAAAGGCAGCCCAAAGCAAACAATTCCCTAATAATCCAATAATCAATGAGCCAGTCTGAACACAGGTTCATCTTAAAACTTGGTGATAACTCAATAATTGAAAGCCTACTTAATGGTCCAGTGGTAGATAATTTTGTTAACTAGTGTGTTGTGTCTCTTCTACACTTAAATGTTACAAAAGCAAAGGAACTATTAATCAATCTTAGAAGAAATACCCACATAAAACAATCATCAAAGACCAGGCAGGGGAGATTGCTGACAGTTACAAATATCTGGGGAAAATAATAGATTTAACAGAAGCCGTGTGCAAAAAAGGACAGCAGCACCATTACTGTTTAAGGAACTTGAATCCTTTAAGCGTGAGTCCTTTCATTATGTCACTCTTTTATAAATCTTGTATTGAGTCTGTCTTTACTTGTTTTCTGCTGGTCTGGTTTGGACATCGCAGTGTCAGGAACAACAAAATAAATCAAACTGCAAAATGCAGCAGTAAAATAATAAGGTCTCAACAGTCTGACAGACCTGTTATATAAGCACTTATTCCAGAAACTTGAGTGTATTTTGTTAGACAGAACTCAGCCACCACATTCTTAACTCAGTTGTCACCATCACGTCACAGCTTCAAGATACCAAGGATAAAAAGCAACCTGGTTCAAATATACTTTCCTATCAACTGCTATTAATCTTATACTTAACTTCAACTTCACATACACAGACTTAAATAATGGGAAGAACAGTTATCAATTATATCACTCTTAATGTTGGTTTAATATTTACATGGGTGAGTCAAAAATTATCTGCACACCAGCTAAAGAATTTATTTTAATCAACTTTCATAAAAGACAAATACATCATTTTTCGACATAATCTCCCTTGCTATTCATGTACTTTGTCCATCTGTCAACAAGCTTTCAAATTCCTTCATTAAAAAATGTTTTAGGTTGAGCTGCAAGCCATGAATGCACCGCTGTCTTCACTTCTTCATCAGATGTAAATCTTCATCCTTGTAGGGCTTCTTTCGAAACCCAAGTCTGTCGTGGATTATTATATAGGCAGAGCCATAACTGTTTTGCACATGATTTGCCACATCTTCTACGGTCACTCATCTATTCAACAGAATCATTTCACGTGCACGGTCAATGTTGTCATCAGTCATGGACGTGGGCAGGCGTTCAGATCCTTCTTCATGGCTGACACTTGTGTGACCTTCCTTGAACTTCTCTATCCATTCATACACACTTCTTCACAACAAAACACTTTCTCCATATTGTGCACAAAGTCTTCAATGAATATCGGCACCAGGCACACCCTCAGACCACAAAAAACAAATCACTGCTCATTGCTCTTCTTTCGTGCTAATCACAAGTGGGGCAGCCATTGTTTCTTGCACTGCAGTTAAAAATGATCTGACTTAACACGTTCACACCTGCACAACAGTGACTGGGGAGACAGAGACCTTGTACGGAAAGTGCTGATAAGACAGTGCTGCCAACAGAAGTTTTAATACTGGAGTGCGGATAATTTTTGACTCACCCTCGTATGTATGTCAGATGTATGATCTACTGTAATGTTGTACCATAAGTATTATACTCACTACTACATTTATTTACTTGTACTAAGATTACATTTGATGGCTATGCTCATTGTATTTTTAATGTTATGTTGTAGTCTCTTCCTCTTGGAACAAGAAACATTTGAACTAAACTGAATTGGATCCACTCCTCACCCTTACATATATATATATATATATATTATTATATATATATATATATATATATATATATATATACACAGTATATATATATATATATATATACACACACACAAGTGATACATCTCTATATATATAAAATCCAACATCTGTCTGTCTTTAAGTCTGTCCGCGTTTCATGAGAGAGCTATTTAATGCATTTAGATTGGTTTTTTCCTATAATTTGCTTGAACATTCTGGCTGATTGTACAACTTCTCTCATTGCACTATGTACAATAGTTCACTTGCAGTACTGATTTATTCGCACAAATCTGAGAGACATGCAGCGGGCTGAGGGAAGAGGGGTGGAGCCCTTCTCACTCACATGCCAGCCTCAGGGGCATTCCTTACCTCCGCTCAGGTAGCGAAAAAAAGAACAGATTTTTTTCTATAATTTGCTTGAACATTCCGGTTGAAGTTTTCTTGCAGGAGTGATATATTCATGCTAATCCAAGACAGAGGCTGCGGGCTGAGGGGAGGGGGAAGCGTAACGTCAGTAATAGGCAGCCGGGCAGGGTCCTCCTCACTGTGCTGTTTCACAAGTACTATTGATGGCTTGTATGTCATATATATTGTGATGTATATTGTACAGCCTATATATAGACCATATGCAGTTCCTCAGCAGTGATATCAGGATGGCCCCGTCTCTTGGTGTACCACCCACAAAACACAAGAAATACAGGAGAACCCATTATACAGAGATAGTAAATAAATAAACAGAACAATAGTAACAAAAATACATAAATAGAATAATCACCTGAAAAAAACTTTTTAGACAAAGAATGAAGACATAGAAAAGCAAAATAAGCAGAAATTAAAGAACACAACCTGGAAGAAACCTGACAGTTGTAAGCTGGCTGCTAAAGCATTGACTCTTGTTCGTATTTATTTTACTTGGCTTTTTTTTTTCACCTTTTCTGTTCCTGTTTCTGGCTTTAGATTTCTTTATTGTGGACTGGCTCATTTTGCTTTTCTATCATTTTGTATAACTTTAAAGGTCAGGATTTTTTCAGGGTTCTTCTCTTTTTGAGAATTATAAGTGTACTCTTTATCACACACAGGCTAAAAGGCCTATTTCTTCAGTATTCAAAAGTCAGGTCTGTTTATTGAAAGTAAGGCATAGTTTTCAAGGTGAAGCCTTTCTTGGACTTTGTGGAAACCACAGATTAAAACAAAACCACTTACTACTTGTACTGACCCCACAGGGAAACTAATATATTCATGTAAACAACTAGGAAAAGGCATACACAAAAAGCAAGCTAAGAATGTAACTGAAAGTCAGTCCCATCCTTCAAACATACTGGAACTGAAATCAAAAATCAGAAGTCAAAACCTGAAAGCAAGATATCAAAAACCAGGAAGGCAAAAACAGAAGTCTCAGAAAGATTTTGAATGTGAGGTTTATCCGAGACAGCATTTTAACTTCTCATCTAATTGACCCCTTGATGTTTTGACCTTTGAGGCAACTCCTGGCAACTGGGATCTGTGTCAGGATGACGGGAACCACAAAATGGCGATGACCACAGAAAAAAAAAAATGGTGTCACAAAAAAATGCAAATGAATTGTTAGTTGTTCAAAAATGCATTACACATCAAAGTTGAATTTAAAGTCAGAATACCTATGTTTTAAAACCCCAGAAAAAATGCATAAATAGTCAGAATACTTTCAGGACAAAGAAGAAAAAATGATTCAAAAACACCAATCAAAACACAACTCCAGTTTCCTTTCCAAAGAAATCTAAAAGATTTGTTTAGTAGGACCTTCATGTCTTAATGACATTTTGGTTTAACAGGAATTAAATAATTTTGCTAATTTGTTTTTTTTTAATATAACGCCTGCAAAATCATTAAAATATTAAAATATTAGCAATTACGATTACAGGTGCAGCAAAAAACTAATTGTGAAAAGTGGCGAGTATTGCATTCTATTTAGTACTCCTGCTCTGTCAGAACTTGAGGTTTCCCAGTTGCATAGTGCGTTAAACATCAAATGAATGTTATGACCAGTTAAAGATATTTCCTAAGTGCAAGCATATTGGTGATTCAGGGGCACTCGCATCATATGACTAGTTATAGGCAACTGATCTAAACGCATTATGAGGAGTATAAGTAATACTGAACCAAAAAAAGGTATTATTTTAGTTATACATCAATTTTATTTCATAATTATTATAATATCAGTAATTTAATATATAGTATTACAAAAACAGTGACAATAATGTCTAAAAAGTGTGTGATATCTGTTGTAAAAAATAAATCATTATTTTATACAAGAAATTTAAAATTTTTCAACTAACTTGGCATTTAACAATTTCACATTAACAATTTTTAAGCGGTTCTCTGCTAAATGAAAGTTCTACTGTACTGTATCTATACAGAATATAATATATGCAGTTAACAATACAAAATATATATATCTCACTGTACTGTTATTAATTTGAAATTAATAATCAGAATTATAACATCAATTGTCAATTGTTAAATCTGTGTAAACTGCACAACCCTATCTAATATATAAAGCAGAGTCGATGTATATGTGTATGTTTGTTTGTCCTTTATACAAATCTGCACCGGGCATCCGATTGCCACCGAACTGGGGATGGTGCTCCTTTGTGACCAAGAGGGGGTCATGGGGTATGTTTGGTTAGGAAAAATATTCGTGGTGCAGTGCAGGGCACCTTTTCACTGACACAACGTTCGGCATACATCCCAGACAATCCCATCTGGCATACCAAACAATTACAGCTGCTACTTCAAGAGCCTATAAGTCATCTCAAGAAAGGGAAACCGGGCTGTCTGCCAACAGGAGAAGGGCTGCTGATGCAAGAGTGGATGAAACATCTGAAGAAAGTGAAGGCAGGCTGTCTGCCAACACAATACGATTTCAGTGTTGGTCTTTCTGACTGATTGGTGCTATTTGTATGTCCGCCATATAAATCTACACCGGGTGTCCGATCGCCACCAAACTGGGGATGGGGCACCTTTGTGACCAGGAGGAGGTCATGAGGTATGTTTGGTTGGGAAAAAATCGATGTGTGTATGTATGTTTGTTTGTCCTTTATACAAATCTGCACCGGGTTTCCGATCGACACCAAACTGGGGATGGGGCTCCTTTGTGACCAGGAGGAGGTCATGGAGTATGTTTAGTTTGGACAAATGCTCGTGGTGAAGCGCAGGGCAACTTTTCAGCGACACAACGTCCGGCACAAATGCCAGTACTTATCATCGACAAGATGGCCGCACGTTGCAACAGATGTTAATGGCGGCGCCATCTAGCGGCACGTCTGGTCCCTGTGCATCGCTCTTTACTAATGTTTCTTTAAATTGCCAACAGATGAAGGAAGTATCCAAATATGAGAAGGCCGACTGCTTTCATCGGGTGAAGGAGAACTGCCGTATGGATGTAAAACGTGACGGCCCACTGCGTGTGACTGGCTTTCCGTATTTGTGGTGCTATTTGCTCGCTTCGCGACGTATTGTAAATAACGTGCATTCATCTCACTGTGGTGCTTATTCTGTATGTAATACCATGTACCACATCATAATTGTCCTTCTTTTCGCTATTATACCCATACCACCGAAAAAAAGACGTAGAATTAGAAAGTCCACTTCCGATGCCAGAAAATACTCTATTTCAAGGGCGTCTGAAACGTTGCGCAAGACGTGAAGATGTTTTCATACCAACAATTCCGTGTATAATTAGAAAGTCCACTTCTGCTGCCAGAAAAAAGTCTATTTCAAGGGCGTCTGAAGCGTTGCGCACAACGTGACGATGTTTTCATACCAACAATTCTTCTAATTCCAAATGATTTACCCTTCGATTTCAAACTACTACAATTTCCTGTTTGTTTAGATGGGCACATAGATCACAATTGGCTTCTGCTATATCAAAAACGTTTCTCTGAATTCTGCATGAAAACATGAAAATAAAAATTTTCTCAGCAACCACAACAAAGTACTGTATATGGGGTAAATAACATGTAAAGAAAGTATAATTTCTGGATGGATTATTCCTTTAAGGTGCTACTCTTGCTTTTTTATCAATATACATGTAAACTCATAGTAAACAATTATAAAAAGCACTAAACCTTATCCAAATACACTTTCAGGAAGTTACAATCAAATAATCTTTCAAAAGACAATTTCTTTAACCGCTTATCTGAACAGAAAAATAAATAAACAAATGCAGCTCGCCACACTGTTCAACCACGTCAGCCTCTTTATCACGGACGAGGGAAAAAATAACAGGAGATACATCTAATTCTGCCTATGCAAGCACACGTAATCAACACCTCATCAAATACCAGAGACAAGATCTTATGATTAAATAATGGATCTGAACTGAAAAGAACAGAAAAGATTTTTTACATCCATTACATACACCATATTTTTTTGCAAATGTAAAGTTTCTTGTTTAAGGCATTATCAGCAAAAGTTTTTTTTAAGTGTGCCCTTCAGTTTCAGTAGTTGGTAACAGCTGGAATAAATTGTATGGTATAAAATTTTTGTTCTGGAGAAAAATAATAATTGATTCAAATAATCATCATTATTATGTCTATAGATCTTGTACTTTCTGTACATTTTATAATATTCAAATGCTATTCTTATGCTATTCATACCGGGTAATCCAATCATATCTGCATAACAGCATGTATTATGATTCCATGGATTAATAAAATAACAGTGGACGGTCAAGCTTTTAGTTACAGGACCTCAAAGCTGAGGAATGGTATGGCTCCAATAAAAGGAGGTGCCCCTTATGTCTCAGGCTGAAGGCTCACTAGTTATGTTTAGGATACCCTGAGTAGAGCTGCTGATTAACTGTGCATACTGCATCTCTGTTGTTAATCAGTAATACTTAAACATGTGTAACACGATATTTATAACCAGTTAGTAACTCTCCCCTGTTTTGTTTCTCTTCTCTGTATCCTCAGCTTGCTTCACTGCCCAGTATTCAGTTAGCCTGTGGAAAGGTCATCTCATATAAAGGAGCTCTGGAATCATTAGGATCATTAGGTAGCAGGGTCCTTTCATTAGATTGGCTGACCCAGCACTGACCAGTTGGGGGAGGGATGGCTTGTTGGCCGAAGTCTGCAGGACTCTGACTGTATCTGCCTTGTCTGACTTCTTTTTTACAATCTGATTGTGGTTCTACAGTTTGCTGATGGACAAATATTGTTGTTTCTCATTTGTTAATTAGTTTCTACTTTGTTTTTGATGCATTTTAACAAATCTGTATCCTTAAATATGATAGTTGTACATTTAGTAAGTGGTTTAATCAATTCTTATATTTTGCCTTGAGAGTTGGCACGGTGCTCTGTGCCTGCATTTGGTGCTGTGCTGTGCAAGAACAGAATAGTTTTTTAACTGTTGTATTGCATTCCTGAGGTGGCAATGATAGATTGGCGATCTAGCTCTGTGAAGACAATTACTTGTGTTCTGTTTTGTCTGCTTTATTTACCTCATTTTTGACACCCATTGCATGCCCAGCCTACCTTGAAAGGGGACTGTCCCTGAATTGCTTCTCCCCCAAAGTTTTTTCTTGTCTTCTTAGAGAGTCAAGGGTGGGGAGGCTGTCACAAAACAGGGCCTGTTAAAGCCCATTGAGGGATTCCTTGTGTGATTTTGTGCTACACAAGAAATACATTGGTGTTTCTACTGAATTTAATGTTGATAAATATAAATATATATTTATTTACCTTCTAAAATATTTTAAGCAGATCAGATCAGACAACAGTCTCAGAGTATATGGTAAATTATATGTCATTCTCTTTTCTCTTCCTATCTATCCATCCACTTAACACCTCTTAACATAAACCCACTCTGATTTGCAAAACACTGCATCATCAGGCTTACTAATGCACTGCCATTTTAAATCCATCTGATAACATACTGTATATCTGGACTGAGTGAAATCAGAACCCTTGAGGGACAAAGAGTGAAATGCTACATGCAAAACACAACATCCATCAATCCATACATTATCCAACCTACTATATCCTAACTACAGGGTCACGGGGGTCTGCTGGAGCCAGTCCTAGCCAACACAGGGCGCATGGCAAGAAACAAACCCCGGGCAAGGTGCCAGCCCCCCACAGGGTGCACACACTCACACACCAAGCACACACTAGGGACAAACATAACAGCTATGACTTAAATCAGGGTGCCACCACAAACTATATTTTCAGTACTGCATTTAGAAAGGCACAACGGCCAAGCAGTGACACTGAAGTCATCATGACTTTGTCACCTCTTAGAAAATCAGTCTTCATCGGATGAACTCAGACATTCTGTCAAACCATACTGTATAATTACACAATTTACAAATGCCATATTTTGCTGATATAACAGTTCTTTGATTATGACTTTGGAATAGCATTGTCACCCTGTTTTCACCAGATGCAGCAGGCATACTTCATCTTTTAAAGTTTATCTTTGAAATAAGATGGCACAAAAAGCATTTCACCAACATTTTTCATAATTTGATTATAAGAGCTTTCTACAACAATTTTATAGTAAAAAATTGTAACGTGGTATGTGTAGAGGTAGACAGATAGTGCTTACAAAAATAAAAATATTTTACTTTACATTTTTGAGGTTAAAACTGATGCCTACATATAAATGACAATAAATCAATGCAGTATTTATATCTGCATTGAGCTCATTTAATAACAGCATAACACAATAGACAATGTTTTCTCACAATTGACCATATTAGGGAAGGCCTAATTGCTTTGTTTGCTTTTGATGATGATTAATATGGTATTATATAAGGTAAGAAAAGTTTAACTTTTAAACAAAGAATTTATTTAAATACTCTTTATAACCAAAGTGATTTCAATTGGACTGAAAAAAGATGTGGACAAATGTATTATGTATTCAATGATTTTTCAGTGTTGGATATTACTTCTGCAGTATTTTATCGAGATTGGGGAGGTGTAGAGGTGAGAAGTACATCTGCCAAGTAAAGCTCCTGTTTATACAGTAGTGCAGGTGATTCTTCCAAATCATAGTTAGAAATCTTTGGTGGTAGTCCTTTTTTGCTCTGTGTGATGTATTATTCTATGAAAGCATGCTTCTAAACTGGCAAGGCTTGAGCAGGAGTCTGAGGAAGGATATTCTCTTATCTCTTTTCATAAATTTAGAAAAACATTCCAATCTTTGAGAAGTAAATTTTATTCATTCCAGCTATGTGAGCAGAATTGACTGCTTTATTATCTAGTATTTCAAACCATATATTTAATTCAATTTGGTTTACTCAGACATCTACAGTAAGTATCACAAAGGACTAAAAAATTATAATCCTATTATTCCAGTTCTTAACTTACTACTTTGACTTCCTGTTAAGCACAGGGCCTACTTCTGGCATACAGTAAATGTTTTTGTGGCACATTTCCTTTGATCTAACCATACCCATCACAGAAAGTTATTTGGCGATTCTTATTAAAAAGCAGTCACATAACAGGAAAAGTCAAGGAATAAAAGCACATGTGATGGATATATTTTGTTCAGTCTCAGTAAACATTTTTTTAATTCAGTAGGTTTATGCTGTGCTCTTTGATTAACTTACTTAAATATACATGGAAAAGGGAACCATTTCAGTTCAAGAATATTGTACTTTATATACTATTGATCAATTATTCTTTTCTGTATTGGTATTGCCTCAGCAGTAACATCTGCTCGAATGATTATTTATGTTTGGTAACAAGGAGCAGCAGAAGTCCTCGATACATTAACTCAGTCCTGATAAAGCTTCTGTTGAAAGAGCCACGAATCAGGGTTTCTGTTATTTTTCTTCCTCTTCTAGGTATGTAAATAGTTAATGTTGTTATTAAATAAACATAAAATGTTCCTTGTATATTGGACATATTTTGTAAAAGATTTTAAAAACTTCAATATATCTTTTGAAATACTGTATTTATAGTAAAATAAAGCGGAAACCACTAAATGCGCTCTTTAATGTGAACCGCATGCAATGCACCCATGATGTATTTGTTCAATAGTGCTTTTATGTTGATCACTCAATGTCATGTTAATTCTTTAGCATTTATTATTTAGTTTTCTTAGTATAAAATACCACAACAAAATGAAAATGTAATTTATATTTGTATTACTTTAATTATATCGGCGAAAAGTGATAGGCTCTGGAATTCTTTGTGAAATGAAATGATGCAATAAGGTAGTAAGGTTAGCAAATTTATTGCAGTTGAGTTACCTGTAATTATATTTGTAAGCATTTTAACTGGTGGAAATGTGATTTATTGTGCAAGGCATACAATGAATTAATCTGGAGGAAAGTAAAGGCAGAAAGCGTAAATTTATGTTAATATAAATGTTCAGAGAAATGAATGATTATTTTATGACATTATTTTTAATATTGAATATGCTTATTTATCATGATAAAGATTATTTTGAAAGAGTCATGAGTCAGGATTTCTGTTATCATTCTTCCTTGACTAGAAAGGGTTTGACACAAACTTCTGGTGGGTGCTCAAGTACTGTTCCATTTTGCATGTTTGAAGGTCTTTTGTGCTGCTGCAAGTAGTTTTGTGATATTTGTTTTGTTTATTTAGATTCTAGTGCCTGAATACTAGATTTATATTTTTTTATTTTATTTCAAATATTGACAGTCTTTCCTTTGTTTCTGGCTTGTTGCATTATCTTACATATTTCCCTTCTTGTAATATTTGGTTTTTGAGAATTAATTCATGTAGTTTTTGAAATTTTTGAAAATATTTTCCCTATTGTTTATTAATGTTAATGTTACTGTAGTACCATCCTGAAAGATTTTCTACTGCAATCATCTCCATTTAATTGTTTTTTTTATACCCACAACATCAGAATGTTCTTTATAGTGATGGCATCCATAGTTAACCATGACTGATAACTGGGAATTGTTGCAACATGTGATATCATCATTTAGAAACAATATAAGATGGTGGCATGGAAGGATTCATTACTCTAGTGTTAGATTATTAAAAAAAAAAAAAAAAAAAGTGTTAAAGATTGCAGCTCCAGTCGGATATGGGGTTTTGCAACTTTTCCAGCTTTGTTTTTCTGCTTCGTTTTTTAGACTATGATTTTGTTTCTTGTTCATGTTTTGGCCACATTATTTGCTGTTATTCTAATTTATGAACTCTAGTCTCTCTCTTACCCATTCCTGCAGAGCTTTCCTTCTCCCAGTTTATCCTCAGTTTCACCCTAAATACCTGCTTCCTCTTTAGTTTTCATATTTTCATAACACTTGTATTAATGAGGAGATCTGTTTCTGCATGGTGCCTACTCATTCTCCAGTGTTATTTAGACCACAGTTTACATAGCTGTTTAATGGAGTCTTCTGTTCTGAATAGACACTTGTGATGGACAATAATGTTACTCATACTATTGGTAGAATGTTTTTGAGCAAGAAAAGTAAATTTTAAATTTCAATGTCCATACTATGATGTGGTAGGTATGAGTTATAATTCAAAGCAGTTTTAAACTCACTCTAAATTATTTTTATTGTGTATTGTGAAAAATTGTGATTGATTATAAGTGACTATTATCTAGTTCCCCATAGAACACAGACAGCAATGCACACCTGGGTGGGTATTATCATTCAGTAACATCAATAACCACACAAGGAGATGATGTTTCTAGGTAAAAAGGATATTCTAGAAGAAACAGTGCCTCAGGGGCTAAAAGATTACCATTAAAGGAGATGAGCAGTGAGGTGAAGCACACAGCTGATCCTCTTTTTAAAATGGCTGAATCTCTCCAAAGTAGTTTATTTTTCTCCTTAAAACAACATGGATAAATTATTTTACAATATGTGTGAAATCATAAGATGCAGGTCAATACTCAATAACCTTCTTGGCTTGAAAAATGAACATATTAAGTATGCTTTAATGTTTTTGTTTTCAAGCATGGACATGTGCCCTTTGAAACCAATTTTTAACCACAATAAAAGGAATAATATATGTTTTTTAATTTATAAATGTAAGTTACTTTAGAACAAAAGTTCATGTGTCAAATTAATATATACCATAATTGTGAACAAAAAAACTTAAAAAAAACACTGAATTTATCCTTTAAGATTGTCAGATCCTATGGTTAATAGGGCCTCAGTAACCTGAGAAGTCTATTTAAGTCTCCTTCCTTAAAATAAAACTCTTCTGTGGCTTTACTATGCTGATAACTGCCTTTATCTAGTATTCCTTATCTTCTGAGTATGATATAGTATTTTGCTTTGTTTTTACTTCCCCCAAAATGGTATTTTTGCGTGTTACTTACCCCATGTGGTTTGACACAGAGCAAAAGAAAGAAGACTTGAAGATGACTTCACCTATGAATTACGTAGCATGAGTACCATCAGAATTGTTCACAGATGTTTTGATATTGTTTGCTATTGTCCTTCATTGGTATAATAACACTTAAAACTCTGATGGGGACCCACATTTTAAGAACTTGTGTAAAGAGAGCAACGCTTTGAGAGGAAGACCAAATCATTGACAAAAACACAGAGTACCAGTAATTATTTTTTTCTACTTCAAGCACTAGCCACCTAGACTTATAGTGTATCTTTTACGTTTTTTTAATTCCAATCTGTATGAAAACATGAGATAAAAAAAAACAAAACATTCTGGGCCATCATTACAAACCACATGGGGTAAGCAACGTATAAAAATATCATTTTTGGGTGGGTTTTTCCTATAATTAAAAGTTTCATAGAAATTTTCACATGTAATTTTATTAATAAGGTTTTCAAAGTTTTGTATTTTCTCTTTAGCTGGTTGTTCCACATTTCCTTCCTATTTATTTCCTTTTCCTTTTAGGTATTTATTCTTTGTTAATTAGTTTGTTCTTTTTTATAGTTATAATTTTGAAGAATTAGGTTTCTTAATTTATTTCTTTGTAAAACTGAATTCTTTAATTAATGACTTCGTTTTTCTAGTGGCTTTTCTGAGGCTTGGAAAAGGTTTTTGTGGTTTTGGCCTTTCCATTTGGGACTAATCATAACATGGACATTGCCAAATATGCATAATGACCAGAAGCATCTGTAAAAGCAATTTCCACTCATTACCCTTATGGATGTAGAATATACAATAAACATTCCTCAGATTCATTTTACAAGAAATTGTAGTTTGATTCACTTGATTTAACAATAGAGAGATTAAGGGGAATGGGTAATTACTTTAATGGTTGTTTTAGTTAAAGCCTAGTAATCAAAGCGAGTCCTAGGAGTTCATTTTTCTCTACAAAAACAGAAACTGTGCTAAAAACATTTTACAGAGTTTCAAGTATGTATTCTTCCATAGCTTTGCTTTCAGTCACAGACAAAACATCAAGACAACATTCCCATAGTGGGAATTGGGGAACCATTGCTGTGAGGAAGCAAAGTTCAGACCACAGATAAGTATGTTGCCTCTGAAAAGAACTTATTCTTCTATATTTATACATATATACATATATATATATATCTATAATAATAAAAGGCAAAGCCCTCACTCACTGACTGACTGACTGACTGACTGACTGATTGACTGACTGACTGACTGACTGATCACTAATTCTCCAACTTCCCATGTAGGTAGAAAGCTGAAATTTGGCAGGCTCATTCCTTACAGCTTACTTACAAAAGTTAAGCAGGTTTCATTTCGAAATTCTACACGTAACGGTCATAATGGTCGATAACGGTCGACAACGTCCGCCATGTTGAACTTTCTTATTTATGGCCCCATCTTCACGAAATTTGGTAGGCGGCTTCCCTGCGCTAACCGAAACCGATGTATGTACTTATTTCGATGGTATGACGCCACTGTCGGCCGCCATATTGAACTTTCCAACATCACCAATTTTCAAACTTCCCGTGTAGGTAGAAGGCTGACCCCATCTTCACGAAATTTGGTAGGTGACTTCCCTGTGCTAACC
>JANRMT010062841.1:42087242-42114053 GCA_026402145.1 Polypterus bichir lapradei
TTGAACTTTCTTATTTACGGCCCCATCTTCACGAAATTTGGTAGGTGACTTCCCTGAGCTAACCAAAACCAATGTACGTACTTATTTCGGTGGTATGACGCCACTGTCAGCCGCCATATTGAATTTTCCAACATCACTAATTCTCCAACTTCCCGTATAGGTAGAAGGCTGAAATTTGGCAGGCTCATTCCTTACAGCTTACTTACAAAAGTTAAGCAGGTTTCATTTCGAAATTCTACGCGTAATGATCAACAACGTCTGCCATGTTGAACTTTCTTATTTATGGCCTCATCTTCTCGAAATTTGGTAGGCGGCTTCCCTGCATTAACCGAAACCAATGTACGTACTTATTTCGGTGGTATGATGCCACTGTCGGCCACCATATTGAACTTTTCAACAGTCTTTGTTACTTATGGGCCCATCTTCAAGAAATTTGGTACACGGGTTCCCAATGCTAACTGAATCCTATTTACGTACATATATACGTCCATAGCCTGCAGCTTGGTCACCATGTGAGGCGGCGTTGGGTCTCCCATCCCATCACCTCCCACGTTGTTGGCTGCCTGCCTATATAAGGCCGTCCGTCGCTCCAGTCTCTACATTCCCTTCCTTGCTTCGCCACGGGATTCACGTCTCCCTGCTGATAACTACAGCCTTTTTGTTTAATCCACGGCTTCTCCGCTGTTTTATTGTTTGTTTATTACAATTATAGTTATTGTATAGGTATTTTACACTTACTTTACATTACTCAGGTACCCATTTCCTTCATCATTCCAACCCCCATTACCATGTCTATCGAGGTAATCACCATCGATCAAAGAACTGTCACTTACCGAGTGGTTTCCATGCCCTGAGATGGCACCTACCTTTTCCATTCTCTGTGTTACATATTGCACGGCCATATCAGGCTCACTCTTGATATCTGGAAGAACATTGTGTCTTATGTATTGAATGACTGGGACAGGTTCAAGGTGTGGACTGATGACGGTACAGGAGATAATTATACTACACAGGAGCACTAGAAGAGTGAAATGCTTAAGCCCTTCACCTATGGTTCTGCATGTGAGTTGATGGCTGCCGCTGAATTGTTCGGTTGGTGCTTTCAAGTGTACCGAAATGGCCAAATATTTTACACCTTTCGACAACCGCCAATGCCTCTTAAACATCTTACATTCATAGGTGACAATTTCAGTAGTGGACACTTTGATGTTTATGAATGTTTAAACTCTCAAAAGCTGGATGTGAAGTTATCGATGAAACCGGTTGTAAGCTTACAACGCTTGACAGATGCCGAATGTCACTTCAACACAAGTCCTGCAAATACTGTCGTAATTGAAACAAACCATGAAACTGAAATCGATTATGACAGCAGCAATCCATGCTGTGAGATTTGAAACAAGATTACTGTTCACATGGCCAACTGTAAGTTGCATGCTCAAGAGTAAGCTCAGCGCACAGCTTGGTCATGTTACAACCGGAGGGCCGAACTGACAACGTGGTATACAAAGAGATCCTTAACAAATAATTATTGCCATATTTTCCCTCACTTTTAAAAGGTTAAATTTTCTTCTTAATAAAAATTTTAATGCAGTACTTCACCGCTGCGAAGCGCGGGTATTTTGCTAGTATATATATATATATATATATATATATATATTCAAACTTCTAAAAACAGCATCACAGCATTTGCTTCAAAAGCAGCTTAATTCCATACACACAAACAAGCAGTTTCTCAACTTCCCCAAATTTGAAAATTGAAAATATATGAGTATACTCTTACATAATTAACCTACACAAACACCTATAGGTTTTCATGTTTGACCAATTTGACAATGAAAGTTAAACATGGAGACTACAGACCACTGAGTTTTAATATTAATACTTCAACTTTCATCAACAGCTATTTCTGAACCCTGGCATTTCTCATTTAGCCATTAGGAAATTATGACATTTGGAAACCTATTTATTTTAAGTGTTATATCATGGAATGTATTAATTTCAAAGATACAAAGTTTTACTTACTGCCAACATACTTAATAATTCAACTCTATGAAAGGAATTTATAGCATAAGGTTCTTGGGTTTAAACCTTCATTGCCTTGGAATAGTTAGTTTATAGCAAAACTAGTTAAAATGTTGAATGAGTAAATGAAAAGAAAGAGCAAAGTCTACTCGCTTGGGCTGAGATTCAAATACAGTCTACTCCAGTTTCATGACAGGAGCTCTAACCACTGCACCACCCTGTTAGCATATACAATATATGCACATGTAAAAGTAATAGTTACAAATAAGTTATGCTTACAAGTCCAAGGAGGTTCGGCTCAAGCTTTATATCACACTGGTAAGGCCTCACCTGGAGTAGTGTGTACAATTTTAGTCTCCAAGTTGCAAGAAGCACATAGTAATGCTGGAAAAAGTACAGAGAAGAGCAACTAGGCTGATTCCATGGCTACAGGGGATGAATGATTAAGAAAGATTAAAAAAGATCTGAACCTTTTCAGTTTAAGCAAAAAGAGATTAAGAGGAGACATGACTGAAGTGTTTAAAATTATGGAGAGACCTAGTACAGTGGATTGAGAAAGTTACTTTAAAATTAGTAAATCAAGAACACGGTGACACAGTTGGGAACTTGTTGAGGATAAATTTCATACAAACATTAGGACGTTTTTCTTTACACAGGGAACCACAGACATTTGGAATTAGCCACCAAGTAGTGTGGTAGACAGTAGGACTTTCGGAACTTTCAAAACTAGACTTGATGTTATTTTGGCCAAATTTAGTGGATAGAATTGGTGAGCTTTGTTGGGCTGAAAGGCCTGTTCTCGTCTAGATTGTTCTAATGTTCTAAACAGCTAACTAGAAGCTGACATTTATATACCTTAAATCAGTTCAATTTATCATTCAAAGAAGGAGCAGAACTTCTTCTGAAGTATCAATCAATCAATCAACATTTATTTATATAGCACATTTTCATACAAAAAAATGTAGCTCAAAGTGCTTTACAAAATGAATAGAAAAATAAAAGACACAATAAAAAATAAACATAAGTCAACATTAATTAACATAGGATAAGTAAGGTCCGATGGCCAGGGTGGACAGAAAAAACAAAAAAAAACCCTCCAAAAGCTGGAGAAAAAAAAAAAAAAAAATCTGTAGGGATTCCAGACCAAGAGACCGCCCAGTCCCCACTGGGCAGTATTCAGTATAAAGTATACTGTGTACTGAATATGACAATGCTTTACAAACATGTTTTGTTACTGACTGTGTGGAGTTTGTATGTCATCTTGACGGCTTTTACTTTTTTTTTCCTTCAATGAAGGACTGGTAAAGGGGAAACTCTAAGCTGATCCAGTGTAGGTGAATTTGTAATCGTACCCTGCAGTGGACCAACTCAAGGCTCCGCATGGTGCTCATTAAGAAAAATCGGACTGTTACACTGATCCAACAAGACTGAAAGTATGTGGTATAAAGCATTATGAATGTAGATCTTTAGTTAAAGGAAAATGCAAAAGAATATTCAATTGTATTTGAGTTCTGAACCCAAGAAATATAATGCCAAATAACAAATCTAAAACCAGAAACATATATATCAGTTGAAAAAGTGAATTAATCAATCCACAAATATTTGCTAAACATTTTCAACTATTTAAAAAGGTTTACTTTGCCAAGGGTGCCACCATCTTTTAAATCTGCAAAATGATGAAGTCACATGTCATGCCACTTCTGTGTCACACATCCAATAATTGCTGCCATGGATGAAAACAGACAATACCACAGTGCCATGAAGATCACTCCAGAAAATGGCAGCCCTCAAGTGAATACATCAGACAAAATGGCGTTGTGATGTGGTCAACGAAACATCATAAAAATAAATCAAAAATGGAAAGTTAATTTTGCATGAAGATGATTCCCAAGGACTCAGAAAGGTCTCTAATAAATTCTTGACAAAGCTGTACTGGAGTAAGTATAAAAGACTATAAAATTATTCACAATGTTATATATCAAAGAAATGGATACATGTTGAAGTGTTTCATAATTTTTGCGATCTTTAGAGAACTATAAAATCGTTTGCTCTGGCTTGATGCAAAACACAGAATATGAAGTACTAAATTAAAATGTCTGGAAATTATAAATATTGCAGCTTCACACTGATATATTTTTTTCACAGAGATAACTGACAGAACTACATTTTAATAATTCCCACTCTGTTGATTAAAAGGCATATTTTTAACACCAGCTTCTTGGTCTTCAGCATATACCTTATTTTAAATGAGACAGTAATATGGAAACAATGCATGAAAAAGCCAGTCCATGCAAAATTAACAACTTCACAATCTGTAATATAATGCTGCAAATACATTACATTTATTAGCAAACACTCAATCTTTAATTTATATTGCACTTTTCACAGCAATCCTTCTCATGAAGCTCATTACAAAGCACTGCGTTTTATAAACCATTAGGGTAAAACAATGTCGTGAATATTTAACTGCGAGGTTTAAGTGGGCTATGGTAAAGAAATGGATTGTAGGAGTTTCCAAGACAGCCATTATGAGCTTTCATTCATGCTTTATCTTGCTTTTATTGTTGTGGCTATGTGTAAAAATTGGAAATTTATACTGCGTTGCTAACAATACACTCAATTTCCTCATGTATGTTATTTTCTGAACCCCTTTTTATTTCCCTAAGGTTGCAAATACCTGCATTCTATCACTCATTGTGAGATATCATTTTACACTTTTCTTTTTGTAAATGTATTGTATTGTTGCTTCATTTTCCTCAGTTTTATAATTGCCATCTTGAAAATCATCTATTTTGCTTTATGTTTTGTGAGAAAAAAAAAACACACAGTGGGCTTTATTCTTAAATAGATTGTATTTGGCACTTTGACTGGCATTAAAGCTGGGAATCCAAATATTTGTTGTTCATGGAGTATCTCCTTATTTGAAGTGCTGTTTATTCCATTCTTTATCACATTTGATTTAGAATAAAATAACACTGTACTTTTTCTCATTTCTAAATTACAGCTTTGCTCAAATCTTTTGAAAACACTCTTCGGCTAATCTCAGTGATGTCCATTTTTTCTTGCCATTGTTGGCAGAATCTTACCAATTATTTCAGTCACGCTGTGCAGCAGAGATAATTTCTACTTTTTGATCACTAAAACAGGCAGATTTATCTTTGATTTTTATTTTGGTAATCCATCCAATAGATGAATTCCAATGATTCTCTGTAAATGTACCTTTGCTTGCTTCGAACAATGTATAAAACAAATAATGAACAAAGAAAAGATATTGTTGTCTCACTTTATTTTCTTTTCCTCTGTTGTCTTTCTCGTAGGATTATGAAAGGAAGATCGGGTCAGCATTTTTAGCGGTACTACATGCCTTATATAAAATATAATACTGTACATGAGAATTTGAGGCATCTGGATAAAACTTGCCTGAGAGCAAAAAATGAAAGAGGAAATGAATTTTGTCTTGAAACCGGGAAAGAGAACAGAGAAGTCTCCCTTTCTGTAGAATACAATGCCTTACATAAAAAAAGCATTGAGTTCTTAGAAGCTGTACATTCAGTCAATTTCCTGTCCCTGGAGATTTGCCCAGACTCTGTAAGCACCACATGGTAGGAAACACTAAATCAGCCTTTATGTTTAAATGTATTTTTTTAATTTGACTTTATTTTATAAACCATTAATTTTGCATTACAAAAACATGTTAAGTGTGAGCAGGTTAAATAACCAGCTCTGGGTCAGAATATAAAGACTACAAATCTGCTGCATTAAATCCAACTCCATAGACATTTTCAGGCTAAAGCCTTTAGTGATATGCATAATAACAATATGATAAAACAAAGAGTTATTTAAAAAAAAAACATTTTTATTGTAATTGAGTCTGTGGCCACTAGTACCCCAAACCCCATACTCAGCTACCACAGACAAAATCCCAGCTTCAAACACAGTTCTTTATTTAAAAAACAAAGTGTACTTTGTAGAGGTTTTTTTTTCTTGCACTGCTGCAAGGGGTTCCAACACCCAACCGTCCATCACAGCACTTTGTTCAGTTCCATTTGTTCTCTACACAACATGCTAAATTGGACTCCATAGATGACGATGAAGTGACCATACTGCAGCATGTCAGCACTAACGAGTTATTTTTATAGCAATCTGAAGTATTACAGAAAAACCTCATATATATCTCTCTATTATATTAAAAAAATCCTGGGACGAGACAAGACTTTTTAGCCTAGGATGAGACGTGACTTTTTCAGAGAGATACTTTCATGTCCTGCGAGACGAGACTTTGTGCCATGAGATTTAACCACGCCCTGGGCCGGAAATTAAAGACAAAGAGTAGATGACAAGTAAAACGTCGTAAAAAATTCAAAAATGTTGGCACGATACACATGCAGAGCAGGTTAGAGATAATGAAAGTACTAAAATTCGAAAGACTCAAAAAAAGATAGTAAAGATCACATTAGAGCAAACAAACGGAAATTATTACTTGGTGAAATAACGGAACAGCGAAAAGAGATTGAATATATTCTTTGCATTTAAACTTTAAGTCAGAGACTTGTAGATCGTCTAATTCGTTTTGCCATCAGGGAAAAGTATTGTTTCTTCCCAATGAAGAGGCGTATCAGCGAGAATTAAAAAATTTGTTGTTTGGTGAAAGTGAAATCCACATACGCGAGCAGCAGAGACACAAAGTGGCTGGTGCGTAGCGCAGGCCGGGGGGTTGGCGAGCGAAGTGAGCAGTGAGAGTATATAAAATCCTCATAAACCTAATAAAAAATAAATTAAAATCCTAGCATTGTGAAACACCTGTTTATTAAAATAAACACAATGACACAATGAAAAGTCCATCTGTTTTGACCACTTTGTTCAACTAGGAACCGTTGTTCATTCTAGCCCTTGCATCATTCTTTCTTGTTGCATTTTGATGCCTTTATTCCTCAGACATTATATCCCTCTTGGGTACATTGGATGACATTATGCCCAAGCACAGACACCTAACATTTTGTTGTTTTTTATATATAGATACATATGCATAATATTAACATTATTAAGCATAAGGCTAAGTAGTCAAAATAGGTTTACTACTTCACAACACCCTTTATAAATTAATGAGATATTGTAGAATATCCAGGAGGTGGTGAACTGCCAAAGGGCCCATTACATGAGAACTGCTGACTTTGTCAGTTACAACCCATTGTGGACACTCTCAAAGGATTATCTTCTTCAAGAATGTGGTTAGCTGCGGTTTATATTTTGCTATACTCTACTGCCAACTGGCCATTATCTCAATTATTATTTGATGTTATTAATGGACTTATATTGTCATGATTTTTATGTTAAAAAGTTGAAATTGCTCTCTTTTACTGTGTATTTAACTTGTGTTTTTATGCATGTAAAAACTTAATGAAGATTTCTGCATAAGCCTACAAAATGGTAAAAGAAAAACGTAGGCATTGTTTTATGAAGTGAAAAAGTTAATTTTAACTTTGGGTATTTTATTCATTCAATTATTTAAGTCAATAACAATTAGAAATAAATAACCCTGTAGTATTATGAAAAGGACAGTTTAACTTTATTAAAATATTCTGTACCACAATTCTGAAGTTTATTACCAGTTTGAATGGCCAAAGGACATTTAGGGGTCTTTTATTTTTGCATTGTATCTGGTAATACATTATGCATTAGAGAAGTACTTTAAAATAAAATGCTGATGAAACTGATATGGCTAAATTAATAGCAAGTACAACAACTAGAGGAATAATGATGCATGAAACCAGTTTAATGTTTGCTTTTTAATCCATTAAACAGCCAATAAAGGTTTCAGTCAATTAGTAATGTATTAGCAGATGATATTTGCAGCATGTTAGGTCACAAAAGCCATTCAAATCTGTGCCGATATCCTTCTTATAAATTGAGCACACAGATTTGGTTCAGGGTAGGTTTTTAAACCGAATACCAGAACATAACACACCACAACATTCCCCAAGTTTCTTCATGTTAAGGTACAAGGAGATATTTTTAAATAAGTTTTGTTAAAATTCAGTAAATAATAAAAAGCACTGCAGGGCAAAATTCATTGGCAGGCAGGGAGATGTTTTAGTATCGAAATGTATTACATAAGCGTGGCAAGCACTGTACATCGGTACAAAGTTTGTCTGCTTTAGGGTAGTATCTAGAAAGCCTTCGGAAAATTATGATTTATTTTAGATGAGCCAGACTTTTACTAAATTCTAAAGAATTAAGGTATTTTTCAGACTCTTTAATCAGACATGTGTGATTTATTGGTTTGAGTTTTATAAATCAATAACAATGCTTTGATAGATCAAAGTTATCTTTTCACTTAATATTTTCCTTTTTTATGCTTTTCATTATGTGTAAACCTGAAAGCTAGGCCTTATATCTCCAATGTCTGTTCCCTATTTATCGTATAAAAATATTTGTCTGAATGCATAAAATTAGCTTTTTCTTTTGCTTTCTTTTGCCAACTATAATAGCGAGGATAATGTAAATAGTAAGGTGGAAAGATTTAATACTAAAGTGAGAGCTGCAGTTGACATAGTTGCACCTGAAAAGACAGTGAAAAAATCCTCTAGTATTGTTATACCATGGAAGACCCAAAGAGTGTCGGACTTAAAGAGAACATGCCGCAGAGCTGAGCGTAAATGGAGGAAGACTAAACTAACTATCCACTATGAAATATTAAAAGTCAAAATAACAGAATACAATAACACTGTCCGTCTTGAGAGACGCTGTTATTTCTCCAAGATTATAAATGACAATGCTAGTAATCCCAGAGTCTTATTTTCTACAATTGATCGCCTACTAAACCCAGGTAACTCACAGGAATGCCTCCTAAGTACTTCCAGTAAAACCTGTGAGGCTATCGCTGTATTTTTCAATCAAAAAATTAATGATATTAGAAATAACATAGTATATCCCTCCAACACTAAGGATCCTCCTAAACCCCAGCATTCTGTTATAAACAAATTAAACTCTTTCACTAGGATAGATTTACCCGATTTACAAAAAATAATATCTCAATTAAAATCCTCCACCTGCGTCCTTGACCCAGTACCAACAAGGCTTTTCAAAGAAGTATCGGGCGTGCTAATTGATAATGTTCTGGACATAGTAAATTCGTCATTAGATACGGGGGTCTTCCCAGACTGTCTTAAGACTGCCGTAGTTAAACCCCTACTTAAGAAACATAATCTTGACCCCTCGGCTCTTGAAAATTTTAGACCCCTCTCTAACCTGCCTTTCTTAAGCAAAGTTCTGGAGAAAGCAGTCATTATGCAGTTAAATGACCACCTAAATAAACATGCTATTCTTGATAAATTTCAGTCGGGTTTTAGAATAAATCACAGCACAGAAACTGCACTCGTTAAAGTAGTAAATGATTTGCGAGTGAACGCAGACAGAGGCCATATATCTGTTCTCATCCTCTTAGATCTGAGTGCTGCATTTGACACTATTGATCATAATATTCTTAGAAATCGCCTTAGTCAATGGGTGGGCCTCTCTGGCACTGTCTTAAATTGGTTTGAATCCTACCTGACAGGGAGAAAATTTTTTGTTAGTTGTGGTAATTACAACTCAAAGACACATGATATCCGATATGGTGTTCCACAAGGCTCTATCCTGGGTCCGCTGTTATTCTCAATCTATATGCTTCCGTTAGGTCAGATTATCTCAGGGCACAATGTGAGCTACCACAGCTATGCTGATGACACACAGCTGTATTTATCAGTAGCACCTGATGACCCCGATTCTCTTGATTCACTAGCACAATGTCTGACTTGTATCTCAGAATGGATGAATAGTAACTTTCTCAAGTTAAATAAAGAGAAAACTGAAATCTTAGTGATTGGCAATAATGGATACAATGAGGCTATTAGAAATAAACTGGATACATTAGGATTAAAAGTCAAGACGGAGGTAAAAAGCTTAGGGGTAATTGTTGACTGTAATCTGAATTTTAAATCGCATATTAATCAGATCACTAGGACAGCATTTTTTCATTTAAGAAACATAAGTAAAATTAGACCTCTTATATCACTGAAAGATGCTGAGAAATTAGTTCACGCGTTTGTTTTCAGTTGACTAGATTACTGTAACGCACTCCTCTCAGGACTACCCAAGAAAGACATAAATCGTTTGCAACTAGTGCAGAATGCAGCTGCTAGAATCCTAACTAGGAAAAGAAAATCCGAACACATTTCTCCAGTTCTGATGTCACTACACTGGTTACCTGTGTCATTCAGGATTGACTTTAAAATTCTACTTATGGTTTATAAAGCCTTAAATAATCTCGCCCCTTCTTATATATCGGAATGTCTGACACCTTATATTCCAAATCGTAACCTCAGATCCTCAAATGAGTGTCTCCTTAGAATTCCAAGAACAAAACTTAAAAGAAGTGGTGAGGCGGCCTTCAGCTGCTATGCACCTAAAATCTGGAATAGCCTGCCAATAGGAATTCGCCAGGCTAATACAGTAGAGCACTTTAAAACACTGCTGAAAACATATTACTTTAACATGGCCTTTCTATAACTTTAATTTAATTTAATTTAACTTAATCCTTATACTCTGTATGTTCAATTTCCTCATAATAACTATTCAGGGTAGCTCTAAAATCCGTACTGACCCCTACTCTCTTTTCTGTTTCTTTTTCCGGTTTCTTTGTGGTGGTGTCCTGAACCACCTCCACCTACTCAAAGCTTGATGATGCTCCAACAATGATGGATGGACTAAAAGGCAGAATTCTACGTGACCATCATCATCAAGCCTTTCCGTGAGAACCCTAAATACAAAGAGGACTGTTTCATTTATGTTAGGTAGAATGCCCAGAGGGGACTGGGCGGTCTCATGGTCTGGAATCCCTACAGATTTTATTTTTTCTCCAGCCGTCTGGAGTTTTTTTTTGTTTTTTCTGTCCCCCCTGGCCATTGGACCTTACTCTTATTCGATGTTAATTAATGCTGATTTATTTTGTTTTCTTATTGTGTTTTTTATTTTTTTATTCTTTATTATGTAAAGCACTTTGAGCTACTGTTTGTATGAATATGTGCTATATAAATAAATGTTGTTGTTGTTGTTGAAGGTTTAAACTTCCTCAGATATGAATCTTGGATGTTTTGACATTTATTGAATTTAAATATATAAAAAATATTTAAATAAACTCAAGTATAAAACATAATAATACTGTACATTTCCAGACAATCTTAAAACATGTTTGTAGAGGATATAATAACAACAAATAATAAGAAACTAGTCTGTAGGGAAGAAGAAGATACAGGTCTCAGAAAACACAAAATAATAGGAAAAATAAAAACAAATGTATTTTTCAAACAACAGGGAAACTTACAAAGCCTTGCAGTACTATCCAGTCCGTTTAAACGTTTACAAACAGTGTAACTTTACAGTAGTCGATCAACGTTCAATTTTTACTCTCCTAAGTGTACAAGTGCCTTATACAATTAATTTTACTGGCTGGTGGAGTACCACAAGCACCAGGACTCATAAAAATATCCAGTTACATGCCATCTTAATATTGCATTTGGGTTGACACCAGAAGACACTCAACATGGCAGTCAAAATATTTTTTATTGTGACAAGTGGTGGGGTGGTTATTAAAAAATAGCTATGCACAATAACTCAGCCTTAGAAATGCTGAAGCAATATTAAGAAGAGAGCTAATTTCAATGGCTGGCGAACAAGAAGAGATGCCACCAAAATTGTACCATGGTGTGATGGTCTGGGTTAGCTCCACACTCCATGGTTGCGTCCAGGAGCCACTTGAACTTAAAATCATCGATAATGTTCCAGAGGATGAACTGGGAAAATGAGGAGTCATAAAGTCTACAATATTTTGGTACAATGTGGTTACACATGCTTTTATTTTACATCAACTGATAAACAGTTTTCAAAAAGTGCAGTACTTCCAAAATTCAATAAATAATCCAATAAAAATGAGGGTAAAATCTCTTGCAGGTTATTCTTTTAAAGCATAAGCCCCCAATGCCTCTTTCTAAAATTTCCTCAGCTTATTCTCTCCTGACCTTGTAGCGTGAGGAGTCACCTGCTGACAGGTGCAGTCATTCTATAATATCGGGTTCGGGTTCCTACCGCCAGTCCCTCAGCGTCAGTAGGACTCTCCGCCAAACCTTACTCACATAGCTCCCAGCAAGTCCATTGGTGTCAAAAAGGAGATGCTGAACAACAGTGCATCTCCTACTATCCTGTGTTGATCAATAGGAGAGCCCCTGCTCCAGCCCTACACTCGAACGTATGTCTGCCGCTCGCTTCCCTGGGAGGGACATACTCCCAACCACCTGCCTCCTTTCTTACCAATATGGGCTTAATTGAACCTGCCTTTCTTCAACCTTAACCTATGTTCCTCGGTTCTTTTTTACTTAACCCTTTTCTTGATCCAGTCTCTTCTTTTTGGCCCCTCAATTACGCAATTGCAGGCTTCCTTTATTGCCCCGATAAGGTGCAGATGTTATCTTTCACCTATTCCAAGGTGTAAATGAAGCATTTGATTGACCCGCTCAAATTTGCACATGAATACGAGATTAGTCAAGCACCCCAATCAACCTCAGAGTGGTGTGTGCATGCTCACATGCTCACTTGTTCACCGTCACTCGCTATTATCCTGGATACTCCTGGACTTTCGATTACTTGTTTGAAAATGGAATTCCACACATCTTTCTCATTCTTGGCTTATTGGCCTTGTTTTGCATACACAACCTGTAATGATCAGCCCTGGGAACCTCAGCAATGAAACCAGGGCAGTTCTCCCCTGGCAGCGCACTCTGGCGGTATGCAAAGACACCAACAGGGCTGTGTTTTTCTTGGACTACAGCTCACTGCTTCACTAGTTTTCCAGCACTGAAAGTAATCATCAGAAAAGTCTCCCTGTTTCAATGCATGACCTGGGTTAGACAGGAATACCCCAAAACCTTTCGCGATTGCTAGTGTCAGTAAACAGCAAGGTGGTTTCAGTTAGTTAATAAAAAACTTTAAACCAGTTGGTTTCAGAGAAAACAGAGCTATCAAACACTAGGCGTTATAATGGTTGAAAGTGTACAACCTGAATGATTCAAATCAATGTCACACAGCAAGCTTCGTATCAGTTAGTTTGCCTGATACACAGTTCATTGAGTGTTACAGGTGGCAAAAGCCAGAAGAGCAAATGAGCATTTGCAGGTAGAACATTTAAGAAAGATGCAGATCCTGAAGAATCAGATTAATCACACAACAAGCTTTGTGTCAGAAGAACCGAAGAGATTGAAATGCTTTCATAATTTCTTTTTTTTTATACAGTGCCTTGGTGTCTGGTCACATAAGATTTAAAGATAGAAAGCAATAGTTGCAACTTGCTACAACTTGAACAACTAATAAGTTATCAATGGTCATGTTATTCGTATCAAACCTTACAACATAGCTAATGTTTAAGATAAATCTAAAGATAGAAGGATATTGGTAATGGAATGGATCTTTTTAAGACAGGTAAAACAGACCACTCATAGTGCAAATTAAAAAGTGATGCAAGAATCGAGATACTGCAGAATAAGGCAACAGGCAGGACTTACAAGCAAGATGTAGATAATTATACAGTTCTATCATAAGAAGAAGTACATGTGAGAAAACAGGAAATGTTAAAAATACCCAAACCAAATTAACTGGCATCTATCAGTTCAAAGATGCAGTAGATCTGCTGCCACATCATCTCATAATGGGCTGACCTTCTCAGTCAGTCATGGAAAACAAGCTCAACAACCCTGTGTAGGAATCGCATTTCATCCTCTTGCACTTGTGGTCTTATTCTCACTATCTAGAACCTGTAAACATAGCTGAGGATGATCATATAGAATGACCAGTAACTTCAAAACTTTGTTGAAGCACTTAACCTGCAGGTTACCTACACAGTCTGCAAGCCTGCCATTGTTGCACTCATTCACTTCCAGAAGACCAAAGTTCTTTACTTGGAGCTACCATCCATTCCTTACCTATAGGGAACAAGCCACTCTCTTCCTGGAAAACTGAAAGTGCTGTTATATATTGTGGATTTTTGTTTTGCTTCTGGCCATCTCTCTGTATTCTGGTTTAGGTAGCTTTCCTGTCGCTATGACCCACAAGTAATTGTTGTGATTGGGTTAAAGGTCAACCCAATTCATCATTTTCTAAGCCGGGAAGTGTATAATAGACCTTGCTTCCTACCTTTCTAAAGAATAGTTATTTTTTGATCTCTGGTTTTCTGACTTTAACTACATTCATTTGCTTTTAATTTTGGTTTTGATGTATTTATTGCTAATTCAAAGGCTTGGATACCAGAAGCTGTGCACTGCCATCTTAAACAGGTGGAACATGACACAAAATATGTCACACAATTTCATAATCATGTGATCAGTAATAGGTGTATAGTATCAACATGACATAGTCACTTCCATGTAAAGATCATCACAAAATGGTGACAAAATTCCTTGATAAAATTGTAACCACTAGGGGCGCCACTGACACACAGACACAGCAATACTCAACACAATGCTATTTTCAAATAAATGATTTTTATTTGACAAAAACACCTTTTTCACAAGAACACCAGCAACAAACACAACATTCACAATTCTTTTTCCTCCTGCAAGAGAGCATCTCCCACTGCCTCCTGACTCTTTTAAGGAACTGCTTCAGGTTGTCCGGAGTATTTCCGGGTCGTGCTGAAACAAGGGCAGTTCTCTCCCGGCAGTCCCCTCTGGTGGTATCCAAAGACACCAACAGGGCTGCATTTTTGGACTCCAATTCCCATGTCACCCTGTGGGAAACTTAATCTGATCCAGCCTTGAAGAACACTGCCACGTGTCATGCTGGGGAATGAACTGCTCCTGGTAAGCCTGTTTATCCAGTCCATCCATTATGGCCTCCTGGCCAGGTATGAATCCTTCCTTTATTCTGGCTAGAATGCCTCTCCTTCCTTCTTAGCATCAGCACCATGTAGACATGAGGAGAGCAAGTCTGACTGGCACAGATAGCCACTGAACCATGACTTGAACCCTGGTTCCCAGAAATGGGAACCAGCAGTGCTAACCACTCAATGAATGCATTAAATATGATGGTTGCTCTGTTTTATGCATGATTATTTTTAAATACCCAAGCTAAAATTCTGATGAAATTTTAATGATAACAAAACATCCTGAGCAAGTATTTTAAAGATTTAATCCAAGAGAACATTCTAATGCATAAAAAGGAAAGAAATTACTGTATATCATATGAGATTCATTATTAGATTTTTACATTTTGCTTAGCCGATTTTTGGATGCATATCATTGGGACTACTAAATGATACAAAACTAGCAATCAGATGGATCTACCACAGTAGAGCAGTTGACAGTGTAAAAAAGCACACAATATGTTTTCTTTTTTTATCATTTATTTTATCTCTTGCACAATGAAACTATATTTAGATTCAACCGTTGACATGCAAGCATGCACTGTAGCAGGAACTCAAGAGACCTCAGCAGAAGTGTAAAGTTTTGATACAGTCTTTGAGGAAAAAGAAATTAAAGCCTATTATAGATAACAAAGGCAATATTTATCAGTTCTTTTTTGTTTCATACTGGTTAGGCCAGCATGTGCAGCTGAGACATACATTCAGATGTCTTAATGTATGCCATGCTAACAAAAGGTCACAGCTCTGACACTCATTATAGTTACAAAGACCGGAGATCAGAGGCAGCGCATGAGAAGCATTCAAAGCACACAACTGCACAAATGGTTTGAAGAACATATCAGCAAGATATTGGTCATCTTTTTCTTTTTTTTGCAAGGAACATTTTAATTTCTTTTCTACCTATCACTGTTTTCATAATTCCTGCTGTTTGGCATTTTTCTTTGCAAAGATTACTTACATAGTTCTAAATGATTTCACAAATAAAAGAAGCTCTGCATGCATTTTTCTCTTTCCTGTAACCACTACAAGAAAACTGAATGCACCTACTGCTTACTATATTACAACATTTATGATAATGGTGCTGCTGCTGTATACCAAAGACAATGACTGACAGATTGCCATGTAAGAGTCACAGCCCCAGAACATAGTAAATGCACAGACTGTTGGAGATTTCCAATTGTTGCACTTGATTTGACAGTTGGATGCGGTTTTAGCACCTGCATGCACACTATCCTTCATCCTTGACTTAATAAACATGTGAAGAGTTTGAAGTGACAGTCTTAGAACTGTATTATACCCCTTTAAATTCTGATTCTAAAGCCCAGTGTGAATAGACTGCTATCTGCATTATAATCAGTTCTGCAGTGCTAGCTATTAGACTATATAAATATACATTTTCTCATACCACTCCTGTACATGCTATGCATTTTAATGACTCATTAGAAAGGTTCTTTATGTTATCATCTTCTAATGCAGACTTTTTTTTGAAGATGTAGCCTTTTCATTTACACATTAATTCACCCTAAGGGAAATGGTAACATATTCAGCTCTCTGTATTTCAAATATACCATGAACCATTTGTTATAGTGTCTTCTTTCACAGCAGCTGTTTTTTCATGTATGAATCAAGAAACCGCCTTTCAAAAACAGGATGTATAATTGTAAAAGCACCTGGCAAAGCAGGGATACAATATATCAATGAGCTTCAGCATTACAAACACCTACAGTATTATCTACCCAGGAAGAAAGACTGAGGGTAATCTAGAAGGCTAAATGGCCATTTTAGTAATTTAGATCAGAAGTGGCCTGACTAGGCCATGGAGGGCTGCTATACCTCCTGATTTCTGCTTTTTCCAGTCTGACAATCAAAAGGTAAATGCTTATGTGGTAAACAAAACCCCTTGCAAAAATGGATTGCTGTTTGATGCAATTTTTGTTTTTCTCTTCAAACATATGTTGTTATTACACCCTACAAATTCTAGGCTATCCTAAAGCCATGTAACACTGCATGACTTTTCATGCACTTAGACTTAATTTGTATAATCTTTGCAAGTCGGGGCAGTCGCAGCACACTACTGTAACCAACATTTGTGTAGTGTGACATACCTAGTGACTTCAACTCATTCTGACAAAATCTATAATCTGTTCAGGTCATAAAGGCAGACTCGGTGTGCATGAGAAATGACAAGCAATAAACACACACCTGGAAGGACAATGCATATAATGTAGTGACGATGAATAAGAAACAATGGTGTTTTGGACTTTGAAAAAAAGAGAACAGAGGCTCATCTCTCTGGTGTCTTGTGTTTTACCTTACCACGAAAGAATGGACAAAGGAAAAAGGGCTGAGATTGAGGCTGAGCTCACTGTACCTCTACAGCTTTTTTACGGATACCTGCTCTGCCAGGAAGTACTTTATTGGCTTTCAGAAAATGGGGTGGGCTTGTGATACTTTGAAAATGTGAAAAGTAGTTTAATTTGCCATGAGTTCCAGTCATGTAAATGTGCATATTCGAGAGATGAGATCATCAACTGCAGTCATCAAGTTTGCCATTCCTTCCGACTAGAAGTCATGTAATGTGTCATCAGCTTTAGCCACATTATCATGGTGTCAGAGCATCTTAATACTTAGTTAATATGGTTAAAGGTCACATGAACCATAGCTCATTGTGGCAAGATATCAGTCATGGGGGACATTCAATCACAAGGAGCCAAATTGGAGTTAACAATGACCCTGACATGTATGATTATGGAAAATATGAATTAAGTTGGAATATCTGCAAAAAAAGCCATATGGACATAGACATAGATTGTATAGTCTCCATATAGACAACATCCACAAATGGATTCAAAACTTATGTTCTGGGCCTGTAACCTCTATGTGGCTCAGTCAGATTGTTTCTTTAAGAAATGTTCCTATAGAGCATCAAATTCTACTCACGAATGCAGATTAAAGTTATTTCATTCTTTCCACTAATTTGTACCCCCTGTTGTAGACTACTGCTGTTACTTTAGTTAGTTAGTTAGTTAGTTAACTGCACAGAAAGCAGAATAGCATCATTTAGAGGGTAAAGCAGTGCTCTCCTGCAACATGAACAACAACAGTTTATTTCTTGCATAGTCTAAAAATCACACAAAGAATATCTCAATGGGCTTTAACAGGCCCTGTTTTTTGAACAGCCCACCCCTGCCTTGAGTCATAAGAAGACAAGAAAAAACACCCAAAACGGGCTGTTCAAATCATTCTTTATACAACTTTTAGTAGTTATTTCAAAATGCTGCTGCAAGAATTATGACAAGAACAAGAAAATACGAACACATAACTCCAGTTCTTAAATCCTTACACTAGCTCCCGGTTAAGTTTAGGGCAGATTTCAAAACCCTCCTTTTAGCATATAAAGCCTTAAATGGCCAAGGCCCTGCTTACTTATCTGAACTTATCATTTCTTAAAAACCTAAACGCACATTAAGATCTCAAGATGCTGGTCTGCTTATGATTAGGATTAAGGATTAAAAAATAACAGTGGCAGGTTGAGCTTTTAATTACAGCTGTATAACCTGCTACTATAACAAGTGCATCTTCAGTCTCAGCTTTTAAATCCCGGCTGAAGACTCACTACTTCAGTTTAGCATACCCTGACTAGAGCTACTGATTAGCTGTATATACTGCATTTCTGTTGTTAGTCATTAGTATGTGAACACAAATAACACGATATGTGTAAACTGTTGCTAATCTACCTCTACTGTGTATCTCTTCTTTGTCCTCATGTGGAACTTGATGCCACTGCTCTACTGCCAAGTTGTTTGCCTGCTTATAGAAAAGTCATCTGACGGCGTCTGGTTTGTCTGACTCCTTTTCTACAATCTGTCAGTGATTCTACAATTAAGTAATGGACAAATATTGTTGTTTTTCATTTATGTTAATTAGTTTCTACTTTGTTTTTGATGTATTTGAACAAATCTCTGTCTTCATATGTGATAGTTCTGTATTTAGTGAGTGGCATAATCTGTTCTTGCATTTTTCCTTGTAGTTTCCTTGTAGTTCCTTGTAGCTCAGTGAAGGGGATTACTTGTGTTCTGCTTTGTGTATTTACCCCATTTTCTGACATCCAATGCATGCCCAACTTACCTGGAAGGGGGTCTCTTTCTCTCTCTCTGTCTGAACACAGTCAATATGATGGTATCAGCAATCTCTATAATTTTCTGCTATTCACCTTTACACTCTTCAGTATCACTGGGCACTAATGGCTGTGCGAGGTTCCTATTTATTTGTGAAATTCTCTTCTCCTTACTTGAAACCTCACTATTGGTCCTAAATTGTAAACTATATGAGGTCAAAAATGCAAAGCAGGTTATTACAAAATTACAATACACCAAACAAACTTGTCAAAATAAAATCGTGGCCAAAAAGTAAAGTGTCAAAGCAAAGTGTCAAAAAGCAACACAATTACAACACAAAAATCTGACTTGAATCATACCATGCTCACCTCACATCTCAGTAGCTTGAGTCTGACAGCATGAAGTCTGATTAGATCTTCATTATTCCATACTTTAGAATACTCCCAGATCAGACATTAGCGGAGCTGTGTAAGCACTGCAGTTTTATATTGCAGGTTTATATGGGTTAATTCTAGGATTAGTGAATAAGTAAGGATTTGCTAGAATAGGCCTGTGTGGCTATTTCACACAGTATCATAATAGTTTTAATATGAACATGAACAATCAAATTGCCTTTGATTGTTTTTTTAATTGTACTGAAAAAGAAACCAACTGTCTTGGGAAACAAATGTCTAAAATGAAATAAAATTTGATGTGAAAGAAAAGTAAGCAGTGGTCTTTCTGCATAAGGGCCAATGGAATGCAGCTCCAAAGATTTTGTGCAAAGTAATTTCTTATCTAGAGAAATACTGCTTTTTGCAATATGTAAAACTCTAAATGCCATTGTGCTGTTTGCGGTTGAAGGTGCTAGTTCTGTTGGCCCTGTGGTTTTCTAGTACCACCCTTGGGGAGGTGTGAGCATGTGCAAGCCGAACTTTCTGGTTTAGTGATTAACTTGAAGACCCTTATTTTCTATATTAAATTTTTTTTTTTAATTGTACATTTACACCTGTGGTTCATGCTTTTGCCAGTCAAAGCTATGCAGCAGAAGAAAGCAAAGAGATATGAAAGTCAGGTTTTATTTGCTCCCTTAAAGGCAACCACAGCAATTAGAAAAAAAGAAACAAACCAACATGAGGAATGAGTTGGGGCTGAGCAGCATCTTGATCTTTACCTACCACTGAGGAGGACTGCCCAACAGTATTCAATTTGTAAAAGCTACCATGGAAGATTAACGTGCGCTCCTTCTACTTTGTGCAAATCAAGCCAGCAAGTATGATGCCCCAAATTCAAGGAAGCTAAAATTATAGTTTAGAAAGAACATTTATGTAGAAATCATTTTTTCAATTGTTTAACAGTCTTGCACTTTCCAACAGTCACTTGGTTGCATAGAGGTTAAACAATGTTACAAGAAAAAGCCACAGAGTCTTGTGTTCCAGTTCTATGGTGTGCATACAGCAGTCTGCATGTTAGTACTGTGTTATTGTGGTGTCTCCCTTTACAACTCCAAGTCATTCAGTTCTCCACCTGAGGTGTTGCTATTACAGTTTAAGCAGTACATAGTCCACAGAACATTCTGGGCTGCAGTTTGTTTGCTAGACTCCCATTTTACTTAACATTTAAATTTATATTGCTGTATTTTGTCAGATAATGGTGGTGTTAAAGAGCATAACAATGATCTGATGATAATCAAGACAGACCAGCTTTACAGTGACTCAAACAGTATGAGAAATTACATGTAATGACAGTCATTAGCAGAAAGAGGATGTATATTATTAGTTAGGTAATATAATGTTAACATTAAAGACATCTACACACATAAAGAAAAATCCCAGACTTTAAATGCCAACAATCATCACTAGCCTTTTGTATTAAAGAATGTATTGGATGAAAAGCAGAACTTTCATTCCCAAAAGTTCACTTTAGAAAATAAATAATTTGAATATTTCAAATATAAAAAGTTATTCTACCAAGCTTACACTAGGTGTGACAACAGATTGCCTAGGACGATGAGTTGTACTTGTTTGTTCTTAAGTATACTGTTATACAAATGCAATTCATCTAGATTTCCTGTAAATCCATTCATTTACTAGTTTCTTAATTGACTTTTATATATAAACCCAAGCCTACAGATCAAGAAAAACTTTTATGAAACATCTCATCTCATTCTTAGAATCACTTAATACAACCTGGGATGATGGAGCTGCTGGATCCTATCAAGCTTATGGTAGTGCAGATGACATCTTAAAAGCCTAGTATACACACCAACACTCACACTCACGTTCGTCGATTAAACTAACCTCTGAGAAATTTGAGAAACATTTATGAAATATCTTACCTCATCTCATTCTCAAACTCACTTAATGCATCCTGGGATCGTGAAGCTGCTTGATCCTATCAAGCCTTTTGTGGTGTAGATGCTGTCTTAGTAGCCACATATACACACACCACCACTCACATTTGGGCCAATTTGGAATCGCCAGTTAACCCTAACCTTTGAGAAATATAGGAGGAAAACTGCGGCAAATGAAGGAACACCTTCTCATAAACTGGAAAAATGTGCAAACTCCATACAGACAACAACCAGCTGCAGGATTTATAGCCAAGATACTATAACTGTGAGGCAGCAGCACCACCCATGAGCTATTATACTACACCACTTATTAAACATATTTTTATTCTTTTTAAAGCACCACAATAGGAAACAAGGGAGTCTGCTATTATTGATGATATTTTAAAATTCTCATGGTTTCCTTAGTAACCATATTATTTGTCACCTAACCAACTTATTCCATTGAAAAATATTGATGAGGTAGGCATATTTTCTAATTGTTCTTTTTAAATAAACAGCAGAGATACCAGCATGTGACACAGCTTCATTAGTCTGTAGAATAATAAGACAGGCCGTCTTTCATTTTACTCTATAATGGTAGGATAGTCCTGGTGTTCTTAAGGGGAATGGGAAACTGGGCAGTATGCCAACTGGCAAGAATCAGATTTCATTCAATCAGCTGTTCACTTTCATAACCTGCTTTACAGTTCAAACTCATTGTTTAAACGCATATTTAGATCATTTGCAGTGCAGGGAAAAGCTAAAAATAAGACCTGGAAGCTGTGCATGAAGTCTCATCTGGTTCCATTTTCTTATGTATATGCAGACTGGAATACCAGCACTATCATTTTAAATCGTTTCTGCAGTATATCTGTCTTTTAGTTAGGTTTCTCTAGATTGCAGGCTAGCGAGAAATAAAGAGGTCAATGGACACCTCACAGCGTGGATATTCACCATGAGGTCTGTCTAGTTAAGTCCATGTGGGGCTGTGAGAGATTTATTGGCTCCAGTTTTCAACAGAAAAAAACACAAAGAATGGATCTGACCTCCAAATGGAGGTTTAAAGCTTGATCTCCAGTGGTCTAGCTTAACAATTTTTAGATGGTGCTGAATAAATAATAAAATGTAAATTAAAATTGTTCAAATAATATACTAATAAGAAAAATGTGGAAACAATATCTATCCAAACAAGAGTGTTATCAAAAAATTCTATTAAAGATTGTGATGGACAGATGGGGATCTTGCCCGGACAGAACGCCCTTTTAAAGAGAAGACCGGGGGAAGAGACATATGACCAGCAGTACCTCCCCTGGGACATGAGAGGGCAGGCCCCCTGGTTTACTTCAGGGCCGTGGAACTGGAGCTTGGAAGCTCAACCTGGTAGGGGGCCATGGCCACCACCAAGGGGCGCCTGGACAGCTCCGGAGTCTGGGCATGAAGCACTTCTGCCACGCCTGGAGGTGCCGCCAGAGGAGGAGCTGAGTTTATATGCAGCACTTCCGCCACACCCGGAAGTGCTGTCGGATGTCAATCAGGAGACACCTGGAGCACTTCTGGGTGTAGTATAAAGGAGGCCGCTTCATTCCTTTCAGGAGCTTGAGTCGGGAGGAGGTGGACAACGCGTAGAGGAGTGGAGTGGAGGAGGCAGAACAGAGAAAAGAAGAAGAAGAGAAAGAGAACTGTGTATGGTAGTGATTGAGGCACTGTGTTGTGTATAGAACCTAAAAGGAAGAATAAACGCGTCTGTCTTGAGACATTTGGTGTCCGTGTCTGACTGTGTCAGGGGTTCAAGTTCACAAGATGTATAAGTTAATTGGTACCGCTGTGTATTCATATATTCCTCCCACATCCCTTTCAGTTACAGTGAAGATTATAAATTGGCCTAGGATGAGTAAACCTCTGTGTGCACGTGAGTGTGCTATGTGATGGACTCGTATCCTAATAGGGGCTGATACTTAGTTTGTATACAGTGTTGATGGCTCCTCAAGATTTTCTAATGGCATAAGCTGGTTCAGAAAATATATGAGAATGTATGGATGAATGTATGACATAATAATAACACATTTTATATATACTGTATATTTCACCTTCCACATGCTCAAGTACTGTAAGAGAGATCTATTTTCATGTAACTATGGCAAGCCAAATTAACATTTAGAGATATCTCAAAATGAATTTTAAGATATCTGGAAATGCATTTTAGATATCTTAAATTGAATTGCAGATATCTAAAAATGCATCTATTTTAAGATATCTAAAAACCATTTTATGATATCTCAAATAGATTTCAAGATATCTTGAAATGATATGCTGTACATTTTGAGATATCTGAAATGCATTTCAAGATATCTTAAATGCAATTCGAGATATCTTGAAATATGTTAATGTGCATTTTGAGATATCTCAAATACATTTCAAGATATCTTAAAATACATCTGCAGGCATTTTCAGATATCTGAAATACATTTTCAGATATCTTAAAATAACTTCATGCGTATTTAAAGATATCTCAAATACATTTTCAGATATCTTAAAATAACTTCCTGCGCATTTCGAGATATCTTAAATAACCTTAGAGATATCTCAAAATCACTTCCTGTAAAATTTCTTATACTTTCAATGGAACTTCCTGCCTATTTTAAGATATCTTGAAATGTATTTGAGATATCTTGAAATGTGCAGGAAGTTATTTTAAGATATCTTGAAATGTATTTGAGATATCTTGAAATGTGCAGGAAGTTATTTTAAGATATCTTGAAATGCTATTGAGATATCTTGAAATGTGCAGGAAGTTATTTTAAGATATCTTGAAATGTATTTGAGATATCTTGAAATGCACAGAAAGTCATTTTAAGATATCTGAAAATGCATTTCAGATATCTCAAAATGAATTTGGGATATCTTAAAATGAGAAGGAAGTTATTTTGAGATATCTCGAAATATAATTTAGATATCTTAAAAAGCATTTAAGATATCTTGAAATTCATTTTTTTTCAGATATCTGAAATACATTTTTAGATATCTAAAATGAATTTCGTGATATCTTAAAATGGGTCTCTGCTCCATTTCAGATATCTAACAATGTATTTCAAGATATCTCAAATTGTATTTCAAGATATCTAAAATGCATTTTAAGATATCTTTAAAAGGACACTCAATTATTTCAAGATATCTCAATAGCATTTTCAGATATCTACAATACAATTTAAGATATCTCAAATACATTTCCAGATATCTCAAAACAGCTACCTGTCCATTTTCAGATATCTCAAATACATTTTCAGATATCTCAACATCACTTACTGCTCATTTCAAGATATCTCAAATACATTTTAAGATATCTTATAATAAACAAGAAGTCCCATTGAAATAATAGGCAATTTTACAGGAAATGATTTTGAGATATCTTGAAATGCATTTAAGATATCTTAAAATGCATGAAAGGTCAATTTAAGATATCTGAAAATTCATTTGAGATATCTTGAAATGCAGAAACAATTATTTTGAGATATCTGAAACTGTATTTGAGATATCTTGAAATGCATTTGAGATATCTCAAAATGTATTGCAGATATCTTAAAATGTAAAGGAAATTATTTTAAGATATCTCAAAGCGAGTTTCAGATATCATAAAAAGTAAATTACATTTTAAGATATCCAAAATTCATTTTGAGATATCTCTAAATGTTAATTTGGCTTGCCATATGTAACCACTTATTAACAAGTCAGCAGTCCTTTGGAAATGCATGCATTTGCCCCTGAGTGATGAAACCTGAGAAGATCTGAAAAGGTAGATAACCATTGTGACACTAGAGGGCGCTGTTGCTTCTCCAAACCCGCAGACAACACGTCCAGACACCAAGTGAAAAGCACTAGAAGTATTTTTATTTCTTCTCTTCTCCTCAATATTGTGCCACAAAGCACCTCCACCACCACAATACACAAATCAATAATTAATAATAACAATAATCCTCCTCTCCACCCAGCAACTCCGTCACACTTCCTCCCAACTCCGGCTCAACCTGCTGGGTTTCCCAAAGTCCTTTATATAGTCCGTGACCCGGAAGTGCTCCTGTCCTTCAGTCCACGTGATCCAATAGCACTTCCAGATTAGATGAAGACTTGTATTTTCTTCAGCCCGGAAGTACTTCTGTCCTTCCGTCCCCATGACTTGGGAGTACTTCGGGGTTATAATAGAAACAACAATCTTTGTGTCTCTCTGCAATGTCCCCTGGCGGCACCCACGGTATCCAGAAGGGCTGTACAGCTGAACTCCATTTTGCATGATGCCCTGCGGGAATCCGGGGCACCTCCATGTTGCAGGGAGGACTCCATCTAGCGGCCTGGATGTATTGGCCGGGATAAGCTGCCAGCCTTCTCTCACACCAATTATTCATTTCCAATCCCACTTACACAAGCAAAAGATCTTGGTGTATGGGGTCTATTCAGACTGCATCGATAGCCAGGTATGAATCAGTGCTTGACAAGAAGCCAGTCATAGGACACATAAAGACAAACCTCCAGTTCCTCAACTCAGCACAGCATCTTAATGAGTAAAACTGCTGTGCCAAGAAAAGAAAAACGTAAAGAAAAAGGTAAAGCAACTGGAGCAGGATTCACAACCAGTTATCTGGAGCCATGAAGCAGCAGTGCTAAACAGCAAGGTTAATGTGCATCTTTTTTCTTGTAAAATTATATATTACTTTTAATGATCTAAATGGAAAAGGTAAATCATCCTTGTGATGTCTGATCTATAGAATATCTAGCCTTCTTTTTACTGACAAACTGATTTTTGTTGTTTGGAAATCTATCCTTGTTTGTATCCATTATAAAAGAAGTGAGAAATAAAGGGTTAACATTAATATTCTGCCTTCTTTAATATAATGCTGGTTCTTCGTGTGAGAAAGCACTCATTCATTTTCATGAGCCTTGACACAAACACACAGAGACACTGAGCGGTGATCACAGCTGAGTAAAACTTGAAAAGCATTAATGAATGGTAAAGAAGACAACGGAGAAAACTCAGGTCATTCGCACAGGAGAGTCCAGATGTTTATTGAGCACTGCACTGATAAATTAGCCTTTAAGTAATTCCTGATGCCCATTGGCAGAAAATAATGGACCATTTCCAGATGAAAACAATTAATTAGCATCAATATGAATAACATTGTGTTGTTTTTTTCAAAAGCAACAAAGCTGAGGCATACATTTAGTTCAGTATTCTTTGTATGTGCGTATGTGAATAAACAAACTGCTACAGTACCTTTGATACTTAGAAAGTTGTACATATTTTGCCTAAACTCTTGTGTGGTTTTCCAGATACATCAATAACAGCCAAGAAATTATCCCCAGAAAGACAGTTTACATTCTATCTATCTATCTATCTATCTATCTATCTATCTATCTATCTATCT
>JANRMT010062841.1:42114063-42129162 GCA_026402145.1 Polypterus bichir lapradei
TCTATCTATCTATCTATCTATCTATCTATCTATCTATCTATCTATCTATCTATCTATCAACAATAAAGTCTAGTAAACTTAAAATGAATTAGAAATTATTTCAACACTAAACCAAAGAAACCATTGATAGGTCTAGCACAACTGTCCCTCCACCACGGCAGTGTTACAAAATAGGGAAGAATTAACTGAAATTGGTGGCCTACTGTAAATGTCATACAAACAAGTCTGAAACACAACAGGTCAGTGAACCACATTTCGCATAAGCATTCCAAGTTGACTAAAAATGGCACTAGAAATGTATGCTAAGAAAACCTTATGATGATTGACAGGATCTTCTTGACATTTTGCTCAGGTAATTAAACTATTGTATAACTAAAAAAGAAGAAAACAGTCATCAAGACTAAAACATTCTTCACCATGATAAACAATACTCTGTACATTTTTCTAGATTGTAGAGTTATTTATGTTGGTGTAGTCAGTGGTCATGATTTGCATATGGTTGTGCAGGAAGGGGACTTCAGGGTGCTTTGATGTGCTTGGTGGTCTCAATGTCTCACCCAGCCTTGTCTGGAACTTAGAAAAAAATACAGGTGTGATTGTGGACATTGGGAGGCAGCATGAGAGACAAGGCACAATTTTACTTTAAAGGCAAATGTTTCTTGGGTTTTAGGGCATTGATGGAAATGTCTCTCTGATTCAGATATGATTTTTTTTCAGGGAATGAGGAATGGGGATCTTTGAATGTGGTTCTGAAATTCTTTTTGATCTAAGGATTAATTTAAAGAATTTCCATGCACTTTTCTCCATTTCTATAAATTTTGTCCAAGAGTAGGCAAATGAATTGCAAAATATTTTTTAATGTTCTTGTATAACCTATTCAAACTCAGAAAAACAGCCATTAGTCACCTGAAGTGTCTTTAGATAACTGCATTGATGATCAAAACAATTTATTGGAAAAATGAAGTTGCCTAGATTTCTTTGCTTGGAATTGGAATGTATCCACACATCTTAACGTTCTGCACACTTTATTGTGTTGTAGTTTTAATATTAAAAGAATACAACTGACATTTTTGCCCATCAGTCTAAACTAACTAATTCATAATGGCAAAGCAGAGACATATTTCAGAAAGATCTGCAAATGTATTAAAAATCCAAAACTCAAACCTCTAAAGTGTGCAGTAAGTGAAGTGGTCTGAATACTTTGTGACTCCACTTTATCTTTCAGTGCCCGACAACTTTGTGATTCTGTTTCACTCTTTGAACATTTAATGCTCCAAAATCATTTCAGTTCCTGGTTACATTTACCTCATGGACTGAACTAATGAACCCTTGTGGTTCAGTTATTTAGCACACAGCGTAATCCTTATTTGTTTATTTCTTTTTTCGTTTCGTGCATTAGTTCATACATATATGTAGATTTTGTGAATATTATAATTTTGTTTTGGGGGAATAGAGTCTAGTTAAATCATTAACTACATGTAAATCATACAGTATATGTCAGTTTAATACTGTTTATTAAATAGGAAAACTTATGATGGTTATGTCTAGATGTATAATTTTCTTTTCTGGTATTAAGTATTTCTCAACAGTTGTCTTACTTTGATTTTCACACTTTGTTCTGAAAAATGTTTTTGTAAATTAAGATTGGATTTTTTTGATTTTATATGTTATATTATATTAATTGTGAATGACATGCTGCTATGCGTTTAGCAGATCAGTGTCATTAAACTTCCACATTCCTACAAATTAAAATGTTAACCTTTAAAATGATACAGTATCACAGGTTTTTATCACTCAGTGAGGTGTTTCTGCAGATGCAGAGTGCTCTGCCTTTTTCTGGTGCAGGTGTTTTTGTGGCTTCCTCTCTATCATTTCATGGGTTACATTCTTTTACTTGTGACCTAATTTCCTTCTTTGAAAAAAAAAACTGTAGAGACCACACTAACTGGTGTCACTGGAGGCTGGGGGTGGTACCCACCCAGGACACCCAGAAGGACCGGAGGAGGGTTTACGCCTCCTCCAGACCACGAGGGGGCGACCGCCCTGGTGGCTTTGGGGACCACAGGAACTGAGCTTGGAAGCTCAACCCTATAGGGGTCCATGGTCACCACCAGAAGGCATTCCAATGCCTGGAGAGCCCTGGTCCTCAGCACTTCCGCCACACCCGGAAGTGCTGGGGGGAAGACGACCAGTGCAGCCAGTACTTCCGCCACACTGGGGAGTGCCGGCAGAAGCTAATCGGGATGCACCTGGAGCACGTTCGGGTGTGTATAAAAGGGGCCGCCTCCCTCCATTCAATGGCTGGAGTTGGGAGAGGAGAAGGACAGAGCTCGGGAGGAGAGGAAAAGAGGCAGCCTGAAAAGAGAGGCATTGAGTGAGAGGCCTGGACTTTTGGGGGAGTTTTGGGGTTGTGGTGCACTTTTATAAATAGTAGTATGTATAATAAACGTGTGTTGGGTGAACCATCGCTGTCCGCCTATCTGTGTCTGGGCCATCTTCCACACTGGATATGCTATTAATTAATCCAACTAATCTTTCGTGTGAACTTTTCTTATTTTTACAAAAAAACAGGAGCGAACATTTGAATGTGCAATAACTTAGTAAAATGTCTGTCACAAAAGTTTCGGTCTGAACTTTAGAGAAAATCAGTATTAGATGAAATGAAACTAATACATTTCACTCTCATAGCTTCTCTTATCACCAACCAGTTCAAGTCAGGATCTCACAGTGGAAACTGACTGGCAGGCTGACACAGCGGGTTTGCCCACATGCCTACTCCCTCTGGGACAGAATTCAGATGTCTGTCAAACATACATTTTACAGTCTTAAATTGCTGGAGAAATTGGTGCTTTCACTGCAAACATATTTGATTACAATGATAGTCTGAAAACTTTAAAGGCCTTCTAGTAAAATTTGCAAACTCAAAATTGTAATGACTTGTTTTCATCTGCCAAGTTCTTTTGTCCTACAGGCTGGGCATTCGGCTGTCCTCCTAGCTAAAAGGCAGAGTCTGAAGAAGGAGAATGGAGTGCACCACACACATTAAGGCGAGACTTTCTGTATGACTGGCTGTGTTCACATTACAAGTGTCACTGCTCCATTTTGATTTTTTGCTCAGATTGGATTTGCTTATCTTGATGATTCACAGTCATAAGTACAAGTGACCCATATCTGAATGTAATGTGAATGCCCCTGTCCTCGAAAAGGCACACCTTTGTGTACGAGTCATCTGGGTCACCACCAACAAAACAAAAAACACATGAATTCTGATCTGGCCATTGTTATTCATGTCGCATGACCACATATTAGATATGTATCTGATCTAGAACTCAAAACTGATTTAAAAGATCTGATTTCTGTGTCCACACAGCCCTCAAAACATCAGATTTGGGTCACATTAAGACAAAAAAATCAAATTTGAGTCATGTGTAGAGTAATGTAAACGTAGCCTAAGTTTCTATCTGAGGTACATGGAAGTGTTTGAATATTATTTTGAATGACTCAGTCCCTCAGTTTATTGTATTAGAGGGTTTTATTGTGAAAAACTGTTCACGAAAGGTACTTTAACCTCTAAGGATCTTTTTATATTAGTGCATAAGTCAATATTGGAAATGCCTAAATTATTAGTCTTGATTTACATGTGCACTCCACAATACTTACAATATTTAACATTCAAACGTCAGTCATTCTTTCTCATCACAGCCACTGCCACAGTGCATTTGAACTCAAATGCCCTGCATCATATGCTCGGTGACGCTTTATTCTCACAGAGGGGCCTGCAACACATTAACATCCTGATCACTTCAGGCCATTTCAGGTTGCAGACAATGAAATCCATACAGCTACTCACACCAGAGATGTTTATAGTGTAGGGAGCTGACATGATTATATGTCTGTCAGTATGGCTGAAAGGCTAAGGTGTTACTGATTCAGTCACAGCCTCTGACTCACTGTGTGCCAATCAGCAAATCACATATAGTAAGCTAATCTTGTGCCAGTTTTAGAAATAAAAGCAGACAATTTTCGTAGAGCTGCCTGCTTACTCATGATCGTGGCATAGCGCTCACTATATAAAGTGTCATATAAAAGAAAAGCTGTAGGGTTTATAAGTCTTGGAGCTGTTGAAGGAAATGCACATCACCTTAAGTGGAAAATGCAACTCAGAACTGAACCTTGGACCAAGTTCTATGAGATGGCTCTATTGCAGACATGTTATATTTTGTAATGGATGTAGGACATCCTGTAGTTCTTTACTGGGAAAAGAGAAATCTGTGCCTGTATTTTTTAAGTGTATTAGAATGACTCCTAGGGATTATGCTAAAAGTCTGGCTAGGATAAAAATTTGTAGGACATGAGAAGTAGTTATAAAGCATCCTACACACACTCCCAGAGTGAGTGAGACATATTTAAGAATGAATAATGTCATGAATTTACAACACCCTGAGCCACAAAATTGCACTCATGAAGTTGTTTCCTTGGAAATCATGATGACGTTTTGTAGGTTTCTGATACTTACTCTAAGGCTTCACCACAAACATCATAATAATGATAATATTTAAAGTAGTAGAGGAAAAAGAAAGAAAACATAATAAGGTAGGGTACTGCTCTTAGCTGCATATAGTTTTTGCCACATTGTAACAACATCCATGACCACCTGGGTGTTAATACCATGATATAATTTGTGTTTTACATATGTGTGCTTATCCATACTTGGAGCAATGATCTTCATATTGTCAGTCACATCAATACATCCAGTAAAACCACAGACTTGCATGAATACAGCTTTCTTTTAAATTACCTTAGGTGAAGTGATTGGAAAATGAATCCATTTGCGTATCACCTCATTTGTTGTTGGGGTGTTCAAAATTCAAGACATGGTTTGTTGTGACATACTCAAATCATCAATATTGCAAAGCTGCATGTTCCCCATAGTTAAGAACTGTAACGTTTCCAACACTTTTTTTCTGGCTGACAGCACATGCCTTCTTCACATAGATGAACCTATCATGTGACCTGTAAGATTTGTTAGAAATATTGTTCCATGTCTGTGAAATTGATATCTTTTTGTCCAGCTTCTCCAAAATTCTCTGCCCAATGTCTCATCCAGATTCTTCTTAAAGGTTGTCATAAGAAAATAAGAAAGATCTTAAGATAAAGATGATGAACATACCCTGTGCATGTCTTGCGCTGTACTATTTCATTGATTATGATTAAGTAATCCACAAATAATGACCGCATATGGACACTTGTCTTATTCTTATTGGAAAGGGGCAACTGACCACCCTACACTGGCATTTAATAACTGGTACAGACAGATGTTAAGTCAAGTTCATTTTTAAAGATGTTTTGCAAATTTCAGGTTTTCTCTGAGGGCAGATGTGAACTAAGAAAATCCTTTATATCAAAGGAATGCCACAAAAGCAAAGTCATTGATCTCATTAAAGAAGAAACTTGACAAATGTCAGTCTGAATAAACCCGGGGCAGGAAAATGTCAGCCTGGCTAAAAGAGCTTACAGATTTTTTTTTGACGCTTCTGAATTTCCCGGTTGAGGTTTTGCTGTAGTCTCCAAGTGACTTCTGGGTGTCCCTCTTAAAACAAGTTCTTGCCAACTTTTCTAGGCTGCTCTTAGAGCCTCCTCATAGCTTTAGATTTTAACTTGACAGCTTGGCTTTTAGTACAGTGTAAAATGTCTGACTGAGCCTGATTTGTTAGTGGAAAAGCAGACAAAACCTGATGTTACATCAATGCTCAGGGTTTAAAGCTGAAGAAAAATTGGAGAAATCAATGAAGCCTTACTGTACATCTCCAATAGGTTGCAGCCAAGCACCCTGCAAAAAATAATGTTGTTTTGCGAAAGTTACTCTTGTCATATTAGTGTTTTTTGAGTTACACCATAACTCTGATTTATATTCATTCATTCATCCAACTATTTTGTAAATAAACATAAATCCATTTTCAGGATTGCAGAGAAATGGAGGCATTATCAGCAGCAAAGAATGAAAGACAGGAGCAAACCCCGGATCAGGCACAAGTGTGTTATAGGTCACACTCACACACATATACTGTACACATCAATCCACCTTTAAATAAACAAACAAAATAAACAGTTTTACAGTGAGAATTCCTTATAAAATAAAACATACAACTGAGGATAGCACCAAAGGAAGCACTAGCTCTTCACCAAGTCCTAATTACCACACTTTTTGAACTTTTGCATGCAAATGAGAATCGACCTTCTTTAGCTTTCACAACTTCCTGGACTCTGTTCCTTCTGCCAGCTATCCATTGCCCCAAACTCTCTCCGAAACTCCAGAATATAGAAACTCTTTGATGTGAGGTGTCTCTATTATTATTTCTACTTTTTTTGTTAACTAACAAAATTAATATATGCTCAAAAGATATATAGATAGTAATTTATTTGTAATTTTACACTTATATGTAGTCGTGTACTTCAACCATGGTATTTTACTTGTAACAAAGATAACAAGACATTTTAGAATTGATTTGACAGTTTAACATTGGATTAAAATCCATTTAATAAAAAGCAGCTTATATTTAATGCACAGGGATGGTGCAGAGGTGCAGTGGTTAGCATCCTGGGTTCAAATGTTATAGCCGATTGCTTTCTTTGTAAAGTCTGCACATTTCCCAGCTTGTGCATGGTTTTTCCTCACACATTCCAGGAGATATGAATGTTAATTCAACTGGATATTCCTAATTGACCACACATATGAAGTGTGCCCAGGAGTGGGTATTGAGATGAACTGCCATCCCTGTATTGGTTAAGCTCCTGACTTTTGCTCAGTGTTGCTGGGATAGACTTTGGCATCCATGACCATCAATTACATTAAGAGGGTTTGAAAATGTTATGCATTTATAGTATGAGCGTTGATTGGCACATGCAAATAAGAATTTCACCCTACTCTGTACACGTGATACATAATACAATACAATAATACAATTTATTTTTGTATAGGCCAAAATCACACAGGAAGTGCCGCAATGGTCTTTAACAGGCCCTGCCTCTTGACAGCCCCCCAGCCTTGACTCTCTGGGAAGACAAAGAAAAAGATACTATAAGTGTGTAAAATTATATATAATCACACGCATGTACAAATGGGAAAGCTTAAGGGCTTTAATGATGGAAATTCCCTGCTGCTCCAGGGGTTGGTGCTGTGTGACAATGCCTGTTCACTTTCTCCCACTGCAGACTGTGAAGATTTATGGCTATACCACCTCTGACATCTCTTCCCGTGTATGTCCACATGGACCATTCTCAAAAGGACCCAAAGCTGAAAGATTGGCCATCTTGAGTCAGTCCTGTTATGAACTCACATGTGTGAAGATGTATCTGCAATTATTGCATATTTTCTTTTGTTTTGCAATCATTTACTTATATACTGTAGGGTTACCAGTGTGGTACCCCAACTCTTTATTGTAGTCTTTCTCTTACTATATATATATATATATATATATATATATATATATATATATATATATATATATATATATATATATATTTACTATATGTACATATTTACTATATATTAATATTTACCATATATATATATATATCTGTATATATATATATAAAATACAACATCTGTCTGTATGTAAGTCTGTCTGCTTTTTACGAGAGAACTACTTAACAGATTTAGACTGTTTTTTTTTCTAGAATTTGCTTGAAAATTCCGGTTGATATTGTGACTTCTTTCATCACACTAATAATCATAGTTCGCTTGCAGGAGCGATACATTCTCACTAATCCGAGACAGAGGCTGTCGGCCAAGGAGAGGGGGAAGCATGACGTCACGAGTGGGGAGTCTACCTCTGCATTTTGGAGTGTACCTTGCCTCCGCTTAGCTAGCGATACCTTTTTGTTTATTGATTTTTAAAGTTTGACCTGTTTCACTAGTGCGCTGGAGGAGCCGTGGGGAACAGCTGGTATATATATAAAAATATTTATAAAGTATTGGATGCTAATACTCAGATTTCCCAATTGCTTTCTTTATATTTTTTGTAATGACTTCTTTGAAATTCTGAGGCTATGAAAATGGCACATTATGTGACTGATGTGACTGTAAGGAATCATCCACTTAAAAAGTCATGATTGAATCTACACAGTAATTCATCTGGTTCTCAGATCCAAAGAACAAATAGTTTACTAGCCCTAGGTTATGCAAATAAACAGTCCTCATTTGCACATCCCTAGGATGTAATATTAAAATAACAAGTGTTGTATGATTAGCACTATTAAAGGAAACCATTTCAATGCAAGGATTTATTTAATTATACTCTGCAGATAATTCGCATGGGACTAAATTTTATAGATCTTAGAAGAAGATTTGAAGATTTTTTTTTTTGCTTCCTTTGGTATGAGACTTCATTGTGCCTTGTGTACTTAGTTAAAAATCTTAACGAATTTAAGGATGAAGGCAACTTTTCCAAAACAGAAACACAAAATACAACATAAATGTAACAGCAGACCAATTCACAGCCCCAACAAACTGGATATGATTTCATTGTCACAAAGTTGGACATATGAATTTATTGCAAGATATCTCTTTGTTTCAAAACAATGTTTTCCATATTATATTTGAAATTAGCGCAGAGTGTGCTAGATGTGCGCTTAATGACAATAAATTGAATTTAGTTGAATAAAAATCTACAATCTGCTTGATTCAATTTAGGGTCACAAGGACTGGAGTCTGTTCTAGTAGGATCAACATAAGATCAGAGCCAACTCAGGATGGGATAGCAGTTCATTAAACTGCTTTTTTTTCATTAAAATGCCTACTCAGGAACACAGCAGCAGTCACACTTACTGTAAAGATGGTCATCCTAACATACACATCTTTGGTGATGTGGAAGGTAAACCATAGCACCAGGTGAAAACCCACAAAGAAACAGGGAGAATGTGCAGAATTAACACAGACCATAACTAGGCATGAAACTCAAACCCAAGATACTGGATCCATGAGACACCAGTGATAACTACTCAGTTTTCAAATTTGTTGTTCCTTACTTCATTAAACTGTAGCAGGGAACTGGAGTCTATCACAAGAACATGGTGTACAAGGCAGAAACCAGCCATAAATGGAATGCCAGTCCATTACTGGTGTTATAGTTCAACAGGCCATGCCACTGTAACTTCTAAACTTTAAGGGTTTTTCATTAAAGGCTGTAAATAATGTGATGTTAATATGGTTTGCAATTTTTTATTAATCACAGTACAATTAAGTAGTAATATTAAAATACAGTGTAATCATTTAAGACACCTTAAGGATGAACTTTAAATTAATGTTGGCATATCTTTAGCCAAAAACATTTTTTTCGCTTCTTTTTTTACAACTTTCAGCTTAGTTTAAACAAATGTTTTAAAGAAATGTTTTAGTCAAAATGATTTAAGCATATTAAACACTTCATCTTTAATTTCAGTATATTAGATGTGCAAATAAGTTGTTTGGCACTGTCACAAAAACGAGACATGGACAGATAAAGGTTTGGGGCAGCCACCCGTATAATGTGGTATCCTGGCTGCAAAAGTCGTTTTTAACAAATAACCAGCACTGAAGTGCATTCAACTGAGTCCAAAACAAGACTGAGGAAACAAAGGAAAAGGGGCAGGTTTTAAAGGGGAAGACAGGAAGTGAGGTCATATGGATCTGGCACGTGGTCTTCCACCATTGGTTCATAGCCGGACGTGACATCAGAGGGACTGGAGCTGGTGTGGCCGACTTCCATTGGCTCGGTCCCGGAAGTGATGTCAGGAGAGCCAGGTGGAATCCCCCGGGAATGGTCTACAGGCAAGGGAGAAAAAGAGTCAGTGCACTCTGCCACACCCCGGCATGCCTCCGAACTGCCTTCACTCAAGCCCTTTAGCTGCCTCCCATGCGCACGTGTGTGACAGCACTTATAAAAATAAGTGTTCATACATTGTATCTTCTTATGCACTGAAAACTGTTAATATCCTTTACATGAGTAAAATATATTGTTTTAGGATATAAATGGACACAATTAATTAAAGTCAGATTCACCTTAACAAAAGGTCAGGTGACTGTGTGTATGTCTATGTCTTTGTGTGTCTGTGCAGTTGCTATGTTTCTGTTATATGCTGTTTGGTATGGGATTCATAAAAGCACTGCTAATGTTTGTGATGTGCCATCTGTTGGAATAAAAAATGCAATGCATTTTATTACTACATGTATTAAAAAATACATTCCAATAGATGGCACACTGCAAATGTTAATGTTGAATATGCCGAGGTCTTCATTGATTACTTAGATTTGAACCCTTCTTAGACAGGGAGCACAGGTAGTTTATTCTTAAAATATCAGAGATAATGAGCAGCACAGTGGCACAGTATTGGTGCCTCATTGATCCAGTCTCTTGGGTTTGAGTTTCATTCCAGGTCATTGACTGGGAATTGCTGGGATCACCTTTATTTTTGTGTGTGCAATGGTAGTGATACTGCCTCACAACAAGGAGACCAGGGTTCATATCCTGGGTGCTTCCTGCATGAAGCATGTTACCTGGGTGCTCTGGTTTCCAAAGACATGCAGTTTGGTTGGACTGCCATTGGCCCTAATGTGTGTGTGTGTGAGTGTGAGCGTTCACTCAGTGATGGACTGGTGCTCTCCCCAGGAATTGTTTATGCCCTAAGTCTGATGCATGCTGGGATAAGCTATAGCTTCCCAGCAACCCTGCCCTGGATAAGTGGGATAAGAAAAGGAATGGATGGATGACCAGACAACTGTTTTTCTCCCCCCAAATTCTAGTCATACCTGTCTCAACAGGCGAAGGAGGTGAAATAAGTGAGCAGCATCACCATAAATAAGCAACACAACATTATGAAAAGATAAAATAAACTCTAGTATGAATTGTGTTTATAAACTGGCTTCACTATCAAGGGATGTGTCAAGTGTCACATATGAGCTTTAGAATGATAGTAACACGGTCATGTCTGAATTTAGGGCTTTTCATGTTTTTGTCAGTTCTATCTATTTATTTATTTGTTTGTTTTGTTTTATATTTCTGCGTGCCCTACAGGCTGCCCTTCGGCGTGATGATTTGACACGCTTGCGGATAATTTTAGCATTATGCTGTAGTCATGCTGCTATTGATATGAAAATTATCCCCAGGAGCACCAAAATATTTTACACCCTAGTGTTCTATTCTGAGAGGCAGCATTGTTTGTGAAAAAGAAACAATCAAAGTTACATTATTCATATCGATTCACTTTCAAAAAGGCTTCTGTTGCTTGAATATTCAAAAATTTAGAAAACAAAACCATGTTATTAAAACATTTTAATATATGTATAAAATCTAAATAAAATCTTTATTAAATTATGTTCTTATTTTAATGCACTATATACTGTAAGAGATTTAAATCATATATATATATACAGTATATTGTAGATGCCACGTGGGCTGAACGGGCACCCCGGCCAGAAGAAGGAAGGATGGAAAGGGTGGATGGAAAGCCCATCAAAAAGAGAAGATATCACTGGTAGTTTTTTATTCCCCCAGCATGCTAGATGGCAGCAGCCGTGGTTATTGGTGCCCTGTGGGTAGGCAGCAGGGCATGCTGGCAAATGTAGTCCAGAAGGGCAGCTCTGCTGGGGTCACGAGGGGCCACAAGAGGGCACTGCAGGGAAACAAGCGCCCTACTGTGATGGGGGGCTTCCATGTAACCCAGAAGTACTTCAATCAGCAGACAATCGCCCTGGTGCCGGAAGTACTCCCTAGTCTATAATAAAAGGGACTGCACTCCCTTATCCAGGCCAGTCGGAGCTTGGAGGTAGAGAGGCAACACTTGACTGGAGGAGGGCAGTGCAGTGGTGAGAAAGAGAGAAAACCTGTGCATAGTGCTTTTGTACCGTGCTGGAGGTATTTGTTGTTAATGAATAACCTTTATTTGAACCCGGGACTGTGATCCTGCATTTGTGTCGGGGTTTGGGCTTGCTGACTCCCAGGTGTCCATCACAATATATATATATATATATATATATATTGTCACAGATGACCATGAGCTGCCATAAGATACCTAAGCTTGCTACTACCCTTTGGAGTCTGTTGATGCCATTGTTCTACTTTAGGACAAGAGCTGTGCCAATGAAAGTCAAAGAAGCCATTATGAGGCAGAAAAACAAGAACAAAAACCTTTACAGACATCGGGAAAATCTTAGCATTAACAAAATGAACTGTCTGGAATATCATTAAGAATGCACTGTTGAGGTAAGTAATCGCTGACGGATTTCTATCCAAGGAATATCTCTATTGCTGATGAAAGAATAATCTATACTATGTTAAAGAAAAAGATCAAAACGCCTTTCCAACAGATCAGACGCAGTCTTCAGAAGGCAGATGTGTGTGTGTCAGAGAGACAGACAAGACAAAGATGAACCTGATCAGAGAGATGGCAAGAGCAAAGTGCGGAGGCAAAAAGGAACTGCCCAAGGTTCAAAGCAGACCACTTCATCTGTTAAACATGGTGGTGGAGGTGTTATGGGCTTTGGCATGTATGGCTGGCATAGATATTGGCTCACTTTTCTTCATTGCAGTGGCACAATGAAGAAAATGTATAGAAACATCTGATCTGCTCAAGTTCCAGTAAATGCCTCCAAACTCACTGGACTCCCCTTCATCCTACAACAACATAATGATCCAAACATACTGCTGAGGAAACACAGTTTTTCAAAGCTAAAGAATGGACAATTCTTGAATGGCCAAGCCAGTCACCTGCTTTAAATCTAATTGAGTAGGCCCTCCATATGCTGAAGAGAAACCTTAAGGGGACAAGCCCCCCGAAACAAGTGGGAGCTGAAGATGGCTGCATTAGAGGGTTGGCAGAGCTTCACCGGAGAAGATCCTCAGCACCTGGTGATATCCATGAATCACAAACTTTAAGCAGTTATTACATGCAAGGAATATGCAACAAAGTACTAAATATGACTGCTGTAATATACTTGCTATTGCTGTGAACCAAACATTATGGTGCCCTGAAATGGGGGGACCATGCAGAAAAAGTGCTGTCATGTCTACATAGTGTGGCTGAAATGTATGCAAACAGACTTAAATTAAAGTCTCCAATGTGCACTTTAATCACAATGTCTGAATTGTTTGATTTGTAATTTTAAACTGCAGAGCAGAGGGGTAAATCAAAGAAAAGTGTGTCTTTGTCTCAAACATTATGGAGGGCACATTGTATATATTTTTTATGTGCATATATGTGAGAACTACTTTTTGTAAATTAAGCAGGCACAAGAAAGGCAAGAAATATTAGTCTGGAACTTCATTCATTTATTTATGCCATATTCTGCTGCCAAAAGTTGTAGTTTTGCAAGTTGGCTCCAGTCTGAATGGAATCATTAGGTATTTTTGATCATTTCTTGAAATAATTATTCACTAGTATATTCACAAATTATTAAAGTTTAGGTTGCAGATTTGTAAACTGAAGGCACGTGAGTGTTGCTCATTTTTTTAGCAGCAGACACTTGTTCATCTGGGACTTTAGATATAAACAATTCTTCTCCAAAATGCCTTAAGATAAAATTTTCACTAAATGAAAAAGCTCTGAGCAGCTTAATATCAGTGCATTAAGTTGCAACCTGGTGTATTTCAATGCCATTTAGGGAACACATGTTGGCTCTCATATGATTATTCGATGTTCATGTAATCATTGCTAAGTTTGCATGACTCTGCCATAATTTCTGTTTTTCCTCAGAGTCTTTCAGAAGAGGAAGTTGTGAACTCTAATTTTAACCTCGGCATGAGAGGCTTACAGAGCTCTAGATGATGAACAGTGATTCTTTGTGACTTCATGGAATTTAAAACTTTTACTGTGACTCCAGAAATTGTCCCAGTGGAGTTTGGATCTTCTCTCCATGTCTGTAAGCGTTTTCCTCTGTGTACTCCAGTTTTGCTTCCTCATCTCCAAACACATGCAGATTTGGGGAATTTGCGGTTCCAAATGGCTTTAAGAGGGAGTGTGGTTGTGTGTTTGAGTGGACCCTGCGATGGACTTGCACCCTTGTCCAGGACTGTTTTTTTCCTGACACCCATGCACAGACTCAGCCTCCTGCCTCTGAAAAGGACTGAGTTTGACTATGTTATTTTATGAGTTCCTAAAGGGAGATCCACTAGCATTCCAAGCTTTTTACATTATGATGCAATACTATGAATCGTGAAGTCTCCAGAAATTTAAAGATTCATTTTTGTAACAATATGTGACTAACAGACAGCAGCATTTTTTAATCCCCTGAGGTTTTTTGAGATTTCCATGATGTGTCTCTTGAATACTTGAGATGACAATTCACTCTGACAAGAATCACCATGGATAATTGGATTACTATTAGATAGAGATAGAGTAAATCACATCTGATTTTCAACTAATGTGTTCAAACAGCTGACCCTCATTACACCTTTAATAGGGATAGCGCCCAGTTGGTTAGACAATAACTCTTTCACTCTTGACTATTTTCTACACAAATTTATGAAGGAAGCACCATTTTTTGCCATTTACTTTTATTCTCATAAAAATACAGTTACTCACAAAAGAATTTGATCAAATTTATTTTGGCGTATTTATAAACTTTTTAGCTCTACTGTATATTCATGATAGTCACCATAAACTTAATCAATTCACCCATTTCCTAAAACCCACTTTTTCATTATATCATTGCAGGGGCTTGGATCCTAACTAGGCATTTTTGGGCACAAGGCAAGAGCTAAACCTTGATATGATACCTGATAATTAGCCCTGTTCATACTTAAGCATTGTGGACAGGTAAACTCTCTTTTAGTTATCCAAAACATTGTTAGAATCGCAAGTCAGCCGTGCTCACTCCCCCATATTAGCTGAAGGACTTCTTTGCTCATTTTATGCCTCACCGTTCAGAGGTGGTGGGTGTCACAATGTTTCCAGTTCTACAGGCAAGCGGAGCAGTTCTGCAAGTGACAGAGGTCAATGTGTGCATAACTTTTAAATAGGTTAAACCCAGCAAAGCTGCCGGCCCAGATGGTATCCCATCCCGCATCCTGAAGGCATGATAGATAGATAGATAGATAGATAGATAGATAGATAGATAGATAGATA
>JANRMT010062841.1:42129172-42175949 GCA_026402145.1 Polypterus bichir lapradei
ATAGATAGATAGATAGATAGATAGATAGATAGATAGATAGATAGATACTTTATTAATTCCAAGGGGAAATTCACATAATCCAGCAGCAGCATACTGATAAAAAACAATATTAAATTAAAGAGTGATAAAAATGCAGACAAAAGGTATAACAGACAATAACTTTGCATAATGTTAACGTTTACCCCCCCCGGGTGGACTTGAAGAGTCGCATAGTGTGGGGGAGGAACGATCTCCTCAGTCTGTCAGTGGAGCAGGACAGTGACAGCAGTCTGTCGCTGAAGCTGCTCCTCTGTCTGGAGATGATACTGTTCAGTGGATGCAGTGGATTCTCCATGATTAACAGGAGCCTGCTCAGTGCCCATCGCTCTGCCACGGATGTCAAACTGTCCAGCTCCATGCCTACAATAGAGCCTGCCTTCCTCACCAGTTTGTCCAGGCATGAGGCGTCCTTCTTCTTTATGCTTTCTCTCCAGCACACCACCACGTAGAAGAGGACATCTTATTGCAGATGTTGAAGGACTCCAGTCTTCTAAGGAAGTATAGTCGGCTCTGTCCTTTCTTGCACAGAGCATCAGTATTGGCAGTCCAGTCCAATTTATCATCCAGCTGCACTCCCAGGTATTTATAGGTCTGAACCCTCTACACACAGTCGCCTCTGATAATCACGGGGTCCAGGAGGGGCCTGGGTCTCCTAAAATACACCACCAGCTCCTTGGTTTTGCTGGTGTTCAGGTGTAAGTGGTTTGAGTTGCACCATTTAACAAAGTCCTTGATTAGGTTCCTATACTCCTCAGCCTACATGTGCCACCCAGGTGTCACAGGACACCTTCAACTTGTCCCTGTCTTAATGTATGGTGCCACAGTGTTTTAAAAAAAGCACAATTATGACTGTGCCAAAGAAATCTGTTATTTTTTGCCTGAATGATTACTGGTCCATTGTGTTAACCCTTTGTGGAGATGAAGTGTCTTGAGAAACTGGTTATGATCCATATTAACCACAATATCCCTGCTGCCCTAAATCTCCTACAGTTTGCATACCAGAGTAACTCATCTCTGGATGATGCCATCTCCTTCACCTTGCGCACTTCTTTGGGACATCTGAAAATGTCAGGATGCTGTTCATTGACTATAGCGCGGCCTTCAACATCATTTTGCCCTTCCGGCCTGGTACTAACGTTCAGAGAACTTGGTCTGAGCATCTACATATGTGGCTGGGTGTTTGACTTTCTGACAAACAGCCCCAGTCAGTGAGGACTGGCAACAAGAACTCCTCCACACTATTCACCAACATCAGTGTTCTGCAAGGCTGCTGCCTCAGCCCACTGCTATACAGACTATTCACCTATGACAGAGTGGCACAGCATGAGGGCAACAGCATCACCAAGTCCATCACTGTGATTGGCCTCATCAGTGACAATGATGAAGCTGCCTTCAGGAGGGAGATAAAAGACCTGACTGTATGTTATCATGACAACAATCTCTCCCCGAATGTCAACAAAACAAAGAAAATCATTGTTGACTTCAGAGGCAGCCATTCCATATCAACGGCTCCCTGAACCTGACAGTTAGCAGCTTCAGGCTCTTGGGGGTCTACATCACCAACTGCCTTTAATGGTCCATCAAAACCAACTGCATACCAAATTGCATATTACATTTTTTTTCTGAGGAGGCTAAAAAGCTTTGGGGTGAGAATAAAAACACTAATGAACTTTTACTGCTACACTACTGGAAGAATCCTGACCAGATGCATCATGGTATGGTTTGGTAACCTAACTTGGCAGGACTGCAAACTTCTCCAAAGGACTATCCTCACAGCTTCTAAAATCATTGGGGCTGACCTTCCACAGCTTCATACCATCTACTCGTCCAGATATCTGAGGAGAGCTAAATCCATCATCTCTGATGACGGCCACCTAGATCATCCATTGTTTTTACTTTTGCCTTCTGGAAAGTGTCACCGGAGTCTCACTACTTGCTCTACCTGCTTCAGGAACAGCTTCTTCCTCTAGGCCATAAGACCACTGGACTCCCAGTAACCTGCCAGCAATACACTGTTTACTGTACCCACCTGCTGGTTTATGTGAAACTGCGCTGTGCATTATTTTTCTTACTCTTATTTATTTAATATTTTTTTGCTACTTTAATATATTTAATCTGTTTATTTATACATCACCACAACTGTGGCATAACAATTTCACTATGCTCTTGCAGTGTATGTGACAATAAAGATCCCTAATCTCTAACCTGGCAGTGGGCAGAGGTACCTACTTGTATGTCTCCTTAAAATACCCCAATATCCAAAGAAAACAGCTTATCTTTTTTCCTGTATCTTATCAGTTGGAAACCTCAACAAAAGTCACAGAAAACAACTTCTTATTTGGGATTAGGCCGTATACTTGGTGTTAAAGGCATTGTACTCTATATGCAGTTGTTTAAGAGAGAGATAATCAATGACAAGAAATCACACATTTGATTGAATGAATTCTCCACCACAAAAGATCATACAGAATTGGTAATGCTTGCTGACTGTTCAGATGTAGATCTACGCAGAAGTAGTAGCACAATTATATTAATCAAAAGAGAATATAAGGAATAGTCTCTAGCAGCTGAATCACTGGAAATACTACAATCACCACATTTGTGATAAATGTGAAGAACGTCCAATGAAAGTCACACTCACAGTATAAAAAATGCTTGAATGTATTACTTGGGTGTGAATTTGTGAGCGGCTTTACCTTCAATGAATGGGTTGAGAACAGGGGGGAGGTAAAAGGACATTTTTCTTCTGGTGTCTCCGGGACACAGATACCTAAATTTGGCCCTGCTGTTAGCCATTAATTTCTCTTTTTTTCTTTTGACAGTGCCAACAAAGCATTACTGGTGAAACTCCAGGGATACTGAAAATTGCTTTAATGAATACTTCACCGTAAGGTATTAATTTTCTACTCTTGGCCTATTTGCCTAAAGCTACAGAACTGCCAGGGAACCCTTCACACATTCAGTCGCCTTTTCAGTATTTTCTGAACATTACCAGCTTAAAGTAGAAATGCACAAGATTATATTTAACTTAATCAAATCTGCAGCCAAGCAGAGGGGCTTCACGTGAAACAATCTATTTTAAAGAATGTTTTTTAACCTCTTATCTATTTTTATTATCTTCAGTCTACGCAAGGTCAGCCACTTAGAATAATAATACAATCTGCCACATTTCATAAACTAAATTGACAGATACGCACTTCAAAATACTTATGACACAATTACTCATAATATTGCATCGACAGTATATTATGTATAATTACAAGGAAATTACATACCAGAAATTGTGTCTACATCTATAATTACAAGGATAACAGGAATTACAATGGAATTTCAAGCGTAAAAAAAAATGACAACACAGCAGTCGTTTCTATTCTTCCATCCCCCTCCCAGCACTTCACAGTAAAAAATTCAGTTTCAATCATGACTTTAGTGATTGTAAACCTTAAATGCTTTTTGGTGGTGCTTTATGTTGCATGGCTCATTAATGGCTTTTAAAAGTTTACAGTATACCACAAAGCCAATTTGTTGTGTTTATATTAGGGTTCAACGATGTTTTATCCACAAGGGGGCATTTACCTTTATCCCAACTCTGCAGTCTTTCTGCCAAGCTGGCAGGGCAGACATGCTGCATTGTTTCGTTTGAATCAATTGATTCATTATTCACCGCACGTGAAGAAACCTTAGGGGAAATCTGGCAGCTTTGTTCATAGCTGGCCATGATGATGGATAGTTGGAAGGAAACCCTGGGGTGGTTGGCCAGAACTGTGAGAAAAGCCAACTCATACGGAAAACTTTGTGTGACAGGTTTATTTGTTTGTGGACAGACAGAACTGAAATCTTGTATGCCGTGCATGTGAATACAAGGTTGCCCTTGGCAGACTAATGCATGACAAATGAGCATAAGGGTTAAACTACCTATATAGTGGGTACAGAAAGTATTCAGACCCCTTCACATTCTGCACACTTTATTGTGTCTTACATTTGATTTTTAATGGAGAAATTTTCCATTTCTGCCTATCTGCCTACACTCAATTAACCCATAATGGCAAAGTGAAAACATGTTTTCAGGAATATTTTCAAATTTATTAAAAATCAAAACCTGAAATCTGACAAAAAAAGGTTGACAATGTATTCCCTTTCACACTCCCTAAAACTGAAGCTGTTACATGAGCCATTTATCATTGGCAGGATCAGGCAAGGTGGCAGCTAAACTGGACCCACTGTTGAGCCTGTGCAAAGGAAATTTACACTGGAAATAAAGAAAGCCTGCAAGCACTGAACAGGGAGTGAATGCACAGCTATGGATCCATGTGCCATGGCGTTGATGCACAATTTTCTTAAACACCAATTCTTATGTTAATTGTGGATCTTTAGGAACCTGAAAAATGGAATTCAAACTAAACAGCTCTGTTGAACAGTAGAGAAGCACTAGCCTAAATATGGCTTAGCCGTTAGTCATATAGACCAGGACTGGGCATCATCTCTTCATGCAGTGTGAACTCATTCTGAGGGTAGGCAAATGTAAATGCTGCATGCATACTGCAAAGATTTGCTGGTTTTGTTTTTACTGATAACATTTAAATTACATACTATGCACAGCGGGCTTGCTTAAGCATTAGCGCTACAAAATAGAAAGCATTATGATGACTACAAGCGATACAAGTAATTTATACCTTTCAGATTGTGTTTGATACCTTGAATCAGACATGAATAAAATGTGCTTTCAAGATGTAGCGCCAAATATAAGGCTAATATTGACACATTCGTATACTTAGAAGTAAATTCATTCATATCATTCTGAACAAATGATTTGTTGACCTACATTTAATACAAGTCAAGTGAAGTCTGTATGTATTGATGGTATGGCGCTGCAGTATCTTAGATTACTATGACCATGACTAGAAATACCATAATTATGCCAATTTTTTTTTTAGAATATGTTAGACTTTCAGTTTTTGTTTGCATTGGTGTTTCAACAGTAACAAGAAGAGACATTCAATGTAACTCTTGGGATTAAACAATTATAACATAACGTAATAAATCAAATATTACTATAAGCCAGGGGTACTCATCTGTGGTCTGGGAGGCCAGGCCTAGCAGATAATGCAACTTGCTATTTAGTTATATGGTCTATTAATATTTTCATTCTTCCAAGGCAAACCTTTTCAGTTTCAGAATGCCACCAATGCAGAAAGGTCATCTATTCAGTGTGCAGGATGTGATTGCTGCAGTCCAAAATGGAGAGAGCGATTTTGAAATGGACTTGGATGACACTGATGCAAGTGATTTAGAGAATGAGGATGTAGGTGAAATGGACAAAGAAAACCACCAACCCATTGACTGCCCAGCTAATGATGATGTGGACATCAAGCCCCAACCAAAAAAACACACAGTCCCCCGTGACAGGTTTCGTTGGTTGAAAAAGGAGTTTATCAGTCCTAATACAGATTTTTCTGGTTCAGAAATCACCAATGATGCCACCTCCCTCCTGACCCCACTGGAGTACTTTCAAAAGTTTGTGACGGAAGATATGATTGAGACTCTGACAAGAAACACAAATGAGTACAGCTTGCAAAAAAATGGAACATCTGTAAACACCAATAATAAGGAAATTGAGATGATGCTTGGCATGTACCTGAAGATGGGCCTAATGCAAATGTCTGGAGTCCATATGTATTGGGAGACAGACACACGGTACACCCCTGTTTCTGATGTGATGTCCCGGAACAGATTCCAATCTCTGTTGACTTCATTACACTTTATAAACAATTTAACTGTGTCAGAGATGGAAAAGAAGGACAAACTCTGGAAACTCAGACCATGGCTAAATTCATTTAGGGAAAGATGCCTGCAGGTGGTACCTGAAGAACACAACTCTGTGGATGAAATGATGATTCCTTTCAAGGGGACTCCCAGAGCTGGAGTTAAGTACCCCTGCCATATGCCATCCCAAATATGTACTAGGTAAAATGGCTACTGTAAATTGGCCCAGTGTGAATGTGAGCATCGGTGAGTGCATGAGTGCACCCTGAGATGGACTAGTGGACTAGATGGACTAAAAGGCAGAATTCTACGTGACCATCATCATCAAGCCTTTCCGTGAGAACCCTAAATCCAAAGAGGACTGTTTCATTTATGTTAGGTAGAATGCCCAGAGGGGACTGGGCGGTCTCATGGTCTGGAATCCCTACAGATTTTATTTTTTCTCCAGCCGTCTGGAGTTTTTTTTTGTTTTTTCTGTCCCCCCTGGCCATTGGACCTTACTCTTATTCGATGTTAATTAATGCTGATTTATTTTGTTTTCTTATTGTGTTTTTTATTTTTCTATTCTTTATTATGTAAAGCACTTTGAGCTACTGTTTGTATGAATATGTGTCATATATAAAAAAATGTTGTTGTTGTTGTTGTTGTAGTGCCCCATTCATTCTTGGCTCTTTCCTTGCACCTGATGCTACTGAAATAGATGAAAAAACAATCATGTAATAGTCCATTAAAATATGTACAATAATTGCAAGGTATCATTTTATCTCATGCATGTGTGAGCCCAGCTCAGTACTGGCTATCTCTGGCTTGTCCTTCCTTTTGTTGTTAACACTGTAGATCCACTGGTAGTCTGTAAGCAATGTGTTGGTGGCTGATCTCCGCTGACCACAATTGCCATATTATTCTGAAGGAGATTCACAGTGACTGTAAAGGAATGTGTGCTGTAGATGACCGCAGCAAAACATCATGAGATTAGTCTTGACACTTCTAGAAGAATCAGGGGAGGTGATACCTATTGCAATCAGCCATTGGAGGGCAATATTCTGTAGCTTCATGGAGGTACTGGGGAGTATAACCGGTCGTATTCTACCTAGTACAACTACTCTGTGTGGCAAGGGGAACAGGCAGAACAATTTGGTAGCCCTGGACAGCTCCAGGATTTTAGTTGGTTACTACATAACCCGGAAGTACTTACTAAAAGTTATCTTGAAGTGATCATTGTCTCAAATTTGAAAGCATCTAAAAGAAAGTGGTTCATGAACTTAGGTCAGAGCAATGAGTTATGGACAAGGATTCAAATAGTGTGAGCAAGAATTGAAAGTAGAAGTAGATGCATTCCAGGACTTTAGTTTGTTATAATAAACTTCAATATTGGAGGTAGGTTTACAATAGGATGAATGGGGATATTTATTGTAATGACCCTGTGAGTTGGCAGCGAGGTTGCAAGGCTGTCTCTTTTCTTAGGTGCCCTCCAGCACTGTTGCCACTTCCTCGATTCTCCAGCTTTGTGCATTCTCATCTGCCTTGTCCACTGCCTGCTCATTCATGCCGCTGACTCTGCCTCACATTTCACTTGAATTAAAATAACACTACTGTATCTGCCACACTTTCCCCAACTCTGATTCAGGAGCTGAGTCAAATTGTTCAAGTGGAAACTCAGGGGAAGCAACATAACCAGTGTCAGGGATGCCAGGGGCAACAACCCGGCCAGGACGCCATGAGGGACCGGATGTGGGTCTACGCCCACCCTGGATCACGTGGGGGCCGCCTTCCTGGTCGCTCTGGGGGCCACGGGTTGAGGGCATGGAAGCCCTACCCTGTAGGGGCCCGTGGTCACCGCCAGGAGGCGCCCCAATGCCTTGGGGACCTGTTACCCCAGCACTTCCGCCACACCAGGAAGTGCTGGGGGGAAGATTTAGGACGGCGCCCGGAGAGCAGCCGGGAGGACAGCCGGCACTTCCGCCACGCTGGGGCGTGGCCAGAGGAGGAATGCCGGGAACACCTGGTGCTCATCCGGGAACCATATAAAAGGGGCCGTCTCCATTCATTCAGTGTTGGAGTCTGGAGGAGGAAGGACGAAGCGAGAGAGGAGAGGAGAGGAGAGGAGAGGAGAGGAGAGGAGAGGAGAGGAGAGGAGTGGAGTGGAGTGGAGTGGAGTGGAGGCGGCCCGAGAAGAAGGCATTGTGGCCAGGACTGAGATTGTTGGGGTACTGTGCACATTTGACTGGGTCTGAGTGACCATAATTGTAAATAATAATTGTAAAATAAACGTGTGGTAGTATTTTAACAACATGTCCGCCTGTCTGTGTCCGGGTCGGCTCCACACCAGGAAAAATAATTTTGGCAGCAAAGTGCCTCTGAAGTGATGCAGGTAATTGATCTCTATCTGTCTCCCTCCTCAATGTGTTTCATTCCTTTCATGAAGGGGTTCTAAATCCCAATGACTCTGCTATAAGGTGCTGATAACACTTTAGTTTAGGTACTGCAAAAATGAATCTATTACTCATTTATTATTATGAAACAAGACCTTAACAAACACTTCTTTGGGTCCTCATAACACTTACAAACCACCAGTAATGTGCTTACTCATCCCTGCAATGTGGCCTACTAATAACACTTCACTTTGGAGTGGTCTGAGGTGTCTTAACTGAAACACATTTCTATTGATATTACATATTTAGCATAAGACCACTGTATCCTTCATATTAACAAGTAATTATACCATCATGTCAATATACCACACCACACAGAGATGAATAAACTATCTACTGATGTTTTATAAATGTTATGAAGACAAAAAGAAGTCTCTGTTAAGGTCTTATAAAATAAGAGTAAATGAGAAACAGATGCATTTTTGTATGGAAAACTAAAGTGTTACCAAGGCATTTCTTTTCTTCTGCTTCGACTCTCTTTATAATCTACATTTTAATTTCTAAAAACATTGCTTTACACTTTCCTAATGCATTGAGCCAATTCTATTCATTAAAAAAATAATACGACTACAGTACACATGAAATAACTAAACATGAATGTATGAAGTTTCCCATTCTCCAATACTTACTCTGTTACTGACAGACAACCCCAATTCTATGTAAGGAAATTGCACAGTGACTACCACAGTGCCCTAACATTAGAATATTAGAAAGATTTAGACGAGAACAGGCCATTCCGCTCAACAAAATTCACCAGTCCTGTCAACCTAATTCTTCCAATATAGCATCAAGTCGAGTTTTGAAGGTCCCTAAAGTCCTACTGTCTTACACAGTACTTGGTAACTTATTCTAAGTCTCTGTGGTTCTCTGTGTGAAACAGAACCTCCTTCTGGTTGTGCAAAATGTACACATAACATGTTACCAGCTGTGCCCCTGTGTTCTTGTTGAACTCATTTTAAAATAACAGTCTTGATCCACTATACTAATTCTTTTTCCAACCTTGAACACTTCAATCATGGCTCCTCTTAATCTTCTTTTGCTTAAACTGAAAAGGATCAGCTCTTTTAATCTCTCCTCATAACTCATCACCTGCAGTCCTGAAATCAGCCTAATCGTTCTTCTCTGGACTTTTTGTAGCACTTCAATGTCTTTTTGTAGGCTAGAAACCAAAACTGCACACAGTACTCTAGATGAGATCTACCTGGTGCATTATTAAGCTTCAGCATAACCTCCTTTGACTTATGCTCTACACATTGTGCTACATAACCTAACATTATTTAAGCCTTCTTAATGGCTTCTGAACACTGTCTGGACCAGGTACTTGTCTTATGCTCATTTTGCTTATGAAAGAGCATTATTACCATAGCATTTGTTAACCGAGGTATTAATGTATTTGGAATGTGAACAAGAAGTGTGCATTATATGTGTATGGTAAGCATTATTCAGGGGAGTGTGTGGGAAAAACAGACCAGTCAACCTATGATACAAGTAAGGACTTCTTCGGTATAGTTAGGGACTGAGGCTTAAAGGTTTTGTTGTTTTTACCCTTTTGTGTATTGTGCCCTTTCCCCCTAATCTAATTATTCCATCTTGTGTTAACAAACATCCTTTTGCTGATTTCTTTGTCTGCTATGTTTCATTTGGGCTTGAGAATCAGCTCTAAAGTTCTCACACATACAAAATCTGCCTGAAATCTAGCATGTTGTCATATTCATTTTTAAAATATCTGTTGTTTTAATTAATTTTTACCATTGCTTTGATTATGCTTGCTGGTAAATAGCTACACAACAATTTGTCAACATCCATTAAATAAATAAGAATAAAAAGTTTGTGCTTTATTTATTATAAAGGAAAAAACTTTGTCACAAATTTCAAGATAAAATAAGTAAAATATTTTAGAGAACCTTCAGTATTTAGGTTTGTATCATCCTAAAAACACTATACATTCATGTCTGAAGTTTCCATGTAGTGACGCCAGGTTCCATACAGTCTCTGCCTCATGCTAAACTATGTCCATGAAGGTTGTTGTTAGCATGTTTCACAACTATCCTTCAAACACTTGGGTGGACTGCGGTGCTGTCGAAGAGCTCAGCTGCACTGGAGTGCACCATGACTGGGCAGAGCCAATGATGTGGTGTTAGTTGGTAACTCTGTCTTCTGTCCTACCCTCTTTGTTTCTGCAGTCTTCGATTTTAAGCGTTTTTAAGAGTAAACCAGGAAAATGGCAACTGACATCCTATAAGCAATGACCAAGTGGACATACAGTAAACAGAAGAAAAGACTGCTAGGAATGCATTATTTGATTTTTGATATTTCATTTTGGATATGTTATTTTCATTTTTATTTATTTTTTATTATTCTCCCTGTTTTACAATTGGTGTCTCCTTTTTTGTGACAGACATGTTTCTAGACAAAGAGTTGCCACATCTGTCCAGCACATGCCACAGCTGTATTTTATTGTAAGCGAAGGTGGCATGGACAATGAACCATTTGGACTTTGACAAAAATAGAAAGGTGTTAATGAGAGACTAGCAAAATACCTACGCTTCGCAGAGGAGAAGTAGTGTGTTAAAGAACTTATGAAAAAGAAAAGGAAACATTTTAAAAATAACATAACATGATTGTCAATTGTTTTGTGACTGTTATGAGTGTTGCTGTCATCAAGGATTTGATTATCATTATTTGTTTCAATCAGGTTCATATTTGGAGGATGTGTTGTGTTCAAGTTACATTCCGTGTTTGTCTAGTCTATCCCTGACCATCTCATCTTCGTGGTCAACCATTGTAAAGATAACAGGTTTCATTCACCGAAGTGATGAGTGCATGCATCGAAGATTCTAAGCTGTGCTTGTGCTATCTCGTGCGATCTTGCGATGTCCACGGCTTCATTTAATGTTAGCTCAGATCCGGCACTTAAAAGTTTCTCTCGCACTTTTGCTGAATTTGTGCCAAACACTATTCTATCCCTGACCATCTCTTCTTTGTTTGCATAAGCACAGTCCTTCACCAGCAATTTTAACTCCGTTACAAAGTGATCGAAAGTCTCGTTTATACCCTGCGTCCTCTCATTAAACTTGTATCTCGTGAATACCGTATTCGTCTTAGGCATGACAAATGCCAGCGGCAGCCTGTCTATGAACTTAATTTAAACTTAAGCTTTACACCGTGCTTTGTTTCCGCAGTAGCTGCACTTATGAATATGCTTGTATGCGTCACTCGCTTCATATTCTTTTGCTGCCTTCTCAATTGTATAATGCGTTTTTTGTTCAGCGCTCTTTGGAGCTCTTGCTTGTTCTCTGCGTACTGCGTTCACAGTCAGTTCACGTGAACCGCTCGGAGTACATGCATCAAAGGTTCTCAGCTGTGCTTGTGTTATCTCGTGTGATCTTGCGATGTCCACGGCTTTATTTAATGTTAGCTAAGACCCGGCACTTAAATAACATAAAGACATTCTTCTTTTTCATTTCCTGCTTTTATCTTTCAGAACACTCACCACTTCCAGTGTCTTTTTTAGTCAGAATGATGTGTTAGTCATATGGATTTACAATAATTACACTGGTTATGTTAATGTACTCATGTAGTATGAATAAAACTTAAAACAAAAAACACCACACAAATGATGGAAGCAGTATGGAAAGCACACAAAAAAACAATAAAAACAGTATGGAATGAGTAAAGCCACAACATCAATGTGCATCAGAAACTAAGCAACCAAAGAGTCAAATAAAACTGGACTATCAAATTAAACAAGGTAATCTTCCCATGGCCAAATCAGCTACTGAAGAGTTACTGATGAAGTTGAGACTAATCTTTATAATTTGTAATAGACTATCATGTTATACTGTTACTAAAAAATCATTGGATAAGAGCTAATCTATGCATTTAGAATGCAGGTGAGTGGTAACACATCATGAATAGATTAATTACAAGTTTTGTTTAACTGCAAAAACTCTCCAGTCATGTGGTGTTAGTTATTTAGGAGGACCCCTAATCCAGGTTCATTGTTCTTTCATTGAGTCCTTTGTCTCCTCGTTACAGCGTGAGCTGAATTTTGTCTTCAGTGATTTTTTGACTGTGTTTAATTATACGTCTCGGTTTTGATTCTCAACAACTGCTTGTTATTTCTGATCTGTTGTCTGATTTTCTTTATGCCACCCTCCTTCTGCTCTTTCGACTTTTTACTTATATTCTCCTTCAGGCAACTGCCATGGTTTCTGTTTTTTGATTGGGGAAAAATGTCCAGTGGAAGTAAGAATATCTAAGGCAAATGTAACCTTATTACATGCTGTCAGCTGCTCTGGAAGAAGCATGTGCTGCTTAGTTCTTCACCTTGATGAATGGTCTCATTCTCTGTGTGGGTGAGGAACTGAACAGTAAGCAAAGATCATTCAAGGTTAAAATCAACCTTATTATCGCACAATGGAAAATTAATTTGATCTTGTGGGATATCAGTAAAGGACAAAAATATTAGACAATAATAACGGAAAAAACACAGTTACAATAAGTCAGAAGAAAAGGTCAATTACATACAACGTTAATGGAGATATTTTTTTATTCAATTTTTACTGAGCTACAATCATGTTTGTAGTTAAATGCTACAATTGCTTAAGGCACAAAACTGCAAAAACTGAATTAATAGTGTAGATAATGAGAAGTAATTTAATCTTTTTTTTTAGGAAAAGTCTCTGTTAGGAGTCAACAAGGAGGACAAAAATCTCATCTCATCCCATCTCTCACCTCATCTCATCTCATTTTCTAAAACTGCTTTTCTGGGTGAGGATTATGGTCAGTCCAGACGTCCCTGTCATCAGCTTCAGATTAAAACTCCTTCTGGGGAATTCCCAGGTGTCCACAAGTTAGACAAGACAAATCAATCCAGCATGTTCTGAGTCTGTTGCAGGGTGTCAGCCCAGTGGGATGTGCCTGGAGCAGATCTAGGGGTCCTGCCCTGGGGGGGGTTCATCTTTATGATATGTCCCACCCACTTCAACTGGCTCTTCTTGATCTGGAGGAGCAATGGCTCTACTCCCAGGCCAGTATCTCTGAGATTCTCCCCCTTTCATGGAGTGCTAGCCCAGCAGCAGTGTGAAGAAGCTTCATTTCTGCAGCTTAGATTTGTGCTGTCATTCTTCTGGTCATTAACCACCGCTTATGACCATAGATGAGGACAGGGATGTCGATCGACAGGTAAACTGAAAGTTTTATCTCTAGACTCAGCTCCTGCTTCACCACCATAGACCTGTATAGCACCAACAGAAAAGATACCACCACCCCAGTCCTCCTGTTGATCTTACATTTCCTTTTTCCACCTCTCTTGAACAACATCCAGAGAAACTCATTCTCCACGAATAAGGGCAATTGTTCCCTCTGTCACCTGGTGCCTCATGCATAACGCTGTGCATAGAATTCACACTATAACATGGCATACGGACAAAAGCGGAAATATGCGTACGCACAAAAAAATCCAGATACATAAATCAGCGTGAAAAGTAAGGCACATGCACGTGCCTGCTATCCCACCCCATCTCCTCCCAAAACTACGCCTCTTTGAATATGCAAATCAAGATAAATAGCCCTTAAGTTCAGCAAAAGCACGGGGGGAAATAGAAGAATTTCAGTGAATACCAAGTGGAAGCAAGGGAAAACGTACTATTTGTTAGTTTAAACAGTAGTATAAACAACAAAAGGAAGTTGTTCGAGTGACATAGAGTGTCGGAAAAACTGGAAAGCTCAAGTTGACAAAGTAGCATAGTGCCCGAAATAAAAAAGAAGTCAGATATCAAAGTCGAGTCGTAGCCCACCGTCTGAGTGTCATATGAAAGCTTATTAGGGTACAGAGAAAAAAAAAATAGGCACACTGTGAAAAAAGTACGAAATGTCAACTTTAATCTCGGAATTTCCACTTTAATCACGTAGTTTATTTTGTCATTAAAGTAACATCATAAACTTCACCTTAAAATCATTTAATTTACTAGTTTCTCAAATCCCATCGTAACTAAACTAGCACATTAAATGCTTTGTTTTGTATGTGTTCTTCTATGTGCTCTATGTGTGTGAATCACTATGTGCTTCTTAAACAGGCTTTCTCTTCCTCCTACAGGACACAGAATCCATTACATTTGTGATATTACAGCTCTCTGAATAATTTAAATACTGATATGTATACTTGATATCATTTTCATGATGATAGGAGTTAAAGCATGTTATTAAACATGGGAGCACGGTGGCGCAGTGATTGTTCATGCCACACACAAGATGCTTGCTGCGCCATGCATGACCTTCGATGAAATAATTTATTGCAGCAGTACTGTCTTTTTCAAATGTACTAACCTCCAATTCCTGTCCTTACTTTTCTTTCTCCAAATACCCAATCGCCACACAATCGGCTCTGTAATAGACTTTAAGCCATCTGCACGCTTAGAACGCCAATTCTTCAAAACTTTTAAGGAACATTGAAATATCTTCGTAGTACATGTTATATTATTCTATCCTTCCAGTGTCGCGCCAGCCCTAGCAAGCATACAGCACGAGGCAGGAACAATCCGTGAACGGAGCACCAGCTCCTTGCTAGCGCAGCGACACCGTGTCCTCACATGTTTAATTATTAACAATATAGATTATTTAAATGAAGTTAAAGTTTTATCTGTATAATATAATAAACATATTTTGTTACATTTCATCTTATAAATGATATCGTAATCATATGGAAATACGCACTTTATAAAGTGGCGCAGGTTGTGCAATATTATAACTGTATCGCAAGTTTACAGTGAGGTGATTGTACTAATAAGTACAAACAGTTCTACAAGGAGCACTTGATGGACTGATTGATTGCGTTTATAGTTCTTGGGATGAAACTGTTTCTGAATCGCGAGGTCAGTACAGGAAAGGCTCTGAAGCGTTTGCTGTTTGAGAGCAATTCAAATAGGCAGCATGGCTGAGGCAGTGTGTGCTTGATGTTGTATACCAATAATTCTCTTTCCGATCAGCTGCTGTAGATCTTTGATTCCACACTCAGAAACAGTGATATAAATACTCCGAGTGGTGCAGTTAGAGTAATATGGAAAAAGATGATCCGCTGTGGCAACCCCTAAGGGGAGCATCTCAAAGGAGAAGAAGAAGGTGCAGTGAGAGTAAAAACGCTAAAGCAGCTATGGTGTTTGGAATACTTTGGCTATTCTCTGGATCATTATATTGTTACAGGTTAATTACAATCAGATGCCTTAAACTAATATATATATATGATAAAGCAACGTCAGGAATGTGGATCTAAAAAAGAAGGGATAACCACATAGGAACAGTAGCACTGCTTTGACGCTGGGTGCCGCCAGTTTGCGAAACTGAGCAGAGATCTTGCATATGGCAGGGTTTTAGCTAGTGTGAAAATATGCATGGCTTTATGCCAAGTTTAGGTTTTATATCTGAAACCAGCTCAGCATGAGAGAACCTCCCAGGAGCACAATTCTCCAGACAACCTGGCTCTGAGCAATCTCAATGTTGCACAAGCCCCCAACTACGTCAAAGTGATGGTTCAGTGTGGTGAATAAAGAAATAAATAACAATAATAATAATAAAATGCAGGAAGCATGGATTGTGGCAAAGACAGGGCAACTGAATCAAATAACCAACACTTGATGTTAACTCGAGTTAACAAGCAAACATGCAAAGGACTTATGGTTGAATGAACAAGGACTTACTTTGATCACCTGAAGCAAAAATACAATAAAACATTTTAAAAAATAAAATTGAACAAATACAAATAATGTATGAAAACAGAGACACATATGGAAATTATGCCTCCAACATAATAAAAGTGTGAACGTCAAAAAGATCAGAAAAGTATTGATTATAACTAAGTCTCAGTATTAGATTTATAGGGAAAATAGTCACCAAGATGGCACATACCAAATTCATGGTCATTCTAGCAGTGTGAGTTTGGAGACTTCTCAATTGCCAACAAAAACACAAAAACAAAACATTGTTAAAATATGTTAATTTGGCTGAAATGACAGACAATTTTACATATAGATATATTGCAAATGCTTGAGAAACCTTAAAAGCTCCACTTATTTCTTTACTCAAGTACTACACAGTGGCCGGCAAAAGTATTCAAATCACTTGAAAGTCATCATCATTTTCTGTATGAGAAAAAATTTGTACACATATGTATTCATTCAATATTTGGATTGTAACGCGTATGCTGTAACAATATATTTCTAGAGTCAAAATAAACCATTTTCTGTAGATATTTAACTGAAGAAGAAAAACTATAAAGTTAGTGTTTACATAAGAATTCAAGCCCTACATATTAATAAAGTATCTATCTATCTATCTATCTATCTATCTATCTAATGCTTTGTCGAGAGCCCTTTTGCCACTGTAGTTTAGCCTTACATTGTGTATGGATGTCTCAAAAAACAAAGAGCTGACTAAAGTACAGAACACTCTACAAAACATATATAACATACAGCAAATTTATAAAATATCCCTTTTAACAATGAGAACATTCAGTTTACTTAAGAGCAACAAATATCACAAGTAATTTAGGATTTGATTCAGAAAGAGACCAAATGATCAGGTAACTATAGCACGTTCCTAAATAAGAGAGAGTGCATTAGTGCAACAGAAAGTTTGGATAAAGAGGCATTATGGTTTATCACAGAGCAGTACCGTTGCCCCTCAATAGTCAGAGAAACCCTGTTAACAATCCTTAAATCTATAGAGATTTTTTGCTGTATTGTATTTGTATACAGTTATTTTGAGTATATATGACTGAAATCCACTATGTCAGGTACATTTTACTCAATTACATTAATACTAGTGAAAATGAATGCAGTAAAACATAACAAAATCCTGGACGAAAACCTGATGTAATGTGATATGCAGGAGACAATGTAAATGCTATGGAGTGGACAAGTCAGGGTTCAGATCTTAATCCAATTAAGAATTTGTGGCTGAACTTGGAAAAAGCTGTACACCCACAATTCAACTTGAAAGAGCTTGATCAGTTTTGCAAAGGAAAGTGGAAACTGTCTAGATGTGCAAAGCAGACAGAGAGAGACAGAGAGACACTTGAGCACACAATCTTAAAGCTTTCATGGCTGCCAAAGTTGCATCTACTATGTACTGACTTCAAGGGGGTGAATGCTTGTACAATCAATTATTTTGTGTTTTATATTTGTATATATTTTATATCTGCATAAATGCATTTGTCACTTTGACAAAAAAGAATAGTCTTTTAATGTTAATGTCAAAAAAGCCAATTTGGTGTCGTATAACAATAAAATATGAAATATATATATTGTGATGGTCTATGGTGATGGCTTTTTCTATTTTTGGTTTTTGAAGAAATTAGCAAAAATGATTAGCAGTATACAGCAACTCATTATTTTTATACACTTTTTGCTGGAAAACTGCACTCCTCCTGGCTTGACATTTGGCACAAGAAGACTGTGTGACTTTGGTTTAAATTGTTGTAATCAGTCGGTTTAACAATACCACAATAATGACTGGAATTAGTTATCCATACTAAGATGAACATTTAGCAAGATGAGTTATTTCCCTGCCATTTCACATTTCCCATACAGATAACTAAATAAAAATGAAACTGATATGTAAATACCGCACTTATGTCTTGGTGTTTACTTCCTTTGAGGTTTAATATGAGAAATGTGTGAGTTCTTTGGCTGTATCATCTTCTGTGTGTTTAGTACTACAAAGTGAATCCTCTTTTAAACTGCAAAATGTATTTTATATATATTGTGGACCAGCGGGGAGAGTACAACCACCCTAACCTGACACAGGCAGGCAGAGACATGAGTTTGCCACACAACACACGTTTTATTTACAGTCGGAGAGCGCTTTTCTCTCATTCCCCACAGCATAATAGAGTCTAAAGTGCCAATATATAGCATAGTCCCTTTTCTTTCCTTTCCTTTCCTTTCCTTCTTCTTCTTTTTCCTCTCCGCTCCTCTCCTTTCCTCTCCTCTCCTCTCCCTGCATGCTTCGTCTACCTCCACCCAAGTCTGGCTCCCCGAATGGAGAGAGGCAGTTCCTTTTATTCAGTACCTGGGAGTGCTCCAGGTAGTTTATCAGGATTACCTGGAATCACTCCCAGGTGTGATGGAAATCTATTGAATAGCTCTGCATCTCCCCCTGGTGGCCCCTATGGAACTCAACAGGACTGCAACAAACTCCAGCTACCAGCGTGCGCTATGGGAGTCCGTGGTGCCGCTACCACCCAGAAGGGCTGCACTCTAGCATCCCAGGGGAGGTTTTGCCTCAGTGATGCTCTTCCATTCCATTGGCATCCTGGCCGGGTAATAACTGAGGCTGCCCGTCACTATATATATATATATAAAAATAAAATAAGCTTCTACAAATAAGCAATTCATATACTAATTATTTATTGATGAATGGGAGAATGGTACAGAATGGACCTGTTTGTATTTTATTCAATCTAGCTTGTTGATTCAGTGGGCTTTGAAGTTACCAGCCCAGCACACCATAGCATAGAATATCGCACTGGCCATCACAGAGTTTATAGCAGATGTGAAAGATGTCACTTTCTGCATTAAAGGAACACAGTTACTTACCTAATAGAGAACAGCCAGCTCAGTCCTTTCTTATATACTGTAGTTCCTCTGTGTTCCGAGACTACTGAGTACTTGTAGGAGTGGACCACCTCTATATCCACTCCCTGAATAGTGACCAGACATAGAGGCTCTTTGGTGCGGTGAATGTCATTAACCAGGCCCTTGGTTTTGCTGATGTGAAGATGCAAACAATTCTCTTTGTTCTGATATTCTAATAGTGCTGTTGGCTCGCGAATTTGCTATTCTGACTTTGAATCTCATGTCCATTCTTTGTCTGTATTAAGTTCATGTTGTCTGCCCATATCTGCATGCATACTTAGTTTTGTACACGGTAGATGAGTTGGTAGTTTTAATCAGGCTTTGTATTGGTGCGTGCGTCACTGTAGTCAAGATGGGTTCCTGCCTTGCATTCAATGCTGCCAGAATACACACATCCATCACTTTTAATTAAGTGAATTTAAAAATTTTATGTTATGTTTTCTTTGAAAACTAATGATTTAAGTTGACTATTCTTGTAAGTTAAATTAGTAAGAAAATTCCATTAAATATTCGGCCGTTTAATGAGTTTAATTATGCAGCACATAGCAGGTGGTATGGCGATGTAGTGAGTAGTGGTGAGGCCTCCCACCGCTTGGACGTTGCTTTAGTTCTTGGCTGAAGATTCTCTGTGGCTGTGTGTGGGTTTTTTCTGGGGACTCTGATATCCTCCCACACTCTATACGTGAAAATACCATGAAAGCCAGAATTTGTGTAACATCAGCAACAAGAACATTTATTTACATAGCAGAATTTCATGAAAAATATGAAGCTCAAAGTGCTTTAGAAGAAGCTAAAGACAAAGTTATAACTATAAAGAAAAAATATATAGGTAAATACAAAAATAATGAAAACTAAATAGAAACTTACACAATACAGATAAACATATACAGTACATAATTATAACAAGAATAAACTTAGGTTACAATATTAATCATTTAACAAAATGACAAAAAGGAATTTCATCAAAAGTCGGAGGGGGAAAACCAGGCTTAAACATAAAATCAGGACTGACATTATTAAAAAAACAAGTACAAAAGCTCCTGCAGTTATTTAATCATTAAGACTGTAAAGTTTTTAAATTTAGTGTGATGATGTACTCTATCCTGTAGTTGAGGGTCAACAGAATTAGAAACCAGCATTAGAAAAGCATTAGAAATGAGTTGCCTTTGCTAATTACCTAAAGGAACTGCACAGCTTTGGTTCAAATTATGCCACAGAACTTACCGGTTGGCTACATAAGCAAAGAATCATGTAAAAAAATACATAGCTGGGTAAGAACAAAACAATTCAAGGTTGCTGAACATTTATTTTTATTATAATGAACAAATAAAGAGGGTAAGGTGTACCCTACAGCAGGTTGTCTGCCCCATCCAAGAATTTGTTAGACGTGGGAAAAAATAATTGGAGCATATAGTCGAGTAGCTTAGGAAAGTTTAGAAGGTTCATTAATTTCCCAATCATTCCATAAAGTTGCCTTTTATGGTTGTGTGGCATGGAATCTTTAATTCATCATGGATTGGCTTTGGTGTTTCTGTTTGGTTAAAGGACTCAAGGTATCTCATGTCCAAGTACAGTGGAGCACATTGCTTGAAGTGGAACCAAACTACTAGCATTACAATGTTTATGGTGATATACTAGCATTTAATCAAAGACCAGTATGGGGATGTCCCCTAAAGTGTACTGGTATTGCAGACCGCGGAGTACTTCCAATGAGGTACTACGGGTGAAGGCCCACTTCAACCTCTTGTAGAGCACCTGTTTTCTAAATGACATTAAGAAAGATACTGCAAATCTACTCTGAATAAATGGGTTTTGAAAATGGATGGATGGAACACTTGAAGTAAAGCTGACAGTTACAAAGAATCTGTTTAAACCTACATGCATTATTCTTTTACAAATAACTTAAAAATTAATTATATGTGCTACTGATATTAAATCATCCATCCATTTGTTGAATGTGCCTGTCCAGGGCACAGCTGCATGTTTTAATGATTTAGAAAAATGAAAAAATGGCTGGAGGCCTGTCCCAGCAAGCATTGGGCACAAGGCATGATATTAAATCACATTTGTAAAATATCATAGTCTTAAAAATGCTTTATTGTATTCTTTTAGTGGATTTTCCAGCTATGTAATCTATTTGTACTTATAGTACATACTGTATATGTATTATACCCAACCCCCTTTACTTTGGGTAATCCACGCTTTACTGGACTCATTTTGATTTCTGCTAACTGTTAACTGCTAAGTGAGAAGGTACTTGAAACTGTTGGAAGTGTAATATGAGTTGGGTTAAGTAATGATAAGCTCAAACATACGGGGCTAATTAAATGGCACAGCTGTTTGAGGATTTTGTTTTTGATTTTCAAGTTAACATCTTCTTACTTTATTATTTCATTAATGTGTTGCCTGTTGACCTATGCATATAATTGAAAATACATCACAGTATTATAGAGACCCAGACCTAACTAGCTTATTAAAATTTACTTGCAAATGAAATGGTTAAACATTAAATGAACACCAGTCATAGTAAAAAGGTAATATATACAATTAAAAATTCAAGGAAAAGGTATTAGCTTTAGCTAAGTATAATGAACTTACCACAATTTTGATAATTAATAAACTTCATTTTCCTGTCCGTTTCTTATTTTATACTGTACAATACTTGTAGTTTAAGTAAATTTTACTTTATTTGCCTTGTCATTATCTGAGCAAACTAAAAAGAAACAGAAACAAAAGAGAAACATATTAGTAACAGAGAAATAACTAACTTACTTTTCCTTGCAAACTACCTGTCTAGAAATTATACTTGCACAAATCACAGTAAGAAAGGTAATGTGGTCAGTATCAGCAGCAAAGCCAGAAATTGCAAACTGGGTGGGCCTGGAAACAACTGGGTGGGCAAGCAATAAGCCGTTCTCCCCTTGAAGGTTAGAGCACCTTGGCCTATTGATGATCGGATTAAGGTCCTCGGGAAAAGTTAAGTGTCTGTGTGTCTGTCTGCGTACCCATATGGTTATTATGATCTCTGGCATTCCAACAGGTGGTGCACCACAAACATTTTTAGTAAAAAAATGCATTGCATTTGTCATTCCAATTGATGGTACATCACAAATATTAACAGTCCTTTTACGAATCCCATACCAAATGGCATATAACAGAGACATATGCACTGTATGGTGCACTGCAAACGTTAACGCTGAGGTCTGCTTTGATTATTTAGATTTCAACCCAACTCCCATAAATATGAAGAAAATGATGTGCACAACAACTCCTCATTGTGAGCTTCTCTCTCTCTTTCTACTTATATCAGCAACAAGCCCATTATTTGATGACATTCAGGTAAGGCCAGGGATGGAATCATGGTAAACAAATAGTCTATTTACTAGATAAATGCTTTTTAATATGTAAAAAAGAAGAAATATATCAATATGACACAACAGAGCTCACTACCCCAAGTGCTCAGACAAACCCTGCCCTGGACTTTTCAAAACATTATATACCTTATATACTTGTGGATAAGTTCTCCCGCTGATAAGTTGGGGCTTGATTTTATCATATAATTTCTGGTATTTTATAATATCGATCGTATAAGTCGAATGCAGAAGACTCACACTATTGGTCCAAGAGATTATGATATGCTAACGCCCACCTGAGAGAGTAACCACGGTGCACACTGCCTTTTTTTCTATGTGGGTGCGGCAATGCACTAACCTCTGTCTCTCTATCTATTGTACCTACATGACCACATGGTAATACCCGGACTATTCCAAAGCAACATTTGCACTGATCCGAGTTTTTTGTATCTCACACCCTCATACATCTTTATTGTAAGAGCATCCCTTATCTAAGATGGACCGTTCGATCAGGAGAAAATATGAAGCTGGTTTAAATTAAATGTCGTTAAAGTAGCAAAACAAATTGGTAACTGCGCTGCTGCAACAAAATTTGATGTGTCTGAGAAACTGATGTAAGATTGGAGGCAAGAAGACGTAAAAAAAAAGATGTAAGACGGGGTCTGATTTTATGATTGATTTTTCGGGTTTCGAAACCCGACTTATACGTGAGTATATACGGTAACCGACATTGCATATATGCAGGTAAGCTTTTTGTGGTCAAATTAGAAAACATGTAAATGTTAAGGTCCAATAAAGTGGTCTTCAAAATGGGCCCATGGCCAATCTTTATTCTTCCTTAAAAAATAAATATAAGTATAGGCTGAATGTAGATGTTGAACTGGGCAGCCATGAATCAGGCTCAATATTTACATCAACTTGGAACCATCTCTAAGTTAATTTTTCTCTTTTTTTGACCATAATTTGGATGTAACTTGTGAGTTACTTTTCTTCAGCTTTCCATCTGCACTCAACTGTATACTTTAGTATATGTAAAATATTGAAAAGCCTTTTTTATTCCATATCAAAACACACTACAAATTCATTTAAAAAGCCTTTGGCATATGCATGGAAAATTAAAAAACACAGACCCACAAACAAACTACCCAAAAATTTCAAAATGCAATATTGGGGTGGAGTGGGGTGTAGTTAAAGAAATACCACCTTTAGTTGTGCCTCATAAGAGCTTAGCACTTAACATTTTCATTTTATGGTAGTACTTCAAAAAATTTCAAGTCCTGAAGGTGGTACATCAAGAAATCAGGTTGAGTACCCCTGTCTAGAGCTAGCAGGAGATATTTGATCACATATCAAATGTGTCAGTAGTCTGCTCTAGTTAACCATTTGCTTTGAATCATGTCCAGCTTCACAGCATTGGATTTATATTAAAAGATATTGGAGACCCTTGGTCTAATGTATCTAATGTATAATATCTGGCACAAACCCCTGGTGTCAAGCATATTGGTGCTGTAAATATTATGTTATGAAGCTGTTCCATATAGTATTATCAAACATTTTAAAAATGTTCAGGCTAAATTTTCAGGCTTTTCAGTGCAAAGTGCAGTGGAGGCATGTTCTTTCCAAAGGACGCTGACCCAGAAAACAAAGCTGAAGATGTATTAATAATAAGCAGCTCAAAATAAGATTCATTTTCTTAAGTGCCCCTGTCAATGTTCTGACATATATCTAAAGAAGTTATGTGACAGATCTCAAAACTGCTGCTATTCTCAGATTCACAACCTTATTGACAGAGTTAGAGCAAATTTACAAAGATGAATGTGAAATGTGCAGAGTCACAGTGTGAAGGGGCTTAACTGCTAAGAGTCACAGCTGTTAAGCATGCATCCATCAAGTAAAGCAACTATGGATTTTTACTTCATCATTTCTTTTAGCAGTTTTTTGCTGATATGTAACTTTCACCAGGCTGATTAGCTTAAGGATTCAAATAATTACAGAAGTAATATTTCCTTTTTAAAAAAAAATTGGACACGAGTGTCAATAGGCTTTGTGTGCTAGGAATCAAGTTACCCAAACTATTCTATAACATTTCAGTAATTATTTACCACAATGATGCTGATTTTTCTAATCATAAAATATGTCATTACGATAGCAATTGATGAGAAGAATTCATAATTAATTGCAGAATTACAATATTTGAGGGTTCCTCTAGAGCAGTGGTTCTCAAACTGTGGGGCATGCCCCCCTGGGGGGACGCTGAAGCTGTACAAGGGAGGTGTCGAATAAATGAACAAGACATCATAATTAATTTTTTACATTTTTATTTCAAATTTAAATTTGCAATCATATAATCACAACGAATGCATTGTAACTAAAATTTAAATAAAACATTTCTAAGGCATAGATCTAATGACTAATATGTGCCTGCTTTAAAATACACAGCCTGTCCAGGTTTGGTTTGATATTTGAGATAGACACTCTGAGCTCCTTTTCTATTTGAAGTTTGTTTCTATGACGAGCGGTACCGCTATTGCTGCTTTTATAGTCGCGTATTTTCAATACAGAAAGTTCGAGACGTATCGGTATCTGTCACGAACATTCAGGTAACAGTAGATCAGGTGATAATGCGGTGCGACTGCACCACATTGGCAGCGTAGCCAATATTGCCAAATTGAGTTAAATAATTTACTGCGTATTGGGTTATTTTCATGATACAACTAACAGCAGTATAATATTTGTTGAACGAAAATACGTTTGTCTCGCGCAGATTGACTTCATCGGTGTCCTCGTTTACGAGATTTTTAATGATTAAAACATATTTGATTGTTTCTTTACATAAAAAAATAATTAAATAAGAATAAATAATGTATTCTTTGTTTTTGGGATTATAATTACTATCAAATTACTACCAAAAACCACACAAGGCATTTTAACAGTTATTAAAGCACTAAAAAAAAAAAAATTGCAAATATTTCATCGAAGTTAGCCGAACACATGCAAATCTTATGGAAGTGATGATAATCTTAAGATAGGATACCGCGACACTGCACGAGTATCATACCTTTGTTAGTTGTATCATGGGTTATTCTCATCTACAGTATCTTATATTATGCAGGGGGCACAGAATTATTTCAGGTAGAAAAGGGGGGGCGTGAAATATGAAAGTGTGAGAACCGCTGCTCTAGAGTGCTTCTTTCTCTTGCACGATTTGGCTCAAAAACTAATCAGCATCTCGACATCTCATAACAGGCTTAATTATTGAGTTGTTTTAGCTCTAGACTATCCTAAAGAAACTGTGACATAGAGACACACACCCATCATCGAGATATCAATGTTTTTAGTATCATGGGACCCTAAAACATCAATAGATCGACAAATCTAAACCTTTTGCTCCCCCCCCCCAGATGATAGGTTATGGTGAGGGAGGGTGCAAAGCAAAAAATGGAAAGTTTTTGATAGTGCATCATATTGGGGTTTCAATGAGATACAAAGACTCCAATGGTATGTTCTTCATGAACAGAAATTTTTTTAATTATTTACGGTTGTAGAAGGGAGTAGATACCCTCAAAGATGGTGGATTTGTAAATTAACAGCTTACTTACCACATTGTGACCACTGTAGTGGGTCAAATGAAGATGCAGGGTAAAGCCAAATGCTTGGGATGCCAACAAGACAAAATCCTGTTTAGATGGAACAAAAAGTTGAGTAAAAAAATGTGCCTAAATGCACAGTTTAGAAAGAATATTCCTTTTAAGCTCTGGCTTAGATCAGCACAGCAAAGGATCACCATCCAAATACCAAAGGCGAGGCAAGGCTTCCTTTACATCAGTGCCCTCAAGGGGTGGTTTCTCAAGGCTTTGAGGTTAAAAGGAGACAGAACTGTTTGTGACAGCGCCCCCTCTTGTCCCGGGGTGATACTACATACTGTACTTAAGGCGAACCTAGAAGGTGACCTTCTGGCGCCCATGCATGACACCACACAAAGCAGAGTTCATATTACATTAAAGCAGCAAAAGTCTACCTATCTGGCTCTTTAATGTTCTGGGGTTTTATAACCTGTATGGGTGACATTTAATGTTAATGTACCACTGCAAGTGTGGATCTGTCTGCACTGCTTTCAAACACATATTCCCAATGATGTTAAGGTAAACTTTCAACAAAGGCCTGATTTTTAAAGAAACAGCCAAGTAGATCTTTTTTTAGAAAGCAGATCATAATGGTTATTTTTTCAAGGCTTTAGAGACACAGTCTTATTGCTGAATCTTGCGTTTTTTTATTTTAGGTTTGTGAAGATCAGGAACCTATACCAGCAGCACTGGGCATAAGCCAGTAGATCTGGACAAGGCACTGGTCTTCAGAATGTTACAGCAGCAAATCAAACATTTAAAGAAAAGACATTGTATGTTGAAGCTGGCAGTTTTCTTTTTATGGAAACATAAGAAAATGATTTACACTCTTACATTATAAAATATCATAGATATTAATCAAAGAGATATATAATGAGCCTGGGATGGCACAGTGGTTCACTGTTTAGCAGTTCTGTTTTACAGCTCCTGGGGTCAAATGCTAACCAGACTTTGTAGAATCGAATGATATTCCCATTTCTTTCTCAGTACACTGCAATTTTCCACCCATTTTCAAAGATGGCAAATTGTTGACTCTATATTACCTTGGAAGAAGGATTTTGGTTGTGTGTCAGCTGAAACCTTGTTGGTCCTTGGCTTGCACCTCATGCTGCTGGAATAGATTGCTCTTGTGACTCTCAGCTGGATTAAACAAGTTTCAGAATGGATAGATGTAACAAGTTCAGTTTGCTATTGATATGACTACAGAATGCAACTTTTCAGAGGAATCAACTCTGTTAAGTTTCAGTGCAAGTAGCAGTCACCTTAAAAATCCCAAGTACTCTAAATCAGAACATAACACCTAATCAGCAAGATATCTGTAATGATTGCCAGTATAAAGAGTTCAAATCATCCACTGCTGGTTTTCTGAGTATTTCAATGCTCTCTCTCACACGCATACACACTACACTCTTCATTGTTCCTGCAGTCAACATCTTTTCATTGCTAAGTAAGCAGGAGGTTGATGAGCCCATTATAAACCTGATCGTACTTGTGTTAGATGCTGCTACTCATTAGTGCTCATTGTTAGGGCTTTTTCATGTTGACCTTCACAATAACATTTTCACTTTCCCCATTTAAAAGTGTTTATTGCTCTTTTATACTACCACCTCTTGTCATCTATAACTTCTCAGAAATGTTTGTCTCTAATTACAGATAGAGAATTCAGACCAAGCCTTACCTTCGAAGGACACTGCATTCAAGTGTTCTGATGTGCAACCAGAATCGAAAGAACTCTTCTTTGTTTTTATGGTTGTGACAATGAATGATGAAATAGACAAAATAAATTGCAGATGCACACCACCATACAATGCACCATGTATACTATGTACCTGTAGATAACTCCAGTCAAAGCAAAGCACATCTTTGAGACTCATAACATGTTTGGTTAACAAAATTAAAATTCAAGTTTTGCTTAAAATTTACTGTAGGTTTATTATGTGATACATTTAAACTGAAGAAACATTTTTTAATTCCTAGTAGTGCTTTAGGCTGTACATTAAGTTGTTTCCCACACTCTATAGTTATGTGGCTTCACTTCTAATTATGGGCGAAGTTTGACATTTGACAAATCATTGCATTTTTTTGCTTTAAGCCCTTCCACACCTTAACCTATTGTCTATGGGGGAGGAGTGAAATCTTTAGATTCATCAAAAATTTTGATCTCAGGTTTTTGATAGATCTTGATGCTTTTGGGTCCACTTCTACCAAAACATTGATATCTCAATGATGGTTGTGTGTGTCTGTGTGTCACAGTTTCTTGAGGAAAGTCTAGAGCTAAAACAGATGGATGGTAAAGTACCAAACTTGAAACGTAAGCCTGTTATGAGATGGCAATGTGCCAATTACTTTTTGAGCCAAATCGTGCAAGAGAAAGAGGTACTCTAGACGAACCCTCAAATACCGTAATTCTACAATTAATATTGAAATCTTCTCATCACTGCGGTGGGTTGGCACCCTGCCCAGGATTGGTTCCTGCCTTGTGCCCTGTGTTGGCTGGGATTGGCTCCAGCAGACCCCCATGACCCTGTGTTCGGATTCAGCGGGTTGGGAAATGGATGGATCTTCTCATCAATTGCTATCATAATGAACTATTTTATGATCAGAAAGATTAGGATCAGAGCGGTAAATAATTACTGAAATGTTATAGAATAGTTCGGGCAACTTGGTTCCTAGGGCTGCTGATGCTCACATCCAATCCAACAACTGTACTGCTACATAGTCACATCATAATCCCAAATCAAATATCAGAAATTCTATGTAATATAAAGTTACAGTATAAACAAAATCTTGATTAGATTAACACTTTTAAAACTTTGGAAGTATGAAAAAGTGCAGTTCATGATACTGAAATAATAAAAAACATTTTTTTTCTTATTTTGTCTATTTTTTGCATTTGGGCAAAATAAGTACTTTCTTATTTTTTAAACTAGGGAGCTTTGTGACACCCTGCTCGCTTCGCTCACCAACAACCCCAGCTTGCGCTACTTGCCAGCCATTTTGCGTCTCTGCTGCTCACGTATGTGGATTTCACTTTCACCAAACAACAAATCTTTTAATTCTCGTGAATACGCCTCTTCATTGGGAAGAAACACTACTTTTCCCTGATGGCAACACAAATTAGATGATCTACAAGTCTCCGACTTAAAGTTTAAATCCAAACAATATATTTGATCTCTATTCGCTGTTCCGTTATTTCACCAAGTAATATTTTCTACTTGTTTGCGCTAATGCGATCATTGCTATCATTTTTTTTGAGACTTTGGAATTTTAGTGCTTTCATTATCTCTAACCTGCTCTGCATGTGTATCGCGTCAACGTTTTAGAGCCTCCTTACGACATTCTACTTTGTCATCTACTCTTTGTGTTTTATTTCCAGCCCCGGGCATGGTTAAATCTCTTGGCACAAAGTCTCTTCTCGCAGAACGTGACAGTATCTCTCTGAAAAAGTTACATCTTGTTCCAGGCTAAAAAGTCACGTCTCTTCCCTGGATTTTTTTATATAATAGAGAGACAAGTTAGAAAACATATGCATAGTGTAACATCTGGGTGAATTTTTTTGATAGTTGGAGTATTTTTAATTTTTTATGTACTTCATTAAAGAAACATTTTTGATTATTAAATGTGTTGTAATAGGAACTAAGTACCGTAGAGGAAGGGCAGGCATCCTGGCTGGGATGGAGGATGATTTCTTGACCAGCCACTGGGCCATAATGGAAGGACGGCAGGAGTGGAGACTTAACCCAGTTGGAACTTCGTAAAGTTCTCAACCCGGTGTGGAGAGATGAATAATGCACAGACTGGGTGAACGTGGATGCTGGGAGCATTTCGTTCTCCTCCAAAGTAGGTGACAGTGCTTCTCTGGGGTGTAGGACACCTGCAGGGTAGGATGGAAATGGGAGTCTGGAATCGCGGCCCTGCCGTGGTCCTTAGATAAACACCATGGTACATCTCCTTACTGTGTGTGGGGCTACTATTATGTGTGCCACTCTGTAAAATATAGCTCAATATTGGAGCAAAAAACAAAGCTGACTGCTTTATAGTACTTGAGTCTGAGTTGGACTGCAGGACTGTTTTTGTGTGGGGCTGACAATGTCTCCCAAAATAAGTATGGCTTTCCTTCACCTTCCATCTCAAGTCAAAATATAGATTCAGTGAGATTGTTTGAAATTTTTCTATTTTAAGCATTTGCATGCTTTTTCTGCCCCATTAAGGTGCATTTTCATCCACAACCTTAAGACAGGTAAATGGTGCTTTCAAGTTTGTCCATTGCTAGCGGTGTCCTTTTGTGGAGTGGAATCTTGTTCAGTTCAGTGGGTGTCTCTTTATCGTTAGGGAGCCATGGTGACACAGAGATGATATTGCTGCCTCATGACTCCAGATCACTGTCAGTGTGGAACTCACATATTCTCTGGTATCCTCTAATATCTCAAAGACATGGAAGCTGGGCACCGACTCCAGCATCACACATCTCTGAACTGAATAAAAAGATCAGAAGATAGCTAAATTGATCAGCACTCCATGACTTTCTACTGTCTAAGGAAATGAATGGATTCTCTGTATATATCATTTAAAACTGCTTTGAGCTCCACCACTAGATGAGGTATTAATATCATTTTTTTTCTTCAGCCAAAATATTAGATCATTTTTTCTTAACTGTCAAATGATATTTCATTTTCAGTGCCCAGTAAAGAGATTGCAGTGATGCAGAAAAGAAGGTTAATATGCCAGGGTGAATCTTATTTTCCAATGTGGTGGTGACACGACTTTGTAAATGTGTACTGAGGCATGTTCAAGATCCTGGTAACAATTGAATTTAGGGCACAGTAGAAAATCAAGAAGACGTTTATATTTGCAGCCGCTTAACTGTCTTAGCATCGATGACTATAGGAAATATAAAAATAATAATTGTAAAGTATATGAATCACAATGGTTTATAGAGGGCCTGAGGGAAGAGAAGCTGTTCAAAAGGCACGGCTAGCATCTAAATGCAGCAGCAATGGATTTTAGCTCTGCTATATTCCATCTCCTGCTTGTTTTGCCCTATTCTTCTGTTTTACAGTTAGAAAAAAATAAGCAAACAGTAGACAGTGTATTAATTCAAATGACTCACGTGGGAAGAGCTCCTAATTCAAAACAGAATACATTTTGTTCTCTGCTGTGTCTTTAAATAAGGGTAGGTGAGACTGAAATAGCCTACGGCATTAAACAAGTTGATACAATGGCTCTTTTAACCTTTTGTTGTTGAGAGAGTGACGGCAAACTTTAGCCCCACTTGCAGGCTGCTGTTCATATCGATTGGTGTGCTTAAAGAAAAATCACACAGCAGAACAGCAGCCAGTAGTGGACATCATACGTCTTAAGTCGTTCTATTATAAAAATCAGATTCAGAGTCCATTAGATCTTTGCTAGGAACACCAGGTACAAAAGAGTGATGCTCTAATTATGTTTACTTGAACATTTTATGTGGAAAATAGAAGCTCAGCAACAATTGATTAAGCTATCCACTGGACTTTCACACTTCACTGCTGATGAATCCCAAGGTAAAGTGGCAGCTAAATATTTTCTGAGGACTGTTGGTTGACATCCAGTTTTTTTTATGCAACTAAAGAATGGATGGTGTAATTTAAATAGAGGGGAAAATTTATTTCACATTTGCTAGATTTAATTTGCCCCTTATTGTACAAAAAAGATCTAAAATTATAATATATGCCAATGCAGCAGAAAACAAAATTGTAAAAATATTTGAAAAGACTAGGGAATTATGAAGACAATACATAAGTCTAAATGTGTAAAAGGTTAACTGTTAACACCAAAGCCTTTCTTAAAATTTCTGATTGGCCAGTGGAGGGAGACAAAGATCACTAACATAAAATCGAGATATTTAAAGCTAACAAGGGCTGCTATTGTCACCTCAAGTGAAAACAATAATAGATTTTATAGCTCAGTAAAAATAAGTCATTTTATTTTTAGAGTGGCAGCAACAGAAACTGCAGTACAAAGAGCAAAAAAAAAAGCAACTTCAGTTAACATGACTGCATTGGAACTAATTTCATAAATATGTGAAATTAGGAAAATAGATAGACATGAAATGATACACTGAGTCACATGCAAATATGTCACCAACTATACCCTTGTATCTGGTCCCTCTGATAAAATCAACATTAAGCAATGGGCCTCTTATCAATCTAAACATCTTATTTAATGCTTTTCTTGTAGGAAGTGTTGTGCTATCTACATAAGTGAAACAATGAGCACTTTCAGACATTAAAAGTGAAGAAGAAAACCACTTCCATTGATCATAGCCACACTGATCTCCCTGCGTGTGTTCTTTCCCAGGGCTTCAAAGACACATTTCAAAGAAAAACAAAAAGATAACCTCATTCACATGCCTGGGATTACATATTTCTCTAGGTCTTAATGACAAAAATTTTAATCTCTCCCTTCATCTTCTCTAATGGCATCTTTTTCTCACATATTGTCACCTTTTCTCTGCACTGATTTTGTTTCCTCCTTCCCCTCCAATATGTCATTGGATACCTCATACAAATCTCATAGAGGCTGTACAGCTGAAACATTATTTTCCTTTCCAGACCATGTGACATAATTCATAGTGTGATGTGTTTCCTACTGGAAAAAGTATTTGTCCCATACAAATGGGTGGTATCAGAGAGGGTTGGCTACCAATAAGACCCTTGGAACTTAAAAAAAGGGTACTGCTAACACATATCTGACTATCAGTGCAAAATATTTTCTTCCACTGAGGCAATAATGGATAATTGTTGGCAGAGTGACACAGAAATAATTAGTCTCTGACCACAAGAGGGAAAGAGTTGTTGTGGTGACTGGTTGATATACAAAAAAAGCCCCTCAAGCCAATGTGGGGCAGCATGAAAGGTACATGGGGAAATATACGGACCCTTGCTGCATATTATGGAAGGTAGACTATCTGATAACTACTAGGTGTTCTGTCAAAAAAAAACAATAGTTTAATTTAGGAGAACTGTGTTAAAATGGATTTGGAAATAAAATGTAGATGATATTGCGTGCAGTGGTAGCGCTGTTGCCTTGCAGTAAGGAGACCTGGGTTTGCTTCCTGGGTCCTTCCTGCGTGGAGTTTGCATGTACTCCCCGTGTCTGCAAGCATTTCATCCAGGTGCTCCAGTTTCCTCCCACAGTCCAGAGACATGCAGGTTAGGTGCATTGGCGATTCTAAATTGTCTCTATTGTGTGCTTGGTGTGTGGGTGTGTGTGTGTGCCCTGTGGTGGGCTGGCGCCCTGCCTAGGGATTTGTTCCTGCCTTGCGCCCTTTGTTGGCTGGCATTGGCTCCAGCAGATCTCAAAGACCCTTTGTTAGGATGTAGCAGGTTGGAGAATGACTGACTGACTGATATTGCAGGCAAAAAGTTATAAATCGGGCACTAGCAAGAATAATCAAAATCATTTGTTTAAAACAAAATATACATGAATCCTGCCTATATCATAACAGAAGAAGCCACCCACTGGTTATAATAGGTAGATTTGCAAATTTTATTTTTCCTTATGATGGAGTGAATTGATTCACTAGACTTGGTAGCTCAGACTGTCAGTAAAGTTCGATGAGTGCAGTAGGAGCTTGCAGTTACTGCCATGAGTCCGAGTGACAATGTGGGTGGCGCATTAAAAGGGGCAACTGGCAACACCTGGTTACAGAAGTTAGACTGGAATAAAAATAGTGACCAGCCTCAGTGTCAGAAAGTGATATTTTAGATCTGATAGCTATTATCTGTATTATGATTTTTACCCGAGCAATAAGATAAAAATTAATTGTTTTGGTACAGAAGATAAATTCTTACTTTTTTAATGAATATCACGTCAGTGATTTAATAACAATAGGAATCCCACCCCCATTTGCACCTGCTTTATGCCCATTGCCGCTGGGATAGGCTACACCTTCCGGTAACTACTTACTAAGCAGGTTCAAAAAATGTACAGATAAATGGTTTATTTCTTGTATTCATTAACTTTTATTTAAAATTGTTGAATATCACCAAAATATCAAAATAAACTAAACCTAAAATAAATAAATGAATTGGATAGCAGTTCATTTGGGTGACTGTACTGTGTGTTAGCTCATCACTGGTGTAACATTTAGGGACTGTCCTTGAATTGTAAGAGCCCTGCTTTGTAAGGTGAGTATTGGTTTCTGTTTTTTACTCTCAACTTTTGACGATTGTCATGGTAAACAATAAGGAGCAGTGATGAGTAAAACTCTACATAAAAGAGCAAGACAGATCCAGGCAGGGATAAAGTGTGTTGTCCTGCCAGGCTAAGAAGAAATATACCACCTGTGGATGGTGTTCTTTACAGGCTTGTCAGACCCTCGGTCAGGTAAGAGTGTATGGCCACTGAAGAAATGCTAGTGGTGGCATCAGCACATGAGTGACAGAGAATGTATGGTACTAGGACCTAACATATGGACCTCACTGTGCTTTTGATGTGGCAAGAACTATAAGGAGCTGCTGTAGGGAAATTTGTATGCAATTTACCATTCACAAATAACAACCACCTTGTAAATATGCATACATAAGCGCACCTCAAATACTGCGCTGAAACATCCATGTATTGAACATACTAAGCAACCGCATACATATTGTAACACTAGATGGCGCTATACCAGCGCTTAACCCGACACACAGACACTGACAACACGTTTTAATAGCACCAAGAAGTTGTTTAATTTCTTTTCTTTAAATAAATAGTGTCCAAAGCACCTCCACCACAATAAACAAATAAACAATAATATTTAATTCTTGAAATCTCTCCTCCACACCTCCCAGCAGGCTCTGTCCTTTACCTCCCAACTCCAGTTCGCTTGTTGGGTCTTCAGTAGTCCTTAACATAGTCCTTGACCTGGAAGTGCTTCCGTTCTTCCGTCCTCGTGACTTGCCAGCACTTCCGGGTCAGATGGAGAACTTGAGGTTTTCTTCAGCCCGGAAGTACTTTGGGGCTTCCAACCCCATGACTTGGAGTATTTCCGGGCTATACAGAAAATAACAATCCCCAGATCTTCCTGCAACATTAGAACATCAGAACACTCTAGACGAGAACAGGCCATTCAGCCCAACAAAGCTCGCCAGTCCTATCCACTTATTTCTTCCAAAAAAACATCAAGTCGAGTTTTCAAAGTCCCTAATATCTTACTGTCTACCACTCTACTTGGTAGCTTATTCCAAGTGTCTATCATTCTTTGTGTAAAAAAAAAACTTCCTAATGTTTGTGCGAAATTTACCCTTAACAAGTTTCCAACTGTGTCCCCGTGTTCCTGATGAACTCATTTTAAAATAACAGTCTCGATCCACTGTACTAATTCCCTTCATAATTTTAAACACTTCAATCATGTCACTTCTTAATCTTCTTTTGCTTAAATTGTATATGTTCAGCTCTTTTAATCTTTCCTCATAATTCAACCCCTGTAGCCCTGGAATCAGCCTAGTCGCTCTTCTCTGGACCTTTTCTTGCGCTGCTATGTCCTTTTTGTAGCCTGGAGACCAAAACTGCACACAGTACTCCAGATGAGGCCTCACCAGTGCATTATAAAGCTTGAGCAGAACCTCCTTGGACTTGTACTCCACACATTGTGCTATATAACCTGACATTCTGTTAGCCTTCCTAATGGCATCTGATCACTGTCGGGATGTCGATAGCTTAGAGTCCACTATGACTCCTAAATCCTTCTCATAAGGTTTACTCTCGATTTTCTGACTGTCCATTGTGTATTCAAACCTAACATTTTTACTTCCTTTGTGTGATACTTTACATTTACTGACATTAAATTTCATCTGCCACAAATCTGCCCAAGCCTGTATGCTATCCAAGTCCTTCTGTAATGATATAACATATTCCAAATTATCTGCTAATCCACCTATCTTGGTATCATCTGCAGACTTAACCAGCTTTTTACTTATATTACTATCTAAATCATTTATATATATTAAAAATAGCAGCGGCCCTAGCACTGACCCCTGTGGAACACCACTCTTAACATTGGCCAGTTCTGATGAGGTTCCTCGCACCATCACCATCTGCTTCCTGTGTCTGAGCCAATTCTGCACCCATCTTAAAACATCACCCTGAACTCCCACTTCTTTTAATTTGATGCCCAACCTCTCATGTGGCACCTTATCAAATGCTTTCTGAAAGTCCAGATAAATAATATTATAAGCTCCACTTTGATCGTATCCTTTTGTTGCCTCCTCATAGAATGCCAGTATGTTAGTAAAACACGACCTCCCTCTTTTGAACCCATGCTGACTGTTCAGAATAACTCCTGTCCTTGCCATGTGTTGCCCAATCTTATCTTTAATAATTCCTTCCATTAATTTTCCTGTGATGCATGTTAAACTTACTGTCTTATAGTTGCTTGGATCTGCCCTGTCACCCTTTTTATATAATGGAATGATATTTGCCATTTTCCAGTCCTTCGGAATCTCTCCAGTGCGCAGTGACTTCCTAAAAATATGTGTCAAGGGTTTACATGTATACTCACTAGCCTCCTTAAGAACACGAGGATAAATATTATCTGGGCCTGGTGATTTGTTTGATTTTAGCTTAATTAATCTGAGCAGCCCTTCTCCCTCTACAATTTCCAAATCCCTCAGTACCTCCTTAGTAGTCGCGTTTATCTCTGGGAGGTTATCCACTTGCTCACTTGTAAACACCTCAGACAAATGTAAGTTTAGGACATCTGCTATTTCACTGTCTGTATCTTTTAATTCCCCTTTACTATTTCTGATGCACTTGACCTCCTCCTTGACTGATCTTTTACTACTAAAATACTGAAAGAATCTCTTGGGGTCTTCTTTCGCCTTATCTACTATATTCCTCTCCAACTGTCTTTTAGCCTCCCTGATATCCTTCTTAATGGTTGCCCTCATGTTCTCATGCGCTCTATGATTCACTTTGCAGTCATTAGTCTTATGTGCATTATAAAGCAGTTTTTTTCCTTTGCAGCTTCTTTTTTAAATCTTTATTTATCCACTGTGGAGTTTTTTGTAGTTTCCTATTAATTTCAAATTTAGGTATGTATCTGTCCTGCATTACATGTAAAACACTGCTCCTCAACTGTCTCCACAATTAAAAGCTTAACCCAGTGTATCCTACTTAGACTTTGTCGCATCTGCTCAAAATTAGCCCTACCAAAGTTCAACTTAACAATTTTAGTCTTTGCATCTGCACTCTTACAAAATACTGAGAATTGTATTACATTATGGTCACTTGACCCTAGTGGTTCAATCACCTCTACTCCCTCAATTCTATCCGGATTATTAATACTAAAATACTAAATCCAGACAGGCTTCACCCCATGTTGGTGCTTTAACATACTGTGTTAAAAAACAGTCACTGATTATTTCTAAAAACCCCTGCTCTTGTGCTCCTCCATCTGCAAGGTTATCCAAGTTAATATTTGGATAATTAAAGTCCAAGTGTTTTAAGGTATTGCCCACAAATCAGTAAAGGAGACTGTCAGGCAGGTTTCAATTCCATTCCTTTACCTGTTACAGATTTCCTAAGGCACAGAAAATCCATACACTCGTCTCCAACCAGCTAATTGCTTCCTTAGTTTGGTAAAAGTCATTGTGAGAGAGCACAGGTGTGTGCCTGGTGTGCCCAGTCATGGGAAATCATCCCTTCCAGGGTGAATGTGCGCTTTTCACCTTTTGCTGACAGGACTAATGAAACTGGTTTTAGAAATAAGTGTGGGCATTTTATCACATTACTTTCTTGTAGTATCTCCAAATTGGATTTGTGAGGGATTATGCATTGAGGGGGAGCATCATTCAATCCATTGCCAATTCCTGGTTTGTGTTAATTGTGTAGAAAATAATATAGAAAATGGAGAGATGGATTTTCATATCTGACTTGGAGGGCAATGCAGTTGTTCCAGTATCAGGCAGCAGATGGCACTGTTGCACAACAAACGATACATAAGGTGTATAACATCAAAACTGCTGTTTTAATAAAATGCAGGAGTTACATTACTTCAGCTTTGAAGAAATATTTATTTATTAAAACATTATGCTTCACAGATTTACACTCACTAAGCAAATCATCTGCACCACTATACTAATACTGGCTAGGCCTTTTTGCTCTCAAAACAGACTCAATTCTTTATGGCATTGGAAACATTCCTTAATTGTGGTCTATGTTCACATGATTGCATCGCAATCACAATTTCTGCAGATTTGTCAGTGGCAAGTTCATGTTGCAAATCTCCTGTTGTACCAAATCCCAAAGGTGTTCTATTGGATTCGGATCCTGTGACTGGAAAGACCACTGAAGAACAGTGAACTGACTGTCCTGTTTATGATACCAGTTTGAGACGACTATTGCTTTCTGATGGGGTGATTTATCATGCTTAAAGTACCCATAAGAAAGTGAATAAATTGTGGTCATGAAGGGATGGACATGGTCAGCAACAATACTCAAATAGGCCATGGCATACAAGCATTGATTGATTGGTATTAACAGACTCAAAGTGTGCCAAGAAAACATTTCCCACAAATTACACCCCCAGCCTAGACTGTTAACACAAGGCAGATTGGATGCATGGATTCATACTATTAGTGCTAAATTCTGATCCTACCAGCAGAAATCGGGATTCATCACACTAGGTTACATTTTTCCTAGCTTTAATGAACCTGTGCCCACTGCAGTCAGTGTAACCAGAAAGGGGGCACCACCAAGCCCCAGAACCCCAGACACAATAATGGTCAACACAATCACGGATTCAAATAATGGATTTTTAATCCACCAAGCACCTTATACAAATTAACCAATAATCATACAAACCAATGAACCTCTTTCTTCTCCTTCCGCCTCCAGGTGAGTGTCACCGGCTGCCTCCTGACTCTGACTCTTCAAGGCAAAGCAGTGGACTCCTTTTATGCTAGATCTGGCATGACCTGTGGGGATTACTTCCACATTATTTGGGAAGCAGGGCAGGCCTCCCCTGACAGCGCACCCTGGAACCCCAACAGGACTAAACCTCTGGACTCCACTTCCCATGAACCCCTGTGGATGTCCACACTGGGACACCTCCAGCGGACCACTGCCACCTAAGATATGAGGGAATGGAACTTCTCTTTGCTCCTGGCTTCTGCTTGTCCATCCCCTGGCTCCTTCCATCTTGGTAGGATCTCATGCCATCACCCAGGTGGGATGCCCATTTTTCCTCCGTGACACTCACACCATGTTTTTGAATAGCTCATACTGTATTTGAATTAATGTCTTAGACATGAGCATCATTCAGCACTAATAATCTATTGACTGAAAAAAAACACAAGAGTGTACCTCAATCTGTCTGCAAGATAAGATGTTACATTTATCACTGCTTAAGCCTATTTTGCATAGTTTTCTTCTTTAAATACTAATATTTGCCTTTACTCTGTCATCAGTACACTTGCACATATTATTTGCTTCTTTCTGTTACCTTAACACACACAAAACATTTTGCATTAAAAGATAGAATCTCTGTATTTAAATGGTTTAATCAGTAAAAAAGCAAAGTAAGCGTCTAACTGAAAAACTCCAAGGATAGCCATTACAAAAGAAAAACCATCAAGGACAGATGGCATTGGCACTGGATCAAGTGTGCAAGGTGTTCAAGTGGTATTGGAGAGATAAGAGGTCATTCAGAATGATTACTGTCTTCAATTCCACTGGGAATGCTGCTGGGAACCAAAATTGCACAGACATCTAAAATCCAGGAAAGTCTACACAAGGTTAAAAAAATACAGTGAGTGAGCAAAACAAGCAAGATGAGAAACATTTCACTCAGTGTTTGCAGTCCAGCAAATAACCATCAGCATGAGGCTGGCGAACAATAGTGGCATGCAGACGATAGCTGACTGTGCTGTGAGACTGAAGAATCATTAAAGGTTAAATTCTTTATAAAGTGCTTGCTGTGATAGATGTTATAAGAAATAAACAACCATGCTACCTACAACTGATTAATGTTCAAGTAATTCTAGTATTTGTAACATTAATTGGTTAACAACAGTGGGCTGCTGAACACATCTGAGCAGTAAACTGGAAACATTAGAAACTTTGAACCTTATCACTTTGTACATTGATTCTGTAGGTATAGAATTTTAATCAAATATTTTTAATCAGTACATGATAATTTTTCACAATTTAATATAAGCATATATATACTTAAATGAAGTTGTAACAATGGATTATTAAAAACATAAGGAAAAGGACTGAAGGTAATTAAAAGATTAATTAAATGAGGCTTAAAGCTTGGGCACGTGAGGCCTTTACCTCATCTAGAGGAGCCATCAAGATAGTTGCTAAGGTTAAAATGAAGTAGATGTGCAATGAACACCCCCTTAAAAAGCGAGAACAAACTAATGTGAAAGCTCAAATACCCCTATTATGAAGCAGTGATAAGATCAATGGGAAAACACCCCTGTTAACACAGCAATGTTTAGAATAATGGAAGAATCGAAATGTATACGAAGTTACTGATGGCTATAGCTGATTGGCTAAGATGATAGAATTCTGCAAATTAAGAGTCAAATGACGTGATGTATTAGATAAGGTAGTGGTAATAGAGAAGTATAAAAGGGAATGAATTGTATTAATGATTGCTCACTCCATGGACTTACACATTTGTCATATCTTTGTGCAAATAAAGAACCGTTCTGCATTTGGGGTTTCGTGAATGACTTCTCTGAAAACAGAGGAAAGTTTTCTTTTCCAATACACAGGTTTTTAGGTACTGCTTATACTCAGTCTATTCATCCATGCGTATGATGATTCCACATACTCCACTTCAGGGTGCCTGGGGCCAGATTACATTCTGATAGCATCAGGCAACAGTCCATCACAGCACACACTAATGCACAATTTTATTTGCAAGGTGGCCTCGCCAGCAAGCCAGCCATGCAGCCCTGCTTTTGCCTCCTGGCCCTGTGCCACCTCCGTCTCCTACCTGTAGGGAGGGTAATCCATGGGGTGCCCAGACGCCTGGCTATATACGCTGGGATGTCGTGGAAGTGGAGAAAATCAGCTGTAACAGTCCGCTCGCTGCATAGTCGTATTAGAAGATTGTGCCATCTGTATTCGACCAGCAGAATATCATTATGACAAATAGTTACACATACACATACAGAAAAACAAAGCCCTTTAGGAAGAGCACTGAGCTGCTGCGTCTATGCCATCCTCAGCAATACATTAGTACAGTCAATAAATTGACTCACATGTACTAAAGACAGTGCCTGTAATAAACATCCTTGCAAATTTTATAAGAAATAACAATTGAAAATTCCTGAGACTGCAAAGATATTGTTGGTGCATGACATCATATTAAATGAGCAACAGCAAAAACTGAAGAGAAATGCAAACATTTGTCTGAACGCAAACATCTGGTGAACGACATATTTCAGAACCATAGATAAAACAATCGAGTGCATTAGTGTTCATACTTTTTCTGAATTGGATTATTTTAATAACTTAAAGTTTAGACATAAAAACAATTATTCTTAGTAGTTGTCTCTGTGAGTAAGTGTGGAAAAGAAGCCTTATGGGCAATGAGAACCAAAATGCTGTTTTATAAAAAAAAAAAGTGTATCTTCAGTCATAACAGACTACCTTTATAAGGGTAGCCAGGGTTTTAAATCGATTACCTAGCATTTAGTTTAGTAACTATCACAGAGGACACAATCACAACACTTTTTAAATTATCATCATAACTGGTGTTATGGCCCATGAAAAGCTACAGCCTTGTCAACAATTTCCTGCCAATCGCCTTGAAACTTGACACATCGCCTCCAGCTAAGTATCCCCTGAGACTGCAAAAGGTCAACTTCCACATCATCAAGCCAACTCCTCTGTGATTGCCCCGTAGGGTACCGGCCTTCTGGCTTCTGACAGAACAATTTACTCCCCACTCGCTCTTTCGCCACCCTATTCGAAGCAACCGACCCATCACTGGATTACCTTCTTCACCTCCACCAGGATGGATGGCTCATCATTCAGCTTAGGGCTGGGTGGTATGACCAAAATTCTATATCACGGTATTTTTCAAAATTAAACCAGTTTCACGGTATTCAATGGTACTTTTTTCCCCATGCATGAGTGGATGTTAACCACATTTTCCATTGCAATTACTGAAGTAGACTGGCTAAGAATAACCTATTCCACTGCGTGCACACAAGTATTAATACAGGTTTGCATGGTCCCATAAAGTGATAGTTTTCAAGGGGGTGGCACTAATGAAGAGAAGGAATCACATTGCATGACAGTTGCAGTCAAAATACAGAACCTTTTTATTGAACAAATTTTGCGAACAACTTAAACTATAATTTTAACAAAATATTTTTAAACATTTAAAGAGGCATTTAGACTTAGTAAAATATTCAGAGGTGCTTGTCAAAAGTTGCATTGCACTGAACACATCTTAGAAAAGGAATAAAAAGTAAATATTTTTTGTAAACCAACTATACTATCTGTTAATGTTATCAATCTCTGTCCACTGACACATTAGCTATATGGATTGTAATGGCGTTGGTTATCTCGATCCACCGCTTGCTTTTTTTGTCATAGGCAGTACCTCTAGCAAATGCGTCTACAAGTAATGTCTGACTCAAGTGTCCTCTAGCTTTTTCAGTTTTACCTGAGGACGTGGAGGGTGCCAATCTTAGTTCGATACATTCATGGTACTCTAAAGCATGTGTGCGGCTAAGGTGGTGCAGCAAATTGCTCGTGTTGCTGCCTCCGGCGACAACTTTAGCTCCAAAGTACTTGCAGTAAATAGTTGTTTGTTCCACATCCGACCTTTTAAAACCAAAATCTCCAGACAAAAGACGCGGCTCCTTTTTTCGGCAAAAGTTCTTCTGTGTCATCATGTTCAACTTTATCGTCTGCTACAGCTTCAGTTTCGGGATGTTCTCTGTCCATTTTCACCGCTCAATACCTCCACTAACACATGTACTCCGTTGCATTCGTGTTTAGTGGTGTAGCAGTGAAAAAGGTCCCCCATTAAACAGTTTCCCGCTGCGCCACATTCCTAACGTTGTTTAGGCTATTTAAACCGGTATTGAGGTATAAGAAAAATCTATATCATAACAAAAATAAAAAACGGTTTTCGGTATGAACCGGTATACCTCCCAGCACTAATTCAGCTTGTATAGCTCAGTGTTTCTCCAGATCCTCTATAGTCCACCCTCCTGGAAGTGTCTGTAAATTTTGCAGAGGATCTTATGGTTATACATGATGACAGGTTGAATTATTGTTCTTTTGTCTATTGTCCTTCTTGGTCTTTAGCAAAAGTAAGTGAGATCACATGGGATTCTTCATACTGAATAACAACGGTTTCACATGCTTATCCTCTCCATGACCTCCAGGTTTGGCTTATTGTCCTCGATGATTAGGAAGTCTAGATACTCAAACATCTCCCCCCTCTTGAAGGTGAAGTCCACTAGTGACTCACAACAGGTACTTCTGTCACTGGATGAGACAATGTATTAAGTCTTGCCCTCGTTGATTAGTAGGGCCGCCCATGCTGCCTGTTCCCCTAGCTCAGTGGTCGGCAAACTCATTAGTCAAAAGAGCCAAAGATCAGCAGTACAATGATTAAGATTTCTTTTGAGAGCCAAATTTCTTTTCAAGAACCATGTTTTTAGAAATCAGTTTAAACTAGCTACTAACATTAAATAAAATCAGATATCATAATAATAATCTTATTTATTCACAAAAAAATATTTTTTACATTAAAATAAAAATATGACAAAACATGCATTTAATGTGAACAATGGCCTTGCATTTCCTTGGAAAGTTTGGATAAGTCAGGTTTGTATGTCGTTGTTTTTAATTTCAAGCAGGATTCCAGGTTCTCATCAATAAGACGATTTCTCAATGTACTTTTGATAAGGTTCATGCTTGGAAAAGATTGTTCGCATGAATATGTAGAGCCAAAGAGTGAAAGAACAGCAAATGCTAGTTTTTTTAACTGATCATATGAGTCAGGAATACTATTCCAGGTGTTGAAAATGATCATGTCTTCTTTCTCCAGGTCTTTCAAAGCAGACCACTTGTGCTGTGAACTAAAATCACATTTATTTTTCTCCAATTTTTCCAGATCAGCATTAAGGCGTTCAAATTTCGAGCTCCATAATTCTTTGTTTTTTAACTCCAGTAATTGCATTTCAAAAGCGCCAATGTCAATATTAAAAAGAGAAAAATTCAATTCTGTTACATCAGCACTAAGAGGTTTTTTAACAAAGGCTAACGTAGCCATGCTATTTCTGAATTCCTGAAACCTCAGTAGAAAAGCTTCCCTCATATTTAAAATTGCAGTTTTGAAATAGTAAATGTCAATTACCAAGTTATTTTCTTGGCGATGTTTCAGCAGGCTTGGAAAATGAATTAATGTTTCTCTTTCTAAATCTTGGGCAAAAAGGGATCATTTGTTTTCGAATGAAATGACCTCTTCCAACATCGAAAAAATTGTGTTTTCTTTCTCCTGTACTGTAGTTTACGATTAAGATTATTTAGATGAGATGTAACGTCTACCATGAAATAAAATTTTTGGATCCATTGATTGTCCATTAGTTTGGGATAGTCAACAGCCTTGTCAAGGAGAAATGCTTTAATTTCTAATAATAAGGAAGCAAAACATTTTAAAGACTTTTCTGCACGCCTGGCACTGACCACTGTACACACTGACGGACAAGCTGTGACTGGCTAGCTCTCGCTCAACTCGTGCGTTAGTTGCGTGTGCCTCCTCCACGCTGCATACCCTGCGCCTGCTTGCGCTACGTCAACCCGACTGACACCCCGCTCGCCCGCACGTAGTCGAAATCAATTCGTGGCAGAGCTGCACTCAAGTGGCAAAAGAGCTGCATGCAGCTCGCGAGCCGTGGTTTGCCGACCACTGCCCTAGCTGGACGAAGCTTTCCTTGAGCACTTTTTGATTTTTTCCAAGGAGGTCCACATCATCCGCATATGCTGTATAGTCAGGTTGCTGTTTAATAGTGTACCACTTCTGTAGATACCAATGCTCCACATGACTCTCAGGCTCTACATGAGCATCAACTTGAACAGGAGGCAAGACAAAGAGTCCATAGTTTACCTGGAATGTCATTCTGCAACTTCACCTTTTTGGTCAGCACCAAATGCAACAATGTTTTCAGCATCCTGTGCACCCCATGTCCATTGTTTTGTACAGGAATCTGCCTGCTTATATTCAATGAATAGCTGATGTTCTGAGATGTTGTACTTTCAACATTTTTCCAGGAGGCACTGGTGGTGAAAATCTGGTGCCTTTCAGCACAAGTTTACAGAATAAATGTAATATGAAATAACTAATCTTCATGATAAATCACACGAAGAGGTTTCAATATCAAGACTTGAAACATAGAAATTGACTGGTGGCAGAACCCGAAAGACAAAATTAGACATATTCTGCTCATTTCCCAAGTACCTTTATGCTATGTTTTTTGAAGACTAATTTAGCGTGTGATTCCTAATAACAGTAGTATGTAAGTCAACACCATTGTCACGCAGTTAAAAACAACAGTGACTTTAGATGTTAAATCTCTCAGACATTTGATTCTGACATTTATGACAAATGCTAAATGAAATTTCCAGACTTCCAGTGAAGCTGCAAGCTGTGCGATTAGACACATTTCTGGAATAAATGCCAAGTCAGTTGAAATGATGCCTTGATAACCTATAGTAGCAAAGCTGGATAAAGAATACATTATAAACTTTAGATTATATTTTGATACTGTATATTGAATATATTTCATGTAAAAAATGTATTGGTGTAGTATCAAAGATGAAGTACATAGGATTTTAAACAAATGGAAAATAAATGAATTAGTAAAAATTCAAAACACCACACTCTGAATTTTACTGGAAAATTGATGTTAATATTAATCATTCAATAAAGGAAATGAATATAGTAGTTCTGTGTTTAAAATATAGTTTTTTTACTTCTTAAGAAATAATTAGTATTATATATTAACATGAAAATCTTTTTGGCTTGCACTCTTAGTCTGCCCTGCAGTAGGTACAGGTTTATGCAGAGCTTCCCTTTTAGTTAGCACACCACTGTGAGTTGATCAATACACCTTACATTATGAAATTGTGTCTGAATCACCTTCAGAACCCTAGAGTATATCACATATAACAAGCCTTCGTTTTCTTTTTGAAGGACAAATATGAAGCGTTCACGCACTCTTTTGCATTCTCAGCATTGGGCAAAACTGACAGTTTGAATTCATCCCACTGATAGTGTGCCATGTTAAGGTAACATCTCATATACAATAAGTTAATTATAATTCCTTCTTTCAAAATTTGATTAAACTTGTGTGTTCGATATTTTGGAAATAAGACTGGGTATGAATTAATCTGGAGGGATACTGGGAGGTACAGTATGTCTTTGTGTGGCCACTAAAACTGCTGGAAAGCATCAGAAAGCCTGATGTATGACAGAAAACTCCACTTACTTTGAATAACTTCTTATGACTCCCTTTAAACTTGGAGAAGACATTACAGAATTCCAAAAGCGACAAATACAGTTTTTCTCAAAGCATTCCTAACAAACATCATCCTCCTGAAGTGTATATTTTTGCTTTAGAGTTAATTACTTGAAGCTGTGTTTATTGTTCTTACAATTCATGTATTTAATTTAACTTCTATGCTGCTTTAACCTCCAATATGAGTCTGAAGGCCAATCTCTCTGTTTGAAATGTAATTTTTTCTCTTCTCTTCTCCGTTATAGTTCAAATGCACATAGCTGTTTAATATACTGTAATATCATTTTGTCACTGTACTCATTTTCACAGAAATATGCATCTACAGTGGTGTGAAAAACTATTTGCCCCCTTCCTGATTTCTTATTCTTTTGCATGTTTGTCACACAAAATGTTTCTGATCATCAAACA
>JANRMT010062841.1:42175959-42203121 GCA_026402145.1 Polypterus bichir lapradei
TGTTTGATGATCAGAAACATTTTGTGTGACAAACATGCAAAAGAATAAGAAATCAGGAAGGGGGCAAATAGTTTTTCACACCACTGTACATCTAATTGAGAGCCCACTCTTCATCTATTTTCTTTAGCAGCAGTTATCCACTCCAGAGTCATGGAGCCTATCCTAGTAGCTGCACCCAAAAAGCAGGAACCAGCTATGCTGGCACACCCTCCTGGGGTTGGGTAATTCGGAGCTGTCAATTTACATAACCTGTGGGTCTTTGGTATGCAACAGGAAAATGGAGTAGTTGGCAGAAACCTACACAAGCACTACCAGCAATAAGGAAGTTAGTGAGTATGTATCAAGAACACTGGGAAATTCCTAAAGACTGGAGGTGTACTACATATTAATTTGTTGTATAAAAAGTGTAATTAGGCTGATTCAAGTAATTATAGGCCAGTAAGCTGAATAAGCATCACAGGTAAATCAATGGAAGCAATTATTAAGGAAAAGGCCAGAAGTAGCACTTGACTATTAGTAAAAACTCAACATGGGTTCAGATGAAGAAGGTCATGTTTCACTAATACTATGAAATTCTATGAAATCAGAAAGCAACAAAATAATCCTTCTATATAAAAGCCGTCGGGATTGTCCTTCCGTCCCGTGAGTGCTACGCAGGCGCGGAGTTTCACACACGCCCCGTCCATTTTGCAATGCACGATGGGATTTGTAGTTTCGTTTTTCCAGGTAAAAGATGATTTTCTACTCCAGACTGTGCGATATCTTCTTCTTCTTTCTTACTATATAAAAGCTGTCGGGATTGTCCTTCCGTCCCGTGAGTGGAAAGCGTACCGGTATTCCGCTTATCACAGACTTACTACTTGCCCCAACTTGCGGTACGAAGCGACATGATGTGAGCAGAGTTCTGGTGCTCCCATCGTTCCCTTGCTTTTGTGCGTGATGCGCTGGAAAATAGACAAAATTATGTCTCTGGAAATAATTAATGTTGATGGAGTACAAATGCCTCATTGCGTAGTAAATATCAGGGGGGTTCAAAAGGGCGACCTCAATATAGAAAAAAAGTTTAAATTTCATCACAAAAATAACAGAAATTACGAGTATTAAAGTAATACCGCTCAAATGCAATATAACCAAATTAATGAGTTTGTATAAAATATCAAATTGATCTACGTATTGAATTGCCTTAAGAAGTGGTCAACTTAAAAGTCGGTCGCCTTAAAAGGCGGGTCAGCCTAGTACAATCTAAAAGGTGTACTTAATTTTATTTCCCTTTATTTTCAGAAAAGCTGTTGATAAGATTCCCCATTTTGATTACTTATTATTTGGCTGATATCTCAACTGTTGTAAGATTACTTGAATAAAGGTACAATTGGTTACATTTATTTTATTTTTACAATTGGAGCACAGGTAGATGAAATGACTTGGTCAAGGACACACAGCGTCAATAGCCAGATTTGAACCCACAACCTCAGTGTTTAAAGCCGAAAGCATTAACCACTGCACCACACTGCTTACAACATGAAACACTAATGATCAAACCAAAAGAATTGGACATTCTGCAGGTGGGTACAAAATTGGCTCAAGCACGGGACATAAAGGGTAATGGTAAGGGGAACTTTTTCAGAAATTAGAGGATGTTAAAAGTGGCGTATTATAAAACAACATGGTTAACAATATAATCTATAAGCTGGTTATTTTTGCAGATGATACCAAACTAGGTGGAGTGGCAGATAATACAGAATCAGCTAAATTGTTACAGAGGAACATGAACAGCATACAGACTCAGGCAGATTGTTTTGTTTTAGAACATTAGAACAGTCTAGACGAGAACAGGCCATTGAACCCAACAAAGCTTGGCAGACCTATCCACTTAACTCTTCCAAAATAACATCAAGTCTAGCTTTGAAAGTCCCTAAAGTCATACTTTCTACCACACTACTTGGTAACTCTCTTATGTCTATGGTTCTCTAGGCAAAGAAACACTTCCTAATGCTTTGCAAAATTTACCCTTAACAAGTTTCCAACTGTGTCCCCGCATTCTTGATGAACTCATTTTAAAGTAATGAAAGTAAATGTAAAGTATTATATGTAAGGAGTAAAAATGTTAGGTGTGAACACACAATGGGAGATGTGAAACTTGAAAGCATGTCTTATAAGAAGGATCTAGGAGTCATAGTGGACTCATCACTATCTGTACCCTGATTGTGTACAAAAGTGATCAATAAAGCTAATATGATGTTAAATTATATGTCATGATGTGTGGAGTCAAGGGAGATTATGCTTAAATTATATAACATACTAATGAGGATTCACTTAGATTCACTATTGTGTTTAATTTTGGTCTTCATACAGTATTACAAAAAAGACATAGCAGCGCTGGAAAAAGTCCACAGAAGAGCAACAAGGCTAATTCTGAGTCTTTGTGGTATGAGCTATGAGGAGAAACTGCAGGAGTTGAACCTTTTCATTTTAAGCAGATTAATAGGGGACATGACTGAAATAAACTAAGAAACAAATTAGTTTAGTAGATCCCATTTGTTACTTTAAAATAAATTCTACAACAAGAATACAGGGACACGGTTGGAAACTTGTTAAGGGCAGATTTCACACAAAAGTTATAAAGTTTTTCTTTATAAAAAGAACAAGACGCATGGAATAAATTACCAAGTAGAGTGGTAGAGAACAGGATGTTAGGGACCTCCAAATCTCAAATTGATGTTATTTTGAACAATCTAGATGAACAGGATAGACAAGCTTTTTGTGCTGAATGGCCAGTTCTTGTCACAACTTCTCTAATATTCTGATGTTCAACAGGCCGGTATTTGAATCCAAGTATATAGAAGTGTTCAATAGCAGCATATGTCAACACACCACCTATATAGAAAGGTAGTCATTTCTTGTATTATTATAATAACAGTGCAAAATTTTGTCTAAACTTAACTATTTGCACAAGCGGACAAAAGGGATCCGTCCATAATCAGTACAAAAGTTAACAAGTACACTTGTATGAACATCTTTCATTCATTTGAATCTATTTAATAAGCAACTCGAGAAGCCATCATGGGAATTCATTGTAGGCAGAAAGATAATGACCATCTGTTTGCTGTTTACAAAAAGAGTTTAAAGCAAAAGTTTTCTTTTGAAAGTTATCAGGTTATTTTGGTCACATTATGTACTAATTTGAAACAGTTGTTGCCTTGAATGTAGGTGAAATCTGTAATATATTTTATCTTGAAATTATATTCAAAACCTTTAAGTAAGGTAACGTAAATTATGTAAAAGAAAAACTCAAAATGCATTTTAGTTAGATTGACAGAAGAGAAAGATGCCATATTACAGATAGATAGTAAAAAATAAACTTGAAAAAAGAAGCTTGCACCTTAAAACCTCATGGATCCAATTGCATTGTTTCTTCTTGGCTATGAAAAACGGAATGTGTGCAACTGGGTGCAGGTTGGGGCCCGGGGTTCTTCTTCCACGTCATCAGTCCTCCTTACTGTCGAGGTAAAGGGTAAACAGTTAAGCTATCCTGCAGCCTCAAATGCTTCCCCCAGTGTCCCCTGTAAATTGGTCTCCATAAGGCATACCATGATCTTAAATACAGGACAATAGATAGATAGAAACTTTATTGATACTGATGTAAATTCAGAAGTAACCTGTCCAGATCTGTAGCAGAAAATCAAGACTTAAACTTTATGTAAAGTTAAGCCATACAAATGAATTATTAAGTAAGTAGAGTTGCAATTAATTGGATGGGAAAGCATTCTATGGAGGCAAAGCATTAAATCTCTTTTAAATAAACAAAGATAACATACGTTACTATGATTAAAAAGCAGTGACAAAGATGGCACAGTCGTTAGTGATGTTCCTTCACAAATCCCGTGACATACATTTGAATCTCATAATCTCATAGCCAGTTGTTGTCCATTCCTGTTGTGTCTCAGTGAGGATTTCCCAAATGTCCTAAGATAAATGGCGAATCTAAACTTGGCCCCATGTAGAAGTGTGTGAATGGGCCCTACAACAAAATGATGACCTGCTCTGTTCAGGGCTGGGTGTTGCCTTGTGCTTGATGCTTCTGGGGTAGCCTGTACCCCCCACAGGACCATAATTTGGTTTAAAGAGTTAGACTGCTATGTTACAAGTTAAGAAACTTATTTTTGTTTCTTTCATTGCCTAGTTAGCACGGAATATTTATAATGCTCATTTTTCTTTTCACAGAATGTCATTCAAATGATTTGAGGCCAACAGCAGAACTCCAATTGACTGTCTCTCACATATTATCCTGTTCCTTTTCTTTCCATCCATCCATTATCCAACCCGCTATAGCCTAACTACAGGGCCACGGGGATCTGCTGGAGCCAATCCCAGCCAACACAGGGTGCAAGGCGGAAACAAACCCCGGGGCAGGGCGCCAGCCTGTACTTTCCAAATATTTTATTTAAAAAGATACTCCATGTTGAAATGAGACAAAGTTATTGTTCTGATAAAATTAGCAGAAATAAATTTGAATTGAGGACGAAAAAGATCAGAAGAAGGTCAGAAAACACACTAAGTTTTAAACCAGGAAGTCAAACCAAAACAAAACATTAAATCGTAGTCAAAATAACATTGCAACAAGAACTGAATACCAGGAAAAGCTAATGTAACAACACAGAAGGGCAGGACACCTACCATTAAAAGGCATGCAGACAAAGAAAGAAAACAAACACCAGTGCTGTCCAGGAACTGTTAAACTTATTGGAGCTTTAACTAAATGTGAGGGAGACCAGCAAATGGAAAAGAAAAAAAATATAAGAAAGACCCCTAAAGTAGAACTTCCTAAAGGACAGACCCAATTCAGTCCTACAGAAGTCCCCTACTAAAAAGTGTAGGAAAACATCTTTTGTCTGTTTTTGTTTTCTAGTCCGGCAAAATGTACACCCTTTTCTTCTACCAATCCAAAAACAACACGCCATCCATCCATCCATCCATTATCCAACCCACTATATCCTAACTACAGGGTCACAGGGGTTTGCCAGAGACAATCCCAGCCAACACAGGGCACAAGGCAGGAAACAAAGCCGGGCAGGGCACCAGCCCACCCCAGGGGACATGTAACTAGTAAACATGAACTAAATAAAATTTAAAGAAAAGTGCAAAAAGCAATGTGAAGGTGTGCTTAACACAACGAAAACAGTCATTCTGAATACATGGTGAGGGTGTCCTCTCATATGCTGGATTATTAATCTGCTCTCTACTATCCAGTATTGCACACTTCCTTCCAGGAAACCACACATTGCCTCCTCCTGTTGTGCTCTGAGAGGAAACAGCATAAGAGAAAAGATTTTTTTAAAAATGACAAAATAGTATAATGTATTAGACATAAATAAGTTTAATTAGTTTTTAAAGTGTCCAGAGTATAGAATTTGAATTAAAGTACTGTATTTTATAGAACATGCGTGGTTATTGTTAAATGAAGTGAAATATGAAGTTTGTTAGGATCTTGTATATAATTAGCATTGTTATACCAATAATGTAATATGCTATCATATTACATAATAATTGTAATCCAAAATCATTGAGATCTGAGTTGAAAAGTTAAGGATATATTAAATGGCCAGAACTTAGATCTTTGTGGAAAATTACATACATTATTTTCCTGCACTAATGTAATGGAAAGAGAGAGGTAATAAACCTGAAAAACAACCCAGCCACAGGGGATGCACAAACCACTGTGTTTCTTTGTGCCGGTCCCAAGCCTGGATAAATGGGGAGGGTTACGTCAGGAAGGGCATCTGGTGTAAAATTTTGCCAAATCAATATGCAGACAACAATACAAATTTCCATACCGGATCGGTCAAGCCCCAGGTTAACAATAACCACCACCAGTACTGTTAGCCAACAGGGTGCTGGTGGAAATTCGGCTACTGTTGGCCGAAGAAGAAGAAGGAGAAGAAGAGGGGGAAGATGTGTTTGGAGGCAGGAGGAGAGGAGGAAAGTAAAGAGAGTGGAACTGAGCGTAGGAACTTTGAATGTTGGCAGTATGACTGGTAAGGGGAGAGAGTTAGGAGATATGATGGAGAGAAGGAAGGTCGTCCTTCCTACATTTACAACGTGTGCACCTGTTACAATGTACACACTTCTTTCTATGCTGTGGTTTCTATTACACACCTGAAAGAAAGAGACAATATATGTGAATACATCATCGCACTAATGCAATATTATTTGAAAACGAACAGCATCAGATCGGGTGTGAATTTATGCTGGCGCTCTTACTTAGAGTCAGATGTGATCAATAGGGATCAGTGATCTTCTTGTTACAGCACTTTTCGATACACTTTTACTAGAAGGAAAGTTAGCTTTGTTGATTTGGCCTCGATGCCCTGAGCGTGCATGAGTAGCAAATAGCAAACAGCTTCTAAAATGGCATGTGGAGAGATACCAAAGTGACTGCTCAAAGCAAAATAATCCGTGGATGACTTTTTTCGTATTATTGATGAATCGAATTGTGATTTGTTGGACTCTGATTTTGAAGCAAATGATCTGGAGATGTAGATTGAAAATGAAAGTGAGGTACCGGCATCAGCTGATTGGTCCCCAGCTGATCGTGATGCTGAACACGTTCGTGTAACTGATGCACCTATGGCAACGTTCACTTGGGAGGACAGACACTTACGATGACAGGAAGTACAAGCCATATTGTGTCTCAGCGTAACTGCCACCCCCACAAACCTGTCTCACAAAGACAGCCAGGCAGCCAGCCCACCGTGCATTCCTGCTGTCAGTTGAGCCGCCCCCTGCGGAGCTGCTGCTACCACAAACTGCAAACAGACACTGACAGCAGGCACAACAGGCAGCAACGGACGTTTTATGTTGATGTATGTGTGAAACCATTGCTTTGTGTGCTTTTCAGAAAACTGAGTTTTTTGGGAAAAATATTAGCCCTCAAAGAGTTGCTACCGAACATAGACCGTTTATGTTGCTCCCTGATAAAAGAAATGTTTCTGCTGGTATCTGTTCAGATAAAAAAGAAAACAGATTTAGGAATGTTAATTTGCTGTTGCTCAGAAGGTGCCTGTTATAATGTTGTGATCGTGGCTCTGCATTCTGAGGGTAACTTGTTTTTCTATAACAAACTAGATAAAACGTTAATGCCCTGGCAGTGGCAAATAGCTTTGGTTTTATATTTGATTTGATTACATTAATGTCTAAGTAGAGATTCACAAGAAATATTTGAACTGTTACAATGTAAAGGGAATACAGCTGTTAAAAAGCACCTTATTTGTTTAAAGTGTTTGCAAACCAAATACACGCTATACACTACTTTTGAGTTCATTATTGAATTTTGCACATAACAATGTAATTGTTGTGACTGTCTGCGATTAATAATTTTAATTGCTACCAAGCACTAATATACATATATATATAGTATATATATACAGTATATATATATATATACATATACATATATACAGTATTATCACACATGTGGTGCTGTTGCCTAATGCTTTTATCTTCCTCCCTCCCCTACAGATCAGATGACTGGCAGTATTAGTGACATCACTTCTGGGTCATGCGTCCCTAGCCCCACCCCTTCCTGTCTGGCTTCTTTTTAAGGGGTTTTGCCACCAATTTGAATCAGTCTTCCTCTTGACTCCGGTCTGAAAATACCTAAAATTTTCAACCAATTTTCAACCTTTTTTGTTGTTTTTTTTCAAAAATTATACAGGGTTTTTCTATACTGGGCCACAACTCTTCATCCTGTTCTTGTGTTTTGTTTTACAATATATTTTACAATATAATATAGTATTTTGTCCTCTGTCCTGCCCAGATGGCCAGAGGCTCGGCACTTATCTCCCTTCAACTGAACACTTGAGAGGAAGAATCCTTCATGTTTTAACCTGATGAATCTGCCAGTGAAGCAGAACAACTAAAGAAGTTGATATATTTGCTGTTCGTTTGAATAAAGGCCCCAATACTGTTTCTTCAAGTAGAATAAATAATAAAGTCTTTTTGCAAGGAAACTCCAAGTTGTCTTTTTGTCCAACTCAAAAGCCCATACGACACTAATTTATATATATAGTCACATATCTTAAAATATTTTTTTATTCCTAAGCTACGTAACTCATTTTCCCCCTTGTGGGATTCTAACTAAAAATATGCAAACCATATCACAGATCTTCACTTTATATTTAGCTGATTTTATAAAATCTGGTGTTTTTTTCCAAGTATGTTAGATGTTAATTTCCTGTACAGTAGAACCTTGGATTGTGTTTTGCAAGACGAGCTAAAATTTTTAATAAATTTTGACTTGATAAACAAGCGATGTCTTGCAATACGAGTAGTACGTATACGCTTTGTCTGCCAAGCGTCACGTGATTACAATAGAGCTGATGGTTCTTCTCTCTCTCGCTGCGGGATTGTGGGTAATCGTCTCCCATTCTCCGTCTGAGTCGGCGTGCCTCACTCATATAGTCAACATCCATACGAGCATATACTGTTTAGTATAACATTTTGAAGACATGTGTGTGTTGTTAACGTGTGAGTCCCTGTCTTGCACCCCAAAACACGAAGCTGAGTCTCAGTACTTTAGCAACACCAGCTTTATTCAGCTTGAAACAGGAACAGCACGGTTATTTATTGTAGTGGGATCTACCACTAACTATACACAGACACAACAGTCAGACATAATACTGTGCCTGCTCATTTATAATGTTCCTGTATTACCCATTAACGGCAGGCGCTTATAGCATCCCGTTGAGTGGAATCCCAAAAGAGTTTAGAAACTCACTCACACCAGCCATGATTCTTTTCAAAGGTAAAGTTCAGGTTAATTTGTTTTATGTATTTTTACTTTTTATTTTGTATTAATCATTTTTATATGAATAGTTTTGGGTTGTAGAACGAATCATTTGAGCTTCCATTATTTCCTATGGGTAAATTCGCTTTAATATGCGAGTGCTTTGGATTGCGAGTACTTTTCCGGAACGAATTAGGTTCGCAAAAAAGGTTCCAGTGTATTAGAAAATGCAGGTGTAAATACCCTGTTCAGTGAGAGACTATGGATATTTGTCATTGATGGATTTTGAAGAGCATAATTGTTTTTAATATAACTTAAGCACATATCTTTCATCATCAATATTTTCAAGATATTTGTATTATTTTATTGAACACAATTTAGTATAACAAAGTCACTCTAGGCATTATAGGAACTCAAACAAACTACTTGTCAAGAACACTTCAAGTCTGATAAGAAGTCACACCATAGAAGTAGGAAATTAAAGTCAGGCATTTTGGTTAAAGGTTTAGCAATCAAGAAGAAGGTAGAAAGGAGTTGCAGAGAAGTATTTGGGTTTTCGGTTACACTTTTACATCTTCAAATAGGTGGCTTCTACCTATCCATAGAGTCAAATCAGGACTTCCATCTGTTCCCTTTTGTTACTTAGATATTGTCACTTGGGACCCTATCACCAGCAGAATACCAGAGGGGGTAAAAAAGCCTGAACAGATAAAGAGTGAAGTTAAAAGAATTGTTGGCTGTTAACTTCTGACCAAATGCGAAAAACAAATGTAACAGTGAATTTAGCCTTTGCATGTTTTGTCTGATTAGCTGTGACAGTCATGGTAGTGCAGCATGGCAATGTTTAAAAGATGTGAAATGTGCCATAATAGGACTACAGGTGTCTTTGACCATAAAAGAAAACTCCACCCAAAAATATATATTTTTTACAACAACAACATTTATTTATATAGCACATATTCATACAAACAGTAGCTCAAAGTGCTTTACATAATAAAGAATAGAAAAATAAAAAACACAATACGAAAACAAAATAAATCAGCATTAATTAACATCGAATAAGAGTAAGGTCCAATGGCCAGGGGGGACAGAAAAAACAAAAAAAAAACCTCCAGACGGCTGGAGAAAAAAAAAATAAAATCTGTAGGGATTCCAGACCATGAGACCGCCCAGTCCCCTCTGGGCATTCTACCTAACATAAATGAAACAGTCCTCTTTGGATTTAGGGTTCTCACGGAAAGGCTTGATGATGATGGTCACGTAGAATTCTGCCTTTTAGTCCATCCATCATTGTTGGAGCATCATGAAGCTTTGAGTAGGTGGAGGTGGCGCAGGCCACCACCACAAAGAAACCGGAAAAAGAAACAGAAAAGAGAGTAGGGGTCAGTTATTATGAGGAAATTGAACATACAGAGTATCAGGATTTTAATGTTATGTACCCCTTGTTTTCTTGTTTTTGTAGCAATAACTGAGAAGATTTTTTAATTTCATGTTTTAATGGAGAACAACGATAAAAAAAGATTATGATAGAATAGAAGGTAATAGTGACCAATGCTGTACAATGGCAACCTATATGAAAAACATCCATGAGATAAAAAAATCTTATTTGTGTTGTATAATCCACATAATTGCATAATTGCATTGGTGCTGGAAAGATTTCCACCTGCTACACCTCCCATTTAGAAGTTGTAGATTATATTACATTATACTTAATGTATATGTGCTCTTAGTGTAACATGTCCCTTGTCTGTTGTTAAGTTGTAACATGAGTAATTTCCTTTGAAATGAATAAAGTTTTCTGATTCTGATATCCAAGGGGAAACAGTACAGCTTCTTTCTAATTGTAGACTCATGAACTTTGACATTAACAGTGGCAAAAAGTACCTGTAGCTCCTATGATGAAATTCTGGGGTTTAAGAGACTTCTTTCAGCATCTTGCGTTCTTCCCTTGGGCTGAACTTGCTGGGGCGGCCTGGCCAGACCAAGGTGGCTATTGTTTGAAAGCTTTTCTCCTTTCAGATGATCTTTGCAACAATAGAATAGATGATTTCATATTATTTGAAGATCTTTTTAAATCCCTTCCCAGTCTCATATAACCTTATTTTGGAGGCCTCAGCTAGCTCTTTCAGTCTAGACATATTTGGTAAGATACACTTTAACAAAGAGAAAACCAAACTAAATGTCTGAGGTTTAAAAAGGGAAAGGTTCAGACAAGAAGATCTCCAATGATGTTCTATTCATTTGTACCTGATCTGGTGCATCTGAGTCTAATTTTATGTATCTGAGTTAGTGATAATTGTAGGAGTAAACTCATACAAAATGTGATCAATGTTTATTTAAATGATATAATGGAATACAAAATTTAAATGTGTCATGATGTTTGTTATAGCACCTTTATCTACAGATACTGTTTAAATGAAGAAGAAATCTTGATACATCCTTAATATGTTAAGAAAAGGAAAAAACATTACATGGGATGTAGTTATGGATAAGAAAATGGATAGAGGAGAGGGAGACTGTTGTCGTCGAGTGAGAGTAAGGATCAGGTCCCAGAGAAATGTTGGGAAAACAGCCGGGTTGTCACATTTAATTCAAAAGAAATAGAAAACAAAGCAAACATGCATTGCGTTGAACAACAGAAATATAGGCTACAGCTTTCTCACACTTACAGATGCTGCTTGGTTGAGCAGGTGTGGTCGAGCAGTCATCTCAAAATCAAAGTTAGATATCTCTTTTTGGGGATGGCCAGCTTTATAGGACTCAGCCCGGAAAGGGCAGGGTCAGTTGCCTTCACTGGGTGTTTTCTTGGAGCTAAACAGGAAGATGGTAGTGTCAGTGAGAGCACCACCTCTTATTCCAGAGTGGTATTACATACCTCTGAAGAACCCATGCATGACATGGTATATGGAAGTATTTGTGCTCTGTAACTGATTTTACCCTTAAATGGAAGTAGAAACCTAAATGATGGATGAATGCAAATAAATGTGTCTCTTAGCCTATATCATTTTGAGAATGATTATTCCAATTATGACTTCCATTTCCAATTTTAACTCTCTAGAAAAAAGTATAGATATAAGCATATTAAAAGTAATCATCCAGAAGGGTAAAGTAAATTACTTTATTACTCTACACTCAAAATTCAGTCTTTTAGTCAGGTATTGCATTTAAAAAGAATATAATTCCTCAAATGCAGAAATAAATTATCTAGAGTTTGATTTTTTTCATTCATTTACAGAATTATTAGAAATCGCTCTCTTGGACAAAATGAAGTGTGTTAATCAAGTTGTTAAAGTAATAATAAAGAGGAAATGGTATGCTAATCAGTTGTAGCCACAGAATGGTGCATTTTGATTTCTTGGATAAATCAAAAAAGCTTTAAATATGTTTTTTCTATATCTAGCATGAACAGAATTATTATGATAATGAATATCATAGCAGTATAACACCTTACACCACATACTCTAAATACAGTGACATTCACTGAGTTACTCACAGCTAAAGACTATGTACGCTATCTTGTTCTAATCCCAATTACTAGCTTTTCCATTTCTTCCTGTATAAATTAGTGTAGCTTTTACTTTAGTTAGTGAACTGTCATGAACTTGAGGTAAGCTTGTAGTCAAGTATTCTATTCTGGTCTTCAAATTAAAATGAAGCTCTTGAAATAAATGAGAAATGAATATTAAAATTAATATGTGGTCCAAAAATGCCTGGAGAAATAATTTGTTCAAAGAGAGCAATTGGAATTCTTCACTTATATGTGCCCTGTCCTGGGATGGACTGCCATTCCATCCAGAAATGCTTCTTGCCCTGCAATGGTAGCTACTGTGATAGACTCAGATTTTCCACAACCCTGCAATACAAAAGTTTTTTTTTAGAAAATTGATAGATTGAGTTCTGAGTGTTGTTTTCTGTACAATTTGGTAACCATTTCCATTATTTCTTTTGTAAGAAACTGTGACTCGTGAGTCACTGTCTTACACCCCAAAAACATGAGGCTGAGTCTTAATCTTCAGAATGGTCAGCTTTATTAACAACTTCAAACAGGAATAGCAAGCATGTTTATTAAAGCAGAAGCCTCCACTCTATAACACAGAAACACAGCAAGCAAGCAGTGACTTTGTTAGTCATTCTGCCTCGGCTCCCTCCTTCAGACCAGGCACTGATAAGCACATCAGCATGAACGAAGCGTTCCACCTGATTGGGTTCGGCTAGGCACGAGAGGAAATCCGCGTTCACGTGTGCAGAGCCATCCTGGTGATGCACATTAAAGTTGAAAGGCTGCAAACTAAGAAACCACCAAGTTAAGCGGGCATTCATGTCCTTCTGTCGATAAAGCCACAGAGTGGAGCATGGTCAGTTACCATGGTGAACCATCGATCCCAGAGGTAGTAGTGTGGAGGGCATCAACAGCCCACTGAATTGCCAAACACTCTTTCTCAATGTTTGAGTAATTACATTCCCTGGGTAACAGTTTCCTTGTGAGAACCGTGATGGGGTGTTCTGCCCCCTTGAAACACTGCGAGAGCACCTCCCCCAAACCAAAAGAGCTTGCAACTGTTTGTAAAATGAAATCCTTTGAAAAATTGGGATTACACAGAACTGGGAATGAGGATAAAGCGGCCTTCAGGTTCAAGAAGGCACTCTCACAGGTATCGGTCCAAACAACATTGCAATTGTTCCTCCCCTTTGTTAGGTCAGTGAGGGGGGGTAGCGTGATGTGCAAAATTAGGAATAAACTGTCTGTAGTAGCCCATGAGCCTGAAGAAAAGCATGAACATGACGTTGTGTGGTAGGAAAGGGGTATGCAAGTACCTCCCCCACCTTGACCATCTGTAGTCTAATTAGGCCACTCCCCATGGAGTAACCCTTATAAATAGTCTCTGACATGCCCAACCTGCACTTCTTCAGGTTGGCAGTCAGCCCAACAAGCCGCAAACTGTCAAGGATAGCAATCAAGGTGAGATTTCCAATCGTTACTGAAGAAGATACACAACCGCATACACTGAATGGGGACGCAGAATCTGGTCCATCACTGAAATGTCAGCTCCATAACAAAACCAAAACGAAAACATAAAAAATCAATTTTAGGAAGAACCTACTCAGTCCAGACCTACAGGTCCATAGTTTTGGAGATCTAACGGTTGTTTTCTTTTATTTGTAATAATTATTCTTAAACCATTTTATTAAAGGTATACATTGAATTAGGTGCTTATTTACCAAATGGATTCAATGGTAGCATTTGTTTTATTCTCTAAGGTCTCTGGAAAGACTTGAAATTTTATTTACTATCATTTTGCATCATCGTTCTGTTACGTTGTGGGAGACACCACTTTGTGCATTTCCACATTGGTTGCTGTCAAGGAATCCTTTCCCGCACACCCAGGGCTGCAGTGTGTGTGACGTCTACAGAGCAAAAAAACATCTCTCCCTTATAGTGTACATATATCAGTATACCTAAATAGAAAAATCTGCTGTCAAAAAGTTCCTCAACCCATTTCCACAAATTTGGCATGTGTACAGTGTAGGATTCTTTGGCTTCCACTTTTTTTTTTTTAACTTTCAATTTTATTTGACTATTGATGTTAGTACATTTTATAAGCCCTGCCTAACCTTTGTCTACTATTTGTTTATAGTCAGGATTGTTTGCAACTTCTTTCTATGATATTTCTTCATGTTTGTTATTTTTAGCTTAACATTAATGGTTTTAAACATGTAGATTTCATATCTGTTTTGTAATAAAAAAATTTGGATTCATTTTTCAAGACAAATAATTTTTTCAGTCTGTTTTGTTTTCTTAATGGGTGCCACCATTAATTGTGGTGGTCACTGTGGTAACTAGTTTGAGCACCGTTATTCATCACATCATTTATGCAACCACATAAATGTTACACCCAATAATTTCTGGGTTATCTGTGACTGGATTGAAAACAAAAGACTGTAGGCTTGGTGTTTTTGTGACCCAGAAAGTTAATGCCAAACAGGACGTCTACGCCTAGTGATAATGTACTGAGCACTAGGACACTACTATTTAAGCAGATTATCCCATTTTATTTCTTTTTTAACCAGGTTCTTTTTCATGTTCCACACAATGAAACTGTGGATTCCCATATACAATCTTGAAAACAATATTAAAATAAAATATAAAAGACTGACAGAAACATCAAACAAGGATTGAGGCCTAAGCTGCTATAACTGTCCCCGCTTTTTCAACAGTGGCAACAGGTCCACCACTCTGTGAAGAAAAACACTTTTTACGAACTGGAAAGAGCCCACCACACCAAAGGAACCTTCCACTACTATCCGTGGTCAGGTTTCTGCTTCGCAAGGCATTTAGCTTAAGGTAGAAACTGCCAGGCAGGTTTCTCTCCAGTTCCCTTCCAGCCAGGTCGCACTTCAGTACTCTCCTCCACTATTCATCTTGGTGTAGCACAAAGACTCCAGTTCCCTTGGATTTCCAATACACCAGGGTCCATCTCTTTGCACTTCAATATAAAATCATAACAAAATATTGTCACACACATGCGCATGGGAGGCAACTAAAAGGACCGAATGAAGGTAATTCCACGACAGACCAGGGGGTGGCGGGGTGTGCTAACTCTTTCTCTGTTATCCCTGCAGACCAAACACGGGAAATTATGCCTGATTCCGGCCACGATGACGTCACTTTAAGTTCTGGCCACCCTGACTTCACTTCCCTGCCATAAAACCCAGACCACTTCCTAAGTTTCCTCAGTTCTATGTTGGACTCACTCCTGTACACATCTGTGGAAACTATTTTTTGCCTTTTGTAGCCAGGGCTCAACTATACAGGTGGCTGCCTTAAACCTTTTTTTCTGTGTGTCATGGCTATTTATTTCACAACATTAAAATAAAAGCTATAAACTGCATTGCAAAACAAAATCTTAAACACCCCAACAGTGCTTTCCTTTCTGTATGCTTCCCACTCATATAACCCTGTCTTTTCTTAGCTCTCCTTGTCCTCCTGCTCAGCTGTTATTTATTGCCCTCAACTAACTTCATCTGGGAGAAATCAACAATCAACCCATTAATTAACCAATTAAATGAAAATACCATATAAAAGAAAAATAACATGTAATACACCAACACATTGTGTATAAAAGAATAAATCTAACTTAAAACGATAAACCAAATGTGAATAATCTTATTACAAAGTGAATAATTCAAACAATAATTACAAAACATGAGTCATTCTCAATTTAAACACAAAAACTTATTCAAACCAGTGGCATGTGTTTCACAGTGAATTCAGATTCTTTTGAATCTTTTCAGTAGCTATTTAAAAGATGATTCAGGGTTATGATCTGTGTTTTGCTGAAAGACAGGATGAATCTTTCGGTATTTGAATTAGATTTGGCTCTCACTTATGTTTCGTCTTCAGGTTACTCTAAAAATAAAAAAGAAATCTGCCATCTCTCAAGCAAAGGAGGGCTACTTACACTTTGTGTTGTTTCGCAGCTTCATTTCCCTGTCAATTACTTATTCTGCTTTGAGGAAAATTATTATGGGGGAGTTGAAAAACACCACAGCTACTCTTTTACATCTGTGGCTTGAGCACTTGGAAGGTTCATTTACATTTAATGATTTTTGTGTGTGAATAGCTGCTTTTCTGATGAGTTCCCATAATCCATTGGATGACCGCATGGTTGCTGTCTTTCTGTCTCCTCCTCGGTTTAGTTTGCATACAAGTGACTGCAGATGTTCATACATGGACAGGCAAATCTTAAACTATGCAGATGACTCTTAGTCTTTCACAAGAGAAGGAGGATAGCATGGACGTATTGTTGGTAATTCTGATAACTGTTGTGATTGTTTCATTTTATAACTAAAATCACTAAAACCAAGGATATAACTGTAGATTTCCGATGTTCCCTTCCTTTGCAGTTCTCAGTGACAATAAAAAGGTTAATAGTAGTCTGACATTTAATCTTAAAATAGAACAAGGAGCAAAAACAACTGTTATTTCTAAGCAAAATTAAATTCTTTAAAATGGAAAATTATATATTTTTTGTATTTCTATGGTATTCGGTACACTATATTAATACCCAAGGGGAAATTGTCTTTTCTCATGACCTTTGGAGGTCAGAGTGCAGGGTCAGCCATTTTACAGCAATTTTCAGGTTAAGAGCCTTGCTCAAGGGCCCAACAGAGTAGGATCCCTTCTGGCAAAAATAGAATTTGAACTGGCAACCTTCCAGATACAAACGCAAATCCTTAGCCTCTGTGCAACCATTCCACATAATGTCACGGTTATAAAAGTATTTTAATTAACCTTTTGCTACACTTGCTTTTATAAGTTGGCTTTGAAATTTAAGTGTTAAGAACAAAAAGGAGTAGTAAAATAATTTGTCTGTGACTGTCCTTGCTCACTGAACAGCATTATACAAGCTAGGTAGAAAGAAGACCAGCCTGATCCTTTCAGTTAGGGGCCATCTACTGCTTCCAAAATTTCAGTTGCTGCCATAGCTGCAGATTCAGATTTCTAAAACTATGTTTAAGATTTTTTTAAGGACTACTTTATTCCGAGTGCCATAATAATTTTGAAATCAATTGACTGTAGGTGCTCTGTTGAATTAGAAGTGATTTCAGTGTACAGTACTTTATAATTCAATATTCTTCTTTAGTAATTGTAGGTGGGTGTTCTCCTTGTAAAAATGGATAACATTCCTTGTCTCTTGGCTTATCTAATCCTTTACACCAGAGGTCCCCAACCCCCGGTCCGTGGCCCACTACTGGGCCAGGGCCATCTGATAGCCGGGCCGCGAGACTCACTCAGTGAAGGGCTACAGCAAAAAGGCTGCCCCCTTTACTGAGGACACTTTTCAGAATGCTAGGCGGGTGCTGCTTTGCAGCAGCGCAGAGAGAGGAGAGAGACCGAGGTGAGAGAGTATTACAACGAAGTATTTTTATGATTCTAACAGTTCCCCCATATGACACGAGACTATAGAAATCTCGTTACTACGAAGTACATTCAGCAGCAGATACTTTCATTACAACGAAGTGACCTTGAAATGCTTGAATGAATCATCAACAGAGCAGTTAGTTCTGTGGTCGCAGCTCAGTTGTGCACATTTGCACAACGATCCCCAAACAGAAACATTATAAAAAATGTTCTTTCTTCGAACTTTCTTCGTACTGCTTTTTTGCTGTTTTTGTTTTCTGTGGTTTTCAGTGATACCTTTTGCTTATCGCTTGTCAACATTTGAAAAACATCCATCGGAATTTAACCCATTGTCACCCTTCTATAAAAACAACAGACACGAAAAAACGATAACAGTGTTAATGTTTGTGACATGCAATCTGTTGGAATGACAAATGCAATGCATATGTCTTTGTTATATGCAAAAAAGAAGAAAAATCTCGGGTTGCAAACATAAGCGAACTGCTGCATTTGAAGACGGCGAAAAAGCCATTTTTATGTGGTTCAGTGATGCTCCTTCAATAAACATTCCTTCACGAAAATGTGTGGTTTTTAAACTCTCTTGGGACCTCCGTCAACTGGACAACAGGCTGTGAGCCTGCTGTTTCCCTGCCCCCGCAATGGACAAACAATCCTACACAGATTCTGCAATCATGTTTCGGGATACACTTCAGTGTGACATTCCCGTTGGGTTGGGGGGGGGATCTCAAAAGAGTTCAGAAACATCACAATATGAAGAAGAGGAAGAGGATTATTCAGATACAGACTGATAACTGTGCTGCCCACAACATACTTCTATATTCAGATAATGTTTGCGTTGAATTCCTCCTGCCCAATTGCACAGCAGTGCTTCAGCCATTGGATTTGGGCATCATTCGCACCCTGAAAGTGTATTATCGCAAGGAAATGCTGAGAAAAATTCTCGTCAGCATAACTTGTAGGCAGGAGAAGATTAAAATTAACACGAAAGAAACTATTGAAGCTGCTTCCATTTCCAACACCCTATCTTTGTGAGGCAGTGTTTTCTGCAGTGACAGCAACCAAAACGAGATTACAGAGCAGACTGAACATAAGCAACACATTTCGTGTGTCACTGTCTTCCATCGTACCCAGATGGGATCTTCTGGTTGCAGGAAAACAAGTTCAGGGATCCCACTGATTCTACATTATGGTAAGCTGTATAATTTCTATTATGATATTATAACTTAATAATAATAGAAATGTAATGTAAATTGTGTATAAAATTGCCCTATGAATCCCACCCCTAAAAATAATACACTCATAAAATCATAAAAATTTACTTCTAGTAGAGCGGTCCTTCGTGTCAAAAGGTTGGGGACCACTGCTTTACACAATGGTTTTTCTGGGTAAGTAAGTATGACTGGCACCACATATGTCAGCTGTAGTCCCTAAAGGGTACTATTGATCCAAGTTCAAATGTTTTCTGTGATTCAAAAATAAGCAAAAAGAAAAATTCCTATTCCTTTACAGAAGAATTTTACTGGATTAGTAAGTAAATATTTTCAGTACCTTTGTATCAGTAAGTTTCTAAATAGGTTTGATGTGCTAGCTTACTACTGCTTGGTGAACATTATTTACATTGCATCTTTCATCATGGCTCAATATTTGAGTCCATGTAGAGTAAGGTCTGAACATGTGCATGCACTGAAGTGAATGTCAGTGCGGAAAAATGAATTAAGTCAAAATGGATGCGGGTGGCAATGAGCACAGCTCACATCTGTTAGTCAGTAGTAAATGCACCAAAACAATAAATTCTGGAAGAAGCACCTGTTCAGGTCTAAAGTCCCCTGCTTTGGGTAATTATTTAGAATTAGCTGATATCACAACAAAATATGTATATGCAGGGTTCATATTTTAAAATAAAAACATTTAAGCTTATTTTAGTAGAGCAGATGCAGCAGTGTATAAGTAAAATAAATTAGGATAGGCTTTTAAGTGAGGTGATAGTTGAGGAGATGTGCAGCAGGATTAAGTGTTTTACATGTAATGCAGCACAAGTTCGTCCAAAAGTTTAGAAGGAGTAATAAATTAAAGAACACTATGAGGTGGATAAATAATCAGCTAAGAAGGATGTTATAAAAACACACACATACAAAATAAGTAGCTCTTACACTAACCACACTTAATATGAGAACATGCGAGCAACAGTTAAAAGGTTATTAGGAAGGCTAAAAGACACTTGGAGAGAAATATAGCAGAAAAAGTAAAAGATGGCTCAAATAGAGTCTTTCAAAACTTTAGCAGTAAAAGAATAGACAAGGAAGACTATTAGGAATAATAAAGTTGAACAAGAATATGCAGACAGTGAAATAGGAAATGCTTTGAAATTGTACTTTATTGAAGACCAGCCGTCCCTCACGGCTCTGACCACATAGTAGTGAAACAGGACAATGAGGAGGACCCTGCCCGGCTTCCCACTCCTGATGTCATGTTATCCCCTCCCCTCAGCCCGCAGCCTCTGTCTCAGATAAGCGCAAATATATCATTCCCACAAACAAACTATGATTCTTAGCGCAATGAGAGAAGTCGCAAAATCAACCGGAATGTTCAAGCAAATTATAGAAAAAAAACTGATCTGAATGCGTTAAGTAGTTCTCTCGTAAAAAGTGGACAGACAGACAGACGGATGTTGGTTTTTATATAGAGAGAGATTATACTTGTGAAGAAGAAGTCAATAGCCTCCCAAAGTAACAGGGACTACTACGGAAGAACTTAGTAACTTGGAAATTGTAGAGGGAGAAATACTGCGTAGATTAAATAGGCTGAAATCTAACAAATTACCAGGGGCCTCATGTATAAATGGTGCGTATGCAGAAAAATGTTGTGTACTCCCGTTTCCACGCTCAAATCGCGATGTATAAAACCTAAACTTGGCGTAAAGCCACACACATTTTCACGCTAGCTCATACCCCGACGTAAGCAAGTTCTCCGCTCGGTTTTCCAAACTGGCGGCACCCAGCATCAAAGCAGTGCTTTTATTCCAGTGTGGTTTCCCTTTCTTTTTTAAATCCACATCCCTGACACGGCTTTATCATATACACTGAAATTAACTGCATATTGTTTATTAGTTTAAGGCATCTGATTGTAATTAACCTGTAACAATATAATGTTCCACGGAATGGCCAAACTAAACCAAATACCATAGCTGCTTTAGCGTTGTTGCTCTCACTGCACCTTCTTCTTCTTTCAGCTGCTCCCATTAGGGGTTGCCACAGCGTTTCACCATTTTCCATATTACTCTCACTGCACCACTCAGAGTATTTATATCACTGTATCTGAGTGTGGAATCACAGCTGTACAGCAGCTGATCGGAAAGAGAATTATTGAAATACAGCATCAAGCACACGCTGCCCCAGCCATGCGCACTGTCTATTGAACTGCTCTCATATGGCAGACACTTCAGAGCCTTTCCTGTGTTGACCTCGCGGTTCAGAAACAGTTTAATACCAAGAATTATAAACGCACTCAATCTGTCCACCAAGTGCTCCTTATAGAACTGTTTGTACTTATAAGTACAATTACCTTACTGTAAACTTGTGATACAGTTATAATATTGCACAACTTGCGCCACTTTATAAAGCACGTATTTACATATGATGACATTATCATTTTTAAGATGAAATGCAGCAAAATATGTTTATTACATTATACAGATAAAATGTTAATGTCATTTAAATAATCTATATTTTTAATAATTAAACATGTGAGGACACGGTGTCATAGCACTACCAAGGAGCTGGCGCCCCGTTCTTCCTGCCTTGTGCTGTATTCTTGCAGGGGCTGGCGCGAGACTGGAAGGATAGATGGATAGAATAATTAAACATGTACTACGAAGATATTTCAATGTTCCTTAAAAGTTTTGAAAAATCGGAGTTCTAAGCTTACAGATGGCTTAACTCTATTACTGAACTAATTGTGTGGCAATTGGGTACTTGGAGAAAGAAAAGGAAGGACAGGAATTGAGGGTTAATACGTTTGAAAGAGACAGTACAGCTGCAGTAAATTATTTCATCGAAGGTCATGCACGGCGCAGCAAGCATCTTGCGTGAGGCAGGAACAATCTCTGGATGGGGTGCGAGTTCGTCACTATCACTGTGCCACCGTGTTCCCATGTTTAATACATGCTTTAGTTGATATGATATGAATACTGAAGTTATATCAGGTATAAATCTCAGTATTTTAATTATTCAGAGAACTGTAATATTACGAATATAATGGATTCTGTGTCCTGTTGGAGGAAGAGAAAGCCTGTTTAAGAAGCACATAGTGATTCACACAAATAGAGCACAAAGAAGAACACATACAAAATAAAGCATTTAACGTGCTACTTTAGTTACGATGAGATTTGAGAAACTTGTAAATTAAATGATTTTAAGATGAAGTTTATGATGTTCTACTTTAATGACAAAATAAACTACGAGATTAAAGTTGACATTTCGAGTTTTTTTTCCCACTGTGTCCCTATTTTTTTCTTTTCTCTATACCATAATAAGCTTTCATATGACACTCAGATGGTGGGCTACAATTCGCCTTTTCACGGCGACTTTGATATCTGACAACTTCTTTTTTATTTCAGGCACTTTGTGAACTTGAGCTTTCGAGTTTCTTCGACACTCTATGTCACTCAATCAACTTTCTTTTGTTGTTTATACCACTGTTTAAACCAACAAAGCCTCCACTTCGTATTCGCTGAAATTGTTCTATTTCCCCCACCGTGCTTTTGCCATTGCCTTTTCACAGAACGCTCAGCTTAAGGGCTATTTATATTGATTTGCATATTCAAAGAGGCGTAATTCTGGGAGGAGACGGGGCAGGACAGCAGGCACGTGCGTTACTTTTCACGCTGACCAGGATTTATGGAGCGGAAGAACGTGGAAGTTGGCATTCGCACAGATTTATGCATCTGGATTTTTTTGTGCGTACGAACATTTCCGGTTTTGTCCATATGCCATGTTTTAGTGTGAATTCTAAGCACGGTGTCATGCATGAGGCCCCAGGACTACCTATTCTTGAGTGGTTAAGGAAGTCATTGAGTACATACAGTATATAAACCCTTGGCATATATTTATCAAAAATTACTGCAAACTGTATAAACTCCTGTACAGAGGCAGTTAGTAAATATTATCCTGTTAAATAAAAAAAAGGGGGGGGGGGGGCGGGTTGATCCAAGTAACAATAGTCCATTAAGTTTCATGTGTATTACAGTTAAATTAATGAAGCCATTATTAAGAAGAGATCGAGCAGCACACATCTAGAACAGATTTATTTGTAAACACTCAACTTAGGTTAAGGGAAGGAAGGTTGTGTTTTACTAACATCATGAAATTCTATGAGGATGTAAGACAAGTATATGATAGAAGACGTGTACATATTATTTATTTTAAATTTCAGAAGGTTTTTGATAAGGTGCCACATGAAAGGTTAGTGAGCAATCTCAAAGAAGTGGGAATTCAGGGCACGGTGTGTAGATGTCTACAAATTTCACTTTAAAACAAGAAGCAAGAGAAAATGGTGAGGCGAGCCTTTTAAGAATTAGGGTTATGTTAAACGTGGTGTCCCACTGGCGTCAGTTTTGGGGCAGCTGTTCTTTTTAATACACAGATACAATCTCCACGAGAATATAATCAGTAAACTGAATTATTTTGTAGGTTATACAAAACTAGGTAGATGGGCAGATAATGTAGAATCAGTGAAACTGTTTCAGGGACACCTGTATTCCATATAGGCTTGGGCAGATTTGTAGCTGATGAAATTTAATGTACAGTAAGTAAATGTAAAGTATTACACACAGAATGTAAAAATGTGAGATTTGAATATGGAATGTGAGGTCTAAAACTTGACTGTACCTAGAAGAATGACCTAGGGCTCATAGTGCACTCATCACAATCTACACCATGGCAGTATATGAAATTGATCAAGAAGGCTAATAGGATGCTTGGTTGTCCAGGTATATCATGATGTGTGGCGTATAAGTCAATGGAGGTTATGCTTAAGTTATATAGTACACTAGTGACACCACACCTGGAGTACTGATAGTCTACATATGATAAAAAAGACATAGCAGTGCTTGAGAAAGTTCAAAGAAACCCCAGGACTAAGAGGTATGAGCTACAAGAAGAGATTGAAGAAGTTAAACCTTTTCAGTTCCAACAAACAGGGATTAAGAATGGAATTAGTACAATAGATCTCAATTGCTACTTTTTCACTCAAAGAACCACAGACACCTGGAATAAATGATCAAGTAGAGTGGTAGATAGTAGGACTTTAAGGACATGCACATTTCAACTTGATTTCATTTGGGCCAAATGGCCTGTTCTCATCACAATTTTTCTGAAACATTTTTTTTCTATAACATATTTTCATACAAAGATATAATCTGTTTTTAGGTCTCTAAAGATGAGTCTGATGATAGTGTCAGATTGCCGGAGAGGACAGAAAAAATAAAAAAAATCTCCAGATAACCTGAAGAAAAACAATTAAATCTGCAGGGGTTCCAAGGCCAAAAGACCACCCCGCCCCCACTGAGCATTCTACCTAACATAAATGTTCTGAAGAAGATTCTTATTTGTTGTTTTTTAGGGTTCATCTGATACAAGTGGGCCTCATGGATATTTGGGGTATTTGCTTTCATTCATACATCACAGGCGGCTACATTGTGCTTTCCTTAGATGGTGTTGGTGCTGCTGAGAAGAACAAGAAAAGATAAGTAGAGATTAATAATGATTGCATATTCATTGAAGAATTTTTTTAATTCTATGCATATCCAGTTTATCAAGAGTAGAACTAAATTGTAGTTACAAAAAAGTAACAGGGCACCACGGTGGCGCAGTGGTAGCACTGCCTTGCAGATAGGTGGCCCGGGTTCGCTTCCCAGGTCCTCCCTGTGTGGAGTCTGCATGTTCTCCCCGTGTCTGCATGAGTTTCCTCTGGTTGCTCCAGTTTCCTCCCACAGTCCAAAGACACGCAGGTTAGGTGCATTGGCGATCCTAAATTGTCCCTAGTGTGTGCTTGGTGTGTATGTGTTTGTGTGTGCCCTGCGGTGGGCTGGCAACCTGCGTGGGGTTTGTTTCCTGCCCTGTGTTGGCTGAGATTGGCTCCAGCAGACCCCCGTGACCCTGTGTTAGGATATAGCGGGTTGGGAAAGTGGTTTGGTAAATTTAAAAAAGTAACATTAAGGAAGTGTTTTTATTTACAGTATCAGCCTGGCTTATCTTTATTAGTAAAGTGTTCCAGATTTTTGGCACATAACAGCAAAAGGCATCTCATTATTTCTTTCAAGCTTGGCTTATGGAATAAAAAGCAGACCACTATTAGGAGATCTAAGATTATGACTTGGAATGCAGGGGGATAGGCACTTCAAAATATTAGTATTATTTTAAGGTCGGTTCTAAACCACAAAGGTAAGAATTGTAATGATGGCAAGACTGATGAAATGAGCTGAAATTTTAATTTACTATTTAACTATAACTGATTGATGTCTTTCTTACGTAGCCCAGTTAATGTTCTAATGATTCTAGAATCAACACACTTTATGAATGGTAGGGCCTTGACTATTTTCTTATACTGTGTCTGTAGGACAGTATTTTATGTTGGTACATTGCTTCTGCAAACAAAGTTCCTAAAATCTAAATCTTAGTTATGTATATTTAATCCATTGTTCTTTGGATTTATTTTTAATTCTACAAATGTCTGCATTATCCTATGCTCTGACCCACAAATGTCATGCAAAAAGATAATTTCCTCTCTGGAATTAGTACAGTGCACCAAATTATGGTAGTTAGATTTTTGTCATTTTTATAGAACAATAAATTGCACTTTTATTATCCTTTTTATTTTCTGAATAAAGAAAATGTTAATAGCAGGGAGAGAAAGAAGGCAGTAAGAACTATTTAAATTATGAAGACTGATGAAAAATCAACCTAGAGATCAGTTTTTAATTTGCATGATTGAAATTAGCTATTCCATCCTATCCAGTGCTAGCTGATCAATTAAGGCTCCTTGCAGTCATCTAAGCTATTAAAATAGGAGATGTTCCAAATCTATAAAGTGTACTATTATTCCAAGTAAGAACACCATTTTTTTCTATATTGTTGGAAGGGAAGACTTGATAGTAATAAAAGAATAGACAAGTGGGACATAGCAAAGTGTTGGGGACTAGCAAGTGCCCTGATTAATCTGTCTGATTGTGAAAAGGAAAAAAAGAAGTCTGAATTACAAAGTGCCAGGGCCATTGTTTCTCCACTTACACATCTCTTCTTAAGCTCAGTAAATATGGCTATTTTAGGGAGCTCCTTGCTTTCTGATGTTAGGTTCACAAGTGAATGCCGACTTTTGGCATCATGGTCATTTGAGTATCTGAGACAGTGTGGGTTGTCTCCACACTTCCAGTTGCTATAGGGAGCTTCTTGAACCACCAACATCTGTAACGTAACCAAGGGATAAGCCTAGAAGATGAGCACACATACTGTCAGACGAGGGCTCGGTGCATAAAGGAGCTAAAGTGCTTTCATTAAAATTAGTCAAATCAAGCAGTGTTCAAAACAAAATAGTGTGTCATTAGTTAATAAATAAATAATCCATTAAAAACTGGGTGAAGGGGAAGGTTAAAATCCAATAAATATCTATTTAAAATCGGAGGTTAAAACCAGAGATAGTCCATGAAAAAAATTATCCCAATGCTTCCTTCTCAAATCTGGCGTCTCCTTTCTTAATCCAGTCTGGACCTCGCACAAGGAGGAGACGCCCCTCCCCAGACAGGTGCAGTAAACCTTTAAATCCTGGCTTAGGTCCCCATTGCCAGGCCTTCAAGAATCTTGGGGCAAGCACTCAGTAAGAACACCCTTTCTACAGCCTCCTGCTCCTACAGCTGCGAGAGTCACACCCAACCACCTGCCTCCTTTTTTTTCTCCTCTTCTTACTTTAATATCTGTCATGTCTCTCTTCCCTTCCTTTCTCTCTCAGTCTATCTTCTCTTTTCTCCCTCTTTTTTCTCGTGCTGGTTCTCCCTTATATGTCCCTGTTGCCACAGTGCCTCAATCGTGCATTGTAAAAACCCAATGAAGGAATTGAGGTAGACAGCACCCTCACATGCACATGCCTGTTGTCCCATTTACCTCACCAACCTCCCAGAGCTGCATTAGCACACACACCAATGGAGATCAAGCAAAGCATCCAATTATTTATTTAAAAATGGGTCACTAATTTACCAGCTGCGGACCAGCTATACCACAGTAGCCCATGAGGTGGGAGATGTGGGAGCTCCAGGGCTAATCTAGAAGTGACAACTTCTGGCTTTCTTTGCTGCACTGTGTATTGCCTATTTATTCTTACTTTGGAAATGTCAGTAAGTTGCTCGTGATATCACACATGTGAATATATATATATATATATATATATATATATATATATATATATATAT
>JANRMT010062841.1:42203221-42257510 GCA_026402145.1 Polypterus bichir lapradei
TATATATATATATATATATATATATATATATATATATATATATATGTACCGTAGATTCAGAAATGGGTGAATATGTTTCTGAGTTTCTTGTTTTCTATTTATTTTGTACTTGTTTTTTCACACTGTATGCCTATGTTACTGAATGCTTACACCGCGCCAACAGTCATCACTACCAAAGCTTAACGGTTGAGTTAGACACTTTGTGTATGACACAGAGGTCAGCAAGTGTAGATGAGAGATCAATGTAAAGGTTGAGAAGATGTTAAAGGGTCAACATCTACTGAGATCTACCATTCTGATACATTTACATGCTCACAAACAGACCAAGCAAGTAATTCTGCCTCTCCTAAAACATGACTAGATGTCACACATGTTTGTATTCTTTTGTTTAAGCCAGTCTCTAATTTATAATATAACAGTTATGAGTATGGTTATTAGATTTTAAATTCTAAATTCTAAATAACCTTCCATGAAACAAAACTGGGGCAGAGCTACTCATCTTTTGTTTAACATTAGTTTATTAACAAGCAACCTAGTCATGATACATATAATGGTACATATTTGTGAGAACAATCATTGTAATAACAAAGGAGAAATGCTTGGAAGAAATTAGGACATAATCACAAAGTAAAACATTATAAAGAAGCACAATAGAAGATGCAAATGTAATGATATGACTTAACTGATTTAGGGTATATATCTCAAGCAGAATAAACAGCATTTTCAAATATACCTGGCATTTTTAGAGAGCTTTTTCCACACCCCCTTACCCTTGTTATTGCAACATGAGTGAAAATGTTCAATGCATAGATCCAGTTTTCCAGTAAAGAATGGGAGCAGGAGAAAAAAATTTGTTCTGGCAGACTAAGTTAAACCAAAAATTGAAGGTTTACATTCAAAACTAAGTATGATAAAAAATTATTGTTTTTATCTTCCTCACAGAAAAATGAATTAGGTTTTCACTCGCATGTTTAATTTTACAGCAACTTAAAAAGACACTGAAAAAAAAAAAACTTAAATTTACAGCATATAAAAACTACGTCTCTTCACAGAATAACAGCCTGTGTGTGACATACAACCCTAAGTACAGAAACAAGCCTTTCAAGGCCCACCTCATGTGCATTAGCAGGCCGACATCAACCTTGCTTTCTCATCAGTCTTTATAAGCTGGCAGCTCTCACTGCTCTCTCTCCCTTTGTTAAGCAGACATCTCTAACAGTAATTAACGTTTTTCCTTTCAGAAACTGAAACAGTTAACCAATAACTAAATCAAATTAAGTTAAAAGGTCAATTAACTGATTTTCTTGATTACATGTACAGGCTGTCAGCTGCTCAGACTCCCACTTGATATATTTATATTTATTAAACGCTTTTATTTGTCTAGTACAGAACACCTTTACTATTATCAGATTTCTCTTAATAAATATACAGTAACACAAGTGTAGAAGACTTGTAAATTTATTTTAAAAGACCATAATTAAATCATATTTTTTTAGCTTGTCCAGATATCTTCCACTAAATTTCACATTGTCTTTAAGTGTTGTCATATATATTTTTATACAACTTTCTATTATTAATATTTGTCAAATATATGATGATTGTCTTATCATTTTATAGTCTTAGTGTATCCAACAAGGGGCACATCCTTGGGAATGTGTTCTTTTAAATTTGTAGTCTACTCGTGACAGTAATATCCCTCCCACTAATCATAGTGGAGATATTATGATGAAGAAATTGTGATACAAAAGAAAGAATATTTTTACTTGCTTTAAAATGCTGCATTTACACACATAAACAAAACAATATAGAATAGTACAATTGCCTTACACTATTTCAGTGGGGTGTTTGATGATTGCATGTCCATTTTTTAAAGGAGTCGGAGGCATGGTCCTACGCACAGACAGTGGGAGATGACTTCTATCTGCCTATAGCATTGGTTCCCAAACTCGGTCCTGGGGACCCACTGTGGCTGCAGGTTTTTGTTTCAACCAGATCCACAATTGGTGATAATAATTGATAACAACTGATCTCATTTAATTAGCTGTTTTTTTTTTACTCTTCTCTAATTCTGCATTCAGAAAAACACAACAGCATGGTTTTTACATTTATAAAACATTTATTTATATTTTTTTCTAAAGCTATAAATGCTTAACTCTCTTAACTTGATTTTCTATTATTTTCCCCTTTTCCTGTGTAGTTTGCTTTCTTCATTTAACCCTAATTCTGACAAATAACAACCAGTATAGCAGACACCCAGGAAGATGAAAGTAGCAACGACTTCAATGTCAGACCTGCCAATTAGTAAATAATCAATTAAATAACCAGAACACCTGGAAAAGCAGAATGAGAATTAATACTGTTAACAATTAAAAAAATTACATATTCCCCATATAACTACTTATTACATTTTAATAAAAATCTACCAAACTTAGTTTGTAATTTGTACATTGACTCCAAAACACAGAAACAGGGAAATAATGGCTCACTTAATTAGGCTAAGTGGCCAATGAAAAGCAGAAGCTGGTTGGAACAAAAACCTGCAGCGATAGTGGGTCCTCAGGACCGAGATTGGGAACCACTGGCCTATAGGAAAGGCTCCAGTGAATGACTGAGCCATAAGCTATTTACACCCATAGAGCAATCTCTTTGTTCAAAATTGAACAATCATATAAGAGCACCTGTTGACATTACATCATGTTCCATTAAGACATTGTCTGGTAGTTCTTTATGAGCTATTTACAGGCCATTTCTGATGACTAATTAATACATTGGCATTAGCTTTATCCATCTTGTCAATTAACTTTGTTAAATTACTAACCATGTTACAGGGCTTTGTCTGGGAACATTTCTAGGTAAATGAGTCTCAGTTACAATGCCATTGGTTAATTGGTTGTAGAAGAAGTTCTATGTAACTAGTTGCTTTTCTGTATACAATGTTTGTATTTTTTTTACCTGGGGCTAATATTAGTTCACATGTCACTGCTTATTATTGAACATACTACATACTATCCTTGGTGGTGTTGGTGTTGAATGGACTGCAGCAGAACTAGCAGCATTTGGTAATGTTATGAAGGTAATTTAAAGTTTTTTTCATTCAAAGCTAAAAACTATTAAAAATCCCAACTCTCCTTTCGTATCAAAGCCTAAAATTAGAACTGCATCAGTATACTGTGGATTTTAATCAATGTCTACCAAAAAAAAGTCACCAACTACTTTTATTCACTCAAAAACTCTGTCTTGTTCTCACTTATCTCATTCTGAAAAACATCATCTCCATCATTTATAGAAAAAGAAACATGCTTCATTCTCTTGGATCCATAGGTTAATTTGGTGTTTTTTTTTCAACTTCAATAAGCGCTTAACGCTCATCATTGATTGGTATTGCAAACTTAATAATGAAATGCAGGTGGGCAACATTTCTGGCTTTTTCACAAATACAAGGCTATGCACTGCTAAGAAAATGTAGTGTAATCAATTTATCAGAATCAGAATCACTTTACTGTATTGCTAGCATGTGAAACATACTGTACCAGAATTGACATTGGTTGGGTGCAAAACATGAGATACAAGACATTACCAACTCAAGAGAACATAGTTTCAAACCACCATTAACCTGGCACTGTGCAAACTACCATACAAATACAACAATTTCTTTAACAAAACAATTACAAACTTCAATAATTAAAATAAATTATACAAAGTAATATAGATATCAAATAGTACAAATTGAGCAAGTATAAAGTATTTAACAATGGACAAATAGCACAGTGAACCATTTTATGTTGCAAAAACAGTTAGGAGTAAGCCTATGTAAGTTTATTTAGGATTTGAATAGTTTGAGGAACGATGATGCAGCGATGGCATGAAGTTTGGGTTACAGCGAACAGGTGGCTTCTGGGGTGGGTGGAGTCAGCTGCAATCTTTCCTGCTCTCTTTTTTGCTCTGGCGATGAAAGATCTTTTAATGTTGGGAGACAACAGCCTGCTTATCACTGTACCTTCTGGTGAAGTGTGATTGATGGGTAGCATTCCTGAAGGCAGACGAGGAAAAAATCGCTGCAGTAAATCTCCCTCATCACAAACAAACAGTGGAAATTAAAAAAAGTCCCATATGTTCAAAAGCTCTTCAGGAGTAATAGTAATTCTTGAAATCGACAAAAAACACATAGTAACCACTCAATGTACATAAAGAATGAGCGCACCTGAAAATTATTGCAGCAGGATCGGCACCAGTGATCTCAGATCTCAGTTATCTGATATTTTCTATCATATTGTTGGTCCACTGAAGCGACTGATCAACAATGATATTTTTAATTGTTTCAAACTGTGCTTGTTTCACCAAGGGCAAACCAATCTCTGCTCTTCTAACCACACTTGAATCATAGATGGGGACCCCCCCCAAACCCCCACTCTTCAAATGCTGTCTGTGGATTGTTAAGAAACTTAAAAAGGTAAAACTGGGTCCCAAGGCCACAAAGGTTGTGAAACATTGCTCTAAGAAAAACTCTGTAATCCAGCGAGACAATGAAATTGTTATCCCAAAGTGACCAAGGAAAAAGAAACACAGCCTTTGCTACCTTTAATGATATGCCATGTTTTTCAATATTTTTATTTAAAGTTTGTGAACACTGTTGAAATCATCTGGAGCAGTGCACTGGCTGATCGTAATTGTAGTCCCCATTTCAGCAGTTGTACAAGGTTGCAGATAAGATTATTATCTGATAAGATAAGATATCCTACATTTACACAGAATGTTGTAGACGTGGAACACAGAAGAAATGTATGTATTTCAAATATCTATATATTATTTTCCTGTATAATTCCAGACACCTCACTCCCAGATAAACAGACTTTAGCTGTGAGAATATTATGTCTGACATCAGCTGCCTCAGTGGGGGATGGGATAGTAGGCAGCCTGCCTGCAGCTGATTGACACATTTGTAAAACAAAGACGCTATTGGTGTGCAATTAACGCAATGATGAAGAGTTGCGAATAAAATTAAGATGGCCCAGCATTACAAATATTTTCGTAGACTTTAGGGATTCTAGTGTTAAACTGTGTTTTTAACTGTGTTCTGGTACAAGACCTTTCTGTAATACTGAGGGGTCAACAATATATTTCTGGGATGCATATTTGTTGGTACAACAATATATTTGTGGGTATTGTATTATTGTCAATTCTTTACAAATAAGAATTTCACTGTACCATGCGTACATGGCAATCATTTTTTTGTCATAAATAATCAAAATCGTGTGCACTGAACAGCGTTTAGCAACTCTGACACTACTATGTTTTGGAGTGAACATGATGTCATTGTAGTACAAGTCTATGTTGGTCTTCCTTACCACAGACATGTTTGGCGAAGCGTCTAATTTTATATTTAACTGTACAGAAAATGCTCACTCAAAAATCTGCAGGACCACAGATATCTGCAAATTTAATATGATTAGCAATGTTCTTTTTTGAAAGTGAAGTGCTTTCCCTGGCTACATGTTAAGAATACCGCTAATGTAACTTAGGGCCACTGCTCTACTACCAAGTTGGTTTCCTAATTATGGAAAAGTCATCTCAGATAAAGGAGCATCGGAATCATCAGATGGAAGGGTTCTCTCATCAGAATGGGGAGCCCAACACTGACTCCACTATAGAATGGCAGTTAGTTGCCCAAGGTTTTCAGGACTATGACTTTGCCTTTTCCTTTGACTCTCTTTCTTCCAATTTCATCTCCTTCATTTTTAACCTGCTTTAGTTCTACAATTAACTGATGGACAGATATTGTTGTTTTCCATTTATGTTAATCGGTTTCTACTTTGTTTTCTGTGTATTTTAACAGATTTGTATCTTTGTGTGTGCTAATTCTATATTTAGTGAATTGTATCATCTTTTCTTGCATTTTGCCTTGGGAAATATCACTGCACTCTGCATCTGCACTTGGTGAGGAGTGTTGTGCAAGAACAAATTATATTGTATTATTGTTTTGTATTTTTGAAACAGCAATGATAGATTGGGCATCTAGCTCTGAGAAGTGACTGCTTGTTTTCTGTTTAATGTGTGTGTTTTTTTACCCCGTTTTTTACACCCATTGCACACACAACCTACCTGGAATGGGGGGACTTTCTTTGAATTGCCCTTCACGAGATTTCTTCCATTTACTGTATATTGCTACATGTTTTTTTGGGAGTTTTTTCTTGTCTTCTTAGAAGTCAAGGCTCAGGGGTTGTCAATTAAATAGGCCATGTTAAAGCCCATTATAACATTCTTTGTGTAATTTTAGGCTATTCAAAATTAAATTGTTGTTTGTATATGTTTGCACAGCATTTTAACACATGAACATGGACATGAACTGGCACAGGAAAAGTCAGTGGATCTTTGAATGGGAATCTGCAGTTCTTTTGAATTACATCTTGAAAAGCTTTTTTTTGGTTGTGTGGAATAAATTTGTAAGACATCCACATCTAGGTAGAGTTTCAGAATATAAATGAAAAACAACATGCTTACTGTTTGTCTGACTGATGAATTCCTGCCCTCTTTAAAGTAATAATTTCTTAGGAAACTTTTCTATGGTGCAAAATATTATATTAAAGTTTATAATTAAAATCAGAATTTCTAGGCTTCTTCATTTATGTAAAAGGGACAGACAAACATGCATATAAAGTAGATAGAGGTGTCCATTGGTTTCCCAATTTAATAACCATTAGTGAAGACTATAAGACAGTATGAACAGTGAAGACCAGAAGATGAAACATCATCAAAAATACAGTAAAGTGGAATTTTAAGAGTTCTGAACAGATCATGCAGAGCTAGACTGGATATCTAGGATAAGGTCAAGGCTCTTCTTGTGGATTGTGGTCATCTGTACTGAGGACAGAAGCTATACAATACACTTTTCCTTTCCCCATGTATCAGTGAAACTGTATCTCACTGTTAGCAGTATGATAGATGTCGAAAGTTAATTTGGTGTCCCCTGCAACTTTTTTTTAAAATCTCTTCACACTGACTTCATTGAATATACCAATAGGAGTTGAGGTTCACTTACTTTTACACATGGGCTAATTATTTTGCCTGGTCTAATACATCTTTGTGCTCCTTTGTTTTATGGATATTTATTTTTCCTTTATAAATAATATGCTCTGTGCTTTAACTTGTCTCACACACTCTGTTTCTTAGCTGCTATGCTTCTTGCACTGATTATGACCCTGGTTGTCCATTTGAATCTGCCCTCACTGCACATTTTATAAAGATACATTTTCTTTGTGACTTACTGTTGGCCTTTTTCAGTATAGATGCAGTTTCTTGATTGGTGGGAGTCAGAGATGGCAGATATTTCAACATGTTTTGTGCTATTTTGCTGTTATTTCCATTTGAGTTTTATTTAGTCTATTCTCTTTTTTTAATGCATTTTGGTGCTGTCTGGCACATTTCCATGCGGAGGTGTAATGAGGGTTACCTGTCTGGAACCTTCTTCGCTGTCAGCATAGAAAGAATCTGCCCATTTGTTCTGATATTTAGTATTTAACAGAAAGGAAAATAAATACCTTTAGGTTAGAACAAAAGTCCTTAGGCAAGGAAAAGTAAAATTTATTATTCAGAGAGATGCCTAAGAAAAGTCCTGAGATTGATGAAAAAAGCCTATACATAGGATTGATAATAAACGGAAAATGTTTGGTGTTTGGTTCAAGACAGCTTAGTTGGAAAAAGAACAAGAAAACAATTGGGAGTATGCTAAAAAAACTAAAAAGCTATTGTGTTTATTGTTTAATGAACAAAGGAAAAATCTAAAAAAAACTAAAAAGATATTGTGTTTGGCATTTAAATGGGCAAAGGAAAAATCTAACAGTATCAGAAGTATGATCAGTCATGATTATAGAAAGGATGAGAGGCCCTAGTGCTTTTAAGGAAAAAGAAACTGTAGTGTTTAAAATTCAAAGGAAATTGGTTGCGAAGAACAAAAAGAAAAGGTAGTGTTTGTAAAAAAGAATTTTAAAGAAGGAATGGTGGTTCAAGTATAAGAGAACAGTCAAGAGTAACTTGGCTTAAAGGAAAAGAGAATTTGGGTTTTGGAAAGCTATGGAGAGAAGGAAAGACAAGTTGTTCTTAGTTTTAAAATAATTTTCTTGCTTAATATCAGTGTTTCCTTGTTAAAGAGTTTAGATTCTCACTTTTTTTTATGACCTTAACCCTAGCATTTCAATCTCTGTGAACTATGGTTTACTCACAAATAGAGATATTCAAGAAGCAGGAAAAGTGTAACGGAAAGTGACTAACTAAATGTGCATTTTAACAGTCAGATTTTGAAGCATTTTAATTGAAAAATGTTACCAGGTAAGCAAACTATAAAATTTATTATGCATTCTTGTTATCAGGGGATTGATCAACATCATCCCCTGTAGATAAGAATTAAGTGAGACCAAGATATAAGATGGATGGTTATTTAGGAAAGCACATTATAAATATTGGATGAAAATAGAAGAATGGAGACAGGGAAATACAAGAGGGCAATCACATTCAATTTTATCCCTTAAAAGGCCCAACTAAACAGAATGTTATCTCTGATATCCACCCTGAGGTTTCAAATGTCCAGAATAATAGTCTCCAGACCTTTGCTTCCTTCTTTCTGTCTTTGCCTATCTTACTTCCTGTCAAAAGAGCTCCTACCTTTGCTCCTATCCAACTTCGAAATACCCTGACTGATGAGCCAACGCTTAGAAGCATGTTCACTATCACCCCTATCAGGACAGAAAGGACTTCTAGGTTAATGCAAGAGCATACCAACTACATTTCCAAGGATCCATTTTCAAGTCTAGGAATTCCTGGTAAGGAATATAGTTGTTGTGTACTAGCAGGATGAGAAACTAATGTTCTGGACATGAAAGTGAACAAACGTCTTTCCATTATGATTTCTATTAAGTTATCTACAGGCTTTCAATTTGGGATGCCCAATCACTGCAATTCCCTTCATAGTCTTACTTTCCACTATAAATTTTACAGCCCCCATAGCTTCAGAAAACTTTAAGGACTGGTGCAAAGAAGTTATTGATTGAGCATTGAGTGTTGCTGTGTCGAGACTGTTAAGGATACTATTTATGTGAGGCCAGTCATTGTTAAATTTAAAGGAGCATAGTGCTTCATAGTAGCTCTTGTAGCACTATTGATTTCTTTTTGAATGATAGCTGATGAGTCCAATGCAGAGGTTTACCTACCTCTTATGCAACTGAAATGAAAAGATCCTGGTAACCTCTCTGTATAGTCATAGCGTGGGTGACATGACTTTTCAATATTTTCTGTGGGAAAAGGTCAAACTGTTTAAAAAAGTTTCTGTCAGAAGTAACAACTTTTTAGGACACTAATACAGACTTTCTTACATTATCTGCATGCATTTCAATCAATAACTGACAGACTTCCTTGTCCTGCTGAACAGAAACATCCCTGTAGCATGATACTTCCACTGTTATCCTTAAGTAATATTTTTAAGTGGGTTACAAATAAAAGGCAAAGACACTTTGTAAATTTCAGTCAGTTTGAAATGGTAACATAACACACATTGGAAAAACTCTTTCTACTATATTTTTGCCTTTTACTTTTAAAACCAATAATAATATTAATCATAATCCCTTCAAAAGCAATTTATATACTGGAGACAGTTAATGTTTTGCCGTATTAGGTCAAGAATTGTAATGCTAGATGACCTACACAAACCTTTTACAGGTGGTCTTCCAAATCCCAGGATTTGGATCTGATATTGGGCTTCACAGACACTTTCTTTCTGCTGAACTTCTTTATTTACTTCAAGTGGAAGTTCATAGTTATAATCTTGTTTTCCCTTTCAGCAAGTGTATTTTTTTATCTTTTATGTCATCCATATGTCAGTATTGATGCAGAATTTAGTAACATACTGTACATGTGTGTTTTTCTTTCTATCCCTAATTTCTTTGTTTATTTTGCCAGCACAGTGCATTGCCATTATGAGTGGTTTTTTAAGGATTATTTATGTGTCTGTTATGAATCCTGACAACATTTAAGGAAGAAAAATACTCCAAGGCTGGATTTCTGCCTAAACACTAAACTGGTCAGCATACAATTTATAACCTTGACATTTATTAATTTGCACCTCTCATACTATGCATATAATGCCTGTTTTACACAACTATAATTATTATTCTAAATTTTTTTCTATATTAACTGTTTCACAAAAATTTGCAAAATTAGTGAAAATTATAGGAAAACCCCATCATACAATGTAGCAGTCATTTGTAAAGTGTTTACAATGATATACTGTGTGTATATATATATATATATATATATATATATATACACAGTGGAACCTTGGTTCACAAATGTCTCGGTACACGTACAACTCGGTTTACGAACAAGCCACTTTCCCTTTCGGTTTGTACATGTTCAGTCTCTCGCTGTGCATTTCCTGTGCAGCAAGCAAGAGAGAGAGAGCAAGAGAGAGCGACACACACACACAGGCAGCGCGCGCGCGCACACACACAGGCAGCGCGAGAGAGAGAGCGGGACACACACACAGGCAGCACGAAAGAGACGCGCACACACACACAGGTATTGCGAGAGAGTGCAACACACACACACAGAGGCAGCGCGAGATGCAGACACACATACAGCGCGAGATGCAGACACACAGGCAGCGCGAGAGAGAGCTAGATTAAGGTAGGAAGGCAGTTAAAGAATGCACTGGGCTTGATTTTGTTTTCACTTCTGTTTCCAGCGATCGGTTCGTAGCGTGCATTGTTGCAATGTTATTTTTCTTGGTGGTTTATTAAATTACGGATTTTTTCAAATGTTCATTTTTTTCCCTGTGCTTAAAACTCTAAAAAAGTGCTTTTAGCCAGCGGTTGGTAACGCTATAGCGTGAACTATTGCAGTGTTAGTTTTCTCTGTTGTTCAAGGTTTTCTCAGTGTTATTCAATGTTCTTACATTTAGTTTACCATTACGCTGTGCATTCTGTGGTTTAATTAACTATATTTGTGCTTAAAAACTTAAAAAAATATATATTTACATACAGTTTGTATGGTCTGGAACGGATTAATTGTATTTACATACAATCCTATAGGGGAAATTACTTCGGTTCACGACCAAATCGGTTTACGACCAGAGTTTTGGAACGAATTATGGTCGTGAACCGAGGTTCTACTGTATATATATATATATATATATATTGTCACACACATACGCTTAGGAGGCAGTCAAAAAGCCTAAAAGTGAGTAAAATATCGCAAGAAAGGGGGTTGTCACATGGTACTTACCTAAATCTCCCATTCTTCTCAGCAGGAAAACCGAAGAAAAATAAGAAAGCTACTTCTGGGTTCAAGATGGCAGCTGGGAGTCACTTCCGGCAACTCCTAATGACGTCACTTCCGGGTTCTTGCCAACCATTTCTTGCCTCCATTTTCTTTTACTGTATAAAAATGCCATTTTCCTACTGTAAATCATCAACTGCTTATACAAATTGCTTTTGGTCACCATAACGTTTCTTTTTGTGGTTTTTTTCTTGTCCGTTGGACAATATACAGGGACGGTCCCCAAAACTTCTTTTTCTGACGCTTTGTTTTATTTCTAAAGAAGATATTTCCACTCGCCAGCCACTTTGCATCTATGCCGGGGACGTGTTCGCTGCTCCGAAACCCCCTCTTAAATGATGATACAATGGGAACCAAATTTTTGTTTTATACCTCCTTTTTGCTCGATCAGCTGCTGACTTGCTGCTGCTGCTGCCATTCCACATGATCTGCATCTCGCACGGTGCTTCGAACATTTAAAAGCCTGTACAGCAGCTGTCCTACTCTTTGTGTTTTTTTCCAGCCCCAGGCGTGGTTAAATCTTTTGGCACAAAGTCCCATCTCGCAGGATGTGAGTTCTTGATATTTTTTAGTTTATAATTTAAAAATGAAATACGAATCTGAAAATCTAACAACATCACATTAAAGTCTGATAAATTCTGAAAAGAATGATACCAAACATATATATGTAGGTTTTAAAATAAGCCTGATTTAAAGCGTGACAAAAAACGTGACATAAAAACGTCACCATTGCACTTTTAGGCTTAGGACTTTTTATATATAGAGTAGATATATACATATATACTGCTAGTTAAAATGTTTGACACATCCAGAAAGTTTCACGTTTTTGGTAGAAATTGATACCTTTTTTAATTGTGATATAATTAAACTGATTTAGAAATGCAGCCAAGACGTTACTAGTGCTACTAATGGCTATTACTGTTTGAAATGACTGATTTGTAATTTATTATTAAATTAAATTTATTATTAACATATGACTGCAAATCCTCATTTTCAGCAGAGATTACTTCGGTATCCTAATGGCAAACTATCTTTAAACCCATAATTAGTCATGTATAAATGCTAGTTGGTTGATAGAGAAACCTTTGTAGCTGCATTAGCACAGCTGAAACCTGTTATTCTGTTCACTTGGACTGCAAGATGCTGGCATTCCTAAAGTTTAATTCTGGGTTTAAAAATGACCAAAATGAAACAGCTTTCTGAAGGAACATGTCATTCTATTGTGTTATTGCAGAATGAAGGTTATTCTATGTGATGGATTGCCAAATACCAGGGTCATGTGTAACAGAGAAAAGATTAAAATAAGCAAAAGAACCAAGATATTGGATAGAAGATGATTAGAAAAGCATATTACTATTGATATCCTGGGGTAATCTTCTCTTTGTTGCAGATGACACTGATATTTGATTTGTATTTAAAGAAGAAGCTGTCTGAGGAACTGTAAGACAATTGTTTCTCAGAATACAAACTCTGATACCCTTATCTTTATGCAGTTTTCTTGGCCTTCCACGTCTTTTTGTCTCCTGGTTAGATTTATTTTGTTCTCTTCTCTCAAAACATTAACTCCTTTTTATGAAACCTTTGGTTTCTTGGCAATCTGTTGAATAGAAACACCTTAATTCTGGAAAAAAAAAACATGTTTCTTGAGAAAGCTATTTCATTTTGGCCATTATTTAAAACCGAGATCTTTACTTTGGAAATTTTGGGATCTTCTCTCAAGGGAAAAAATGTCTTTTGAAGGAGTAATAGCCATTAGCTGTATCTTTCCATCCATCCATTATCCAGCCCTCTATATCCCAACTACAGGGTCACGGGGGTCTGCTGGAGCCAATCCCAGCCAACACAGGGCGCAAGGCAGGAAACAAACCCCAGGCAGGGCACCAGCTCACTGCAGCTGTATCTTTCAAAAATATGAAAACTTCTGGATGTGTCCAAACTTTTGACAGAGCAAAAGTATTCCTATATTTTCCCGTGTTTTCCTGCTTTTGTTTTAGCCTCCACCCTCACAAGCCTTCCAGGACCTCCTGCAGAGATGCAACCAATAGCATGATGCTGCCATCAGCATGCTTCATGGTGGGCATGGTGTTGTTATGCTATAGCTGGGGTTTATCCCATGGCTTATGTTTATTTTATGCTTTATTAACATTTTTAAATTATTATTTACATTTTAATTTAATTTCCATCGGGCTGGTTTATTATTTATTATTTGTAGTCTGTTCCTTTAAATGTGCAGCCTTTCCTTCTACTGTCTGGATTAAACTTCAAGAGATGGGTCCACCATGGCATCACCTGAGGCCTTTCCTTGACTATTAAAGGTGCAGACAAGAGAACGTCATGTGGTGGAAGGATGGAAGTAGAAGGACTAGATTTGTGAGTATTGTTTTCCTGTTTGACTTTATGTTTTTTTTAATTAATTTTCCTCTTGTTCTTGGATATCTGTTATGAATTGTGCTTTGCCTTTAAGGCAACTCCTTTGTCACTCTTTTGAGCATTTTTGTAATTTTCTATTTTTTTTAATAAATATTTTCATTTATCAAGGCATAGATTGTCTCTTAAACCAGAGCGTTCACGTTTTCTCTCCTTTGAGAGACATCCTAAGAGAAGTTGGGACTTCAAGAGCACTTTGAACTTTAAAAGACTATTTCCCCATTTAGGCCTTTACCCTGCCACTTGAGTTTGATGTCAGGCTGTCTGAGGTGAAACATATTTTTGGGTTTCAGACTAGGGGAGTACTGGTCTGGATTTTGGATATTTTGAGACCCAAACCACCCTTTTTCCATTTGCTTTTCAGTAAAATGTGTGTTTTTGATAACGTGCAGTGTTTAGTTTACTTATGCTAAATACTGCATTTAGTCTGATGTAAAAAAAGCATGATTTTTTACTTATCAAACCATAGAACCTTTTTCCATTTGACATCACAGTCTCCCATGTGCCTTCTGTCGAGGTGTCATATGTGTTGGTGGCCTCCCTCACTAGTCTTCTTCTTCCACGATCACTCAGTCTTTTTTAACGGCCTACTCTAGGCACATTTACAGCTGCCCAATATTATTTCCATTTCTAAATGACTGATTTACTAGACTCTCAACAGAAATTCAATCACTTGGACATTTTCTTGTTACCATTCCATGAGTTTTGCTTTTCAATCACTTTTTCATGGAGCTGATTGGAGTGTTTGTTTGTCTTTGTTGTGTAGATTAGGCCACCAGACTGACTAACAACAAGTTCGACATTTCAGATGCAAGTGCATTTAGAATATAAACGGCTGGAATCTCCACTGAACTACTGTAATTCTGGGACTTCTAAAACGAATTAGCTACATCAGTGATGATTTAGGTGTGTCATATTAAAGGAGTGAATACTTACACAATCAGTTATTTTGTGCTTTATATTTGAAATTCATTTAGATCACTTCACAGCAATTTGTTTTCACTTTGACATAAAAGAGTCTTTTTTTCTGCTGATCGATGTCACAAAATCCAAATTAAGTCCACTGTGATTCAATGTTGTATAACAGGAAAATGTGAAAAATTTATAAAAAGTGAATACTATTTGTAGGCACTGTATATTAAATGAGACATCTCAGAATAAAGCAAAACAATATTAGGAAGTTTCCAATCACCTCAAAGTGCACATTTCAGTCAAACAGGATTTGAGTAAGTATCTTTCTTTGACGTTTTATAATGCACATAATGAAATCTTTCTCAGTAAGCACTTCCTGCTGCTTTGCCAATAACTGCCTCCATCAGTGACAGCTGGACAACAGGAGGTTTGCTCTTACTGTCACCTTTGTAGTTCACATTTACTCTTTACCTATTGACAAGGTCAATCAGGAAGAATAGCCATGCTCAATGATTCTCAGTGGGTGCAGAGGAGCACAAGCTCATGCATCTTGCAGATGGCTTGAGCCTTTTTTGACAGCCTGAGAAGAAATGAAAAAGGGTATAAAGTGTAAGGTTTAAGCTGGCAAAAATGTAATGATTAACCTCTTAGATGCATTCTGTTCATCATTGTATTCTGATTGTGTCTCCCATTGCAATGCAGTGAGTATTAAACATTAAAATGAATGAAAATGTGCTCAACATTTTAAAAGATTTAAATTTGTCATCACAATGTCGGGTCATTATGCCATTATTATTATAAGTAAAATACAAGATGCCTTCATGTGTCTGTTAAGACATTTAAGGAAGCTATTGGAGTGCTTAACATATACCACACATTTTATAATATTTTTTATAAATCAGTTTAGCATGTTCATCATTTTAAGATTTAGGGGATGGAAATAACCTAATTACTTGAGTAGTCATCTCAATGTAAATCTTATTATTAATTGATTTAAAACACTCTTTATGGTAAGTATCATGTAGATGTGCATATTACAGATACAGCTGTGATAAAAAAAAAATAGCTGGTCGTAGATAGCAGTTAAGGATGAACGTCTAGTTTTGATACTAGAGTCCAAATTATTGAAGTAATAGATTAAAACAATTATATGAATGGAGGCATTTGTGTCATTTTCTTCTGAATTTGATTGGTTTTGCCTACAGGAACACAAATTGCACTTAGCTGAACTGAAAAGCTCGGTTACATCATTTTATTCAGTAACAGCAATAAAGAAATCACAACAGTGCCTTTTCTCCTTGACGTCTCCAGAATGCTGCTTTCAACTACAATAGTTGGAGCTTTCCCCATTATCAAAGTTTTCTCTTTGTGAAGAAATCTTTCTTAGTATTTGTGAGAATTTAACTTTTACCAATTTTCTTCTATGCTTCCAAGTTTTTTGTTTTTTTTTAAGAACAGACCTTTAAGAAGAGACTGGCATTCAACTTTCTTCATTTTTCTAAACACTTCTATCTTGCCACCCCTCAATTTTCATTTGCTTTAGCAGCGGATATTCAAATTCTTTAGAATTTCTTAATAAATGATTAAAAAACTTTACAGCAAAATGTTCTGGTATAAGTCTCATACTTCTCTGTTCAGTGGAACCTCAAGTTATGTGAGAGTTAGAAGAGTATATAGTGGAAAACCACATACAGTTAAATATCCCATGAAAGGCATTATATTTTTCTTAAATTACAGTAAAATCAGTTTTGCCTAGTACCCATTCAACCCACCTTTGGGTTAGGTTTTAGGGTTAGGGTTAGTTTTCCTCTTTAATGCTCCACCAAATAGCTCTGAAATATTTCAGATATGTTTTTTGTCAAAATAAGATATACTATTAGTGCTCAATGAATAACACAATATTAAACAAGGGTGTAAACCACTAACCACAACCTCTGAACTATTACATATAAACACATAAGTAATGTCCTTGACAGCTGTCCTATACTTTACCTAACAAAAATGTGTCACGACCCACTTTTAGATCACAGGTGGGTCGTGAGTTGCTATAGATGGTAGATGGTCACGTTAGGTTGTGCCACTCTGGCAATCTTCCTCAGTCTGTCCCCAAACTAACTCTGACATTCACACTCAATTCACCAAGGGGGAACCCTCTTCTCCAGTCTGACAATTGCAAAACCAGAAGAGTTGAAAAACACTGGTTTAGAGGATTTATATACAGAACCTCGGGCCACGAGCGTAATTCATTTCAAAACTCTGGTCGCAACCCGATTTGGTCGTGACCCGAAGTAATTTCCTCCATAAGATTGCATGTAAATACAATTAATCCATTCCGGAGTGTACGAGCTGTATGTAATTATATATTTTTTAAGATTTTTAAGCACTAAAATAGTTAATTATACCATAGAATGCACAGTGTAATAGTAAACTAAATGTAAAAACATTGAATAACACTGAGAAAACCTTGAACAGAGAAAACTAACTAACTTGCAGTCTCTTTAAAAACAAGCCCAGTGCATTCTTTAACTGCCTTCTCGGCCTTACTGCTTTCTTTAACTGCCTTCTCACGCTCTCTCTCTCTCTCTCTCTTGCTCACTGCACAGGGAATGCACAGGGAGAGACTGAACACATGCGGAAATCATCAGCACGTATGAATCGGATGGGAAACTGGCTTGTTCGTCCCCCGAGTGTGTGGTTGTGAACAGATGCAAAAGTTTGGCAAACTTTTTGGTCGTAACCGATTTGTACGTGTTCTGAGACGTTCGTGACCCGAGGTTCCACTATATATGTTACTGTCCCTGAAATATTTCACTTGGGTTACGAAACTTTTAGTTCATTAGTTTTTCTCTTTCATGTCTCACAAAGTAGCTCTGAAATAATTTGAGCATCTTTTGTATCAAAGTAGATTCTTTTTTTTCCTTTATTCTCTTTTGTTTTTTGTTTTTTTTTTGTTTTTTCTGCCCACCCTGGCCATCGGACCTTACTCTTATTCTATGTTAATTAATGTTGACTTATTTTATTTTCTCACTGTGTCTTTTATTTTTTTATTCTTCATTATGTAAAGCACTTTGAGCTACATTTTATTGTATGAAAATGTGCTATATAAATTAATGTTGTTGTTGTTTTGTAATAAATGTTACGATGCTGCCTTTGACATCCACCAGAACACATTTCGGATACCTTTGTCTACTGCTCTTGTTAAATATGGTGTCCTCAGGGAGTCATTTAGGGACCTATTTTATTTTACAATCTATATGCTCTTATGCTATATAGATAGATAGAAATCTTTGTGATTGGCAAAAATGGGTATAGTGAGAATTAGAAATAAACTTTACCCATTAGGCTTAAAAGTCAAGTCGGAGGTAAAGAATTTATGGGTAGCTATTTACTCTGAACTAAATTTTAAATCTCATATTAATCAGATAACTTGGACTTCATTTTTTCACTTAAGGAATATAGCTAAAGTTAGACCTCTTATACCTTTATAAGACTCTGAAAAATTAGTTCACACTTTTTTTTTCAGTTGACTAGATTACCTAAGAAGACTACCTAAGAAAGACATCAATCGGATACAGTTAGTGCAGAATGCAGCAGCAAGAACCTTAACTAGAAAAAGTAAATCTGAGCACATTTCACCAGGCTTAGCATCATTACATTGGTTACCTATGTCATTTAGAATTGACTTCAGGTCCCAATCCGGTGGTTTGTTGTGTGGTGGGTATGGCAACATGCTATCAATGCATGCTCCCAACCTCTCCTCTTCTTTCTCCTTTAAAATACTACTAGTGGTTTACAAAGCCTTAAATAATCTCACCCCCATGCTATATTTTGGAATGTTTGTCTCCTTATAATTCAAGTCACAACCACAGATCTTCAAATAAAGTTAAGCTTATCATTCCAAGAGCCAACCTGAAAAGAAGTGGTGAGGCAGCTTTTTTGCTATTAGGCACCTAAAGTTTGGAATACTTTACCAATAGAAATTTGGCAGGCTAATACTGTAGAACAATTTAAAAAACTGCTAAAACCCCATTATTTTAAAATGGGTTTTACATATGTACATTTCAGTTGAATCCCTGTTAGTCTATATTGGCATTGAATTATAATTTTTTGTTTTGGCTCTGCAATTCACTACTAATCTCTACTATTCTCCGCTGTCTTTTCTGGTTCTTCTATGGTGAAGATCTGCACCACCACCACCTGATGAAGGTATCATGCTGCCCAGTGTTTTTATGGATTGAATGGTGTGTCCATATGACCACCATCATCTTCAATTTCTTCCACGTCAAGCCCGAAAACCATAAGAACTGATTTAGAACATTTATGTTAGGTAGAATGCCTAGTGGGAGCTGGGCAGTCTTTTGGCCTTGGAATCCCTCCGGATTTTGACTTCTTTTTTTCCTCCAGCCAAGCTGGAGTTTTTTTTTGTTGATTTTTCTGTCCTCCTGGGCTTTCAACCTTACCTTTTTCTGTTACGTACTGTATAAAATTTTGCCTAATCTTGTTTATACTTTAAATAAACTTCCTTTTATTTAATTTTGTAAAGCACTTTGAACTACATTGTTTATATGAAAACAGGCTATATAAATAAATGTTGTTGGTGTTCATCCTAAAGGAGCTATTTTTAGAAAGTTTAATGTTTTTTTTTTTATTGTTATGCTGATAACATGCTGTTTAATATTCCTGTGTGCAATTCTGCAATGAACTGGTTGCATAACTGTCTTGAAGAGCTGAGATCCTAGATGGCTGACAATTTTCATTATCTCAATCATAATAAAATGAAGTGCTGGCAGTTGGTAATACAGCCAAAACTCAAATTTCTTTGTACTTTTGTGGAATTCTGTAAGCCTCAAACCCCTGACAATTCTTTTGAGAATCATATTAATTCTATGGTCAAGAGTTCCTTTTTTCCAGCTTTGTCTTTTTTTTTTTTTTTATTAATTTTATTACAATCCATACAAAGCAATCAAGTTTTTACAAAGAGAAAAAATTAAGAACAGATTGATCCCCACCCCTGAGAGAGAGAGCAAGCCAAACGGCGTTAAATTTAAGGCTTGTAAACATACCTAAATTAATACATTCTCTATGCCTTATGAACTTATTTTAAAATATTACTGATTAGATCCTGCCATGTTTTGAAAAAAGTCTGTACGGATCCTCTAACTGAGTATTTGATTTTTTCCAACTTCAAATAATATAACACATCGGTTTCCCACTGACTTAAAAGAGGAGAGTTTGGGTTTTTCCAGTTTATGAGAATAAGTCTACGTGCCAAAAGTGTAGTGAATGCAATCACAATTTGTTTGTCTTTCTCCGCTTTAAACCCATCTGGAAGAACATCAAACACAGCTGTTAATGGGTTTGGAGGGATTGTGAGTCCAAGACTATCTGAAAGGTAATTAAAAATGTTTGTCCAGAATAATGTTAATTTGGTGCAGGACCAGAACATGTGACCTAGTGAGGCTGGGACCTGGTTGCAACGTTCGCAGGTTGGATCATGCCCTGGGACCATTTTGGAAAGTTTTAGTCGAGACAGATGTGCTCGATATATAATTTTGAGTTGTATGATTGTATGCTTTGCGCATATGGAGCTCGAGTGAATTCTCTGCATTGCTACTTTCCACTCCTTTTCTGATATATTAATTGAAAGATCTTTTTCCCAGTGTCTTCTTGGATCTTTGAAAGGGAGGGATTGCAAAATGATTTTATATATTGTAGAGATGGAGTCTAAGTCCTTGAGATTGAGCAATATTTTTTCCAGCATGGATGAGGGTGCAAGATGAGGAAAATCTGGAAGGTTTTGTTTAACAAAGTTTCTGACTTGAAGATAGCGAAAGAAATGTGTAGCTGGAATGTTAAATTTGGAATGTAATTGTTCATAGGATGCAAAGACGTTGTCTATATAAAGATCTCTAAGCAAGTTAATTCCAAATTTTTTCCAAATATTAAAAACTGCATATGTTTGTGAAGGTTGAAAGAGGTGGTTCTCTTGCAGGGGTGCAACAGATAGAAGCTTCTCCGTCTTAAAATGCTTTCTACATTGGTTCCAGATTCTAAGTGAGTGGAGCACAATTGGGTTATTAGTGTATTGCCGATAACGTGTGTTTATTGGAGCACAGAGCAAGGAATACAAAGAAGTACTGCAGGATTTTACTTCTATTGCGGACCAAGCCTGTGTATGTTCTTCTATTTGTGTCCAGGTTCTTATCGCCTGTATATTTGCTGCCCAGTAATAAAACCGGAAGTTAGGAAGAGCCATGCCGCCTTCTGCCTTTTGTCTTTGTAAGGTCGCTCTTTTGATGCGTGGATGTTTTGAATTCCAAATAAATGAGGTTATTGTCGAATCTAATTGCCTAAAAAATGATTTATTAATGTATATTGGGATGTTTTGAAATAAAAAAAGGAGTTTAGGAAGAATATTCATCTTAACAGTGTTAATTCTTCCAGCTAGTGTGAGATGAAGGGTTGACCATCTATGCAAGTCTTGTTTAATTTTTTCCATGCAAACGGCGAAATTTTGTTGATATAGAGCTTTATGTTTACTTGTGATGTTTACCCCTAGGTATTTAAACTGTTCTGCAATGATAAAAGGTAGGGTATCTAATCTAATATTATATGCTTGAGAGTTTACTGGAAAGAGTACACTTTTATTCAGATTAATTCTGAGACCAGAGATCTTTTGAAATTCTGTGAGTGCTGCTAAGACTGCAGGCTTGGAATTTTCTGGGTCTGATATATACAGTACAATGTTATCTGCATATAATGAATTTTTCTGTTCCAGTCCTTCTCTGCTAATCCCCTTTATCTGATCAGTATTTCGACAATGTATTGCCAGTGGTTCAATGGCAATCGCAAACAGCAGCGGTGACAAGGGGCATCCTTGTCTAGTGCCACGTTCTAGTTTAAAGTAGTCTGAGCAAATGTTGTTGATGCAAACTGAAGCTTCTGGGTTAGTATACAGTAATTTAATCCATGCAGAGATGTTTGGGCCAAACCCAAACTTCTCCAATATAGTGAAAAGGTATTTCCATTCAATCATGTCGAATGCTTTTTCTGCATCCAATGATAATAATATTTCTGGGGTGTTTGATTTAGTTGGTGAGTATATTACATTAAACAGGCGTCGAAGATTGGAAGATAAGTGCCGGCCCCTAATAAATCCAGTTTGGTCTAGTGATATTACCGAGGGGAGCACTTTCTCCATCCTTCTGGCTAAGATTTTAGAGAGTATTTTAACGTCGTTATTCAGAAGTGAAATTGGTCTGTATGATGCACATTGTAATAAGTCCTTATTTTGTTTTGGAAAGACAATGATTAGTGCTTGGCGAAAGGTTTGTGGAAGAGATTGGTTATCTCTGGTTTCTGTAAATGTTGCTAATAAGAGGCTTTGTCTTTTAGCCAAGGTTAAGTGTTTTCTATCTCCTAGAGATTTTGAGAGAGTTACTCATGCTTTTAATTTTTCTTGACTTGATTACTGCAACTCGTATTTTGGGATCAGCAAATCATTGATACACAGGTTACAGTTAGTTCAGAATGCTGCTGCTGTTTTTTGGTTGGGGCAAAAAAGTTTGCTTCTGTATCCCAAATTTTGGCCTTGTTATACTGGTTGCCAGTTCTTTTTAGGATTGATTTTAAAATTTTGCTGCTGGTTTTTAAATCTTTACATGGGCATGCTCCCACCAAATTATCTGAATTGTGCGTTTTACATGAGCCATCCAGACAGCTTAAGGTCTACCGGTCAATTGTGTCTTGTTGTTCCTTGTACTAAGTGTAAAATTAAGGGTGAAAAGGCTTTTGCAGGTGCAGCAATATGTTTGTGGAATTCTTTACTTTACTACTTTAAGGACGCACCTTCTATTGATCTGTTTAAAACTAGACTGAAGACTCATTTCTGTTCTTTAGCTGATCGTGATCTTCAGTGATACTGGTAATCCTAACTTCTTACTCAGTGGTTTGTTTCACTCTGTCATTGGTTGTATTATGCTTTACGTATTTTGTGTTCTTTGTAAGGCACTCTGGTTACAGCATTACTGTACAGCACTCTGGTAACAGCATTATTATGTCGAATTAAATGTACTCTATAAATAAATTGACATTGACATTGAAGGCTACGCCAAGATGATGTGGAGGCTCTATTTTCTATTGTTTTACTATATACTGTAGTTCCCCAACTCTTTGTTAGCTTACTGTGGCCATTTCTTTTCTAAATTCTTCATCCTCTTTCGGCTGCTCCTGTTAGTGGTTGCCACAGCAGATCATCTTCTTCCATATCTTTTTGTCCTCTGCATCTTGTTCTGTTACACCCATCACCTGTATGTCCTCTCTCACCACATCCATAAACCTCCTCTTAAATTCCTGATATATATGGCTATGACAGGCTGTGCTATTTTACTTCTTTTCAGGAAATTAGCAACTACATCAGGAGCAAAAGAGTGAAGCTGAGGAACGGCATAACAAAGTATAAGAGTACTTTCAAATGGAGGATTTGTAGTCTTTTTTTTCATGTCTTTGTCCATATTGCTGTTTCTGACATTGCCAAGTTTATATCTCATTGATCCTATTTAAGATGGTGGTGCACTAGTTCCCATCTTCAGGTTTGTTAATCCTAAAACAAATCTTTTTGCCACATATAGAGAGGTTAAAATTAGTTTCTGATAGCTGCAAATTGCCTTGAATTATTTTGGCAAGTGTTTTGATCCTGGTACTTTTGTCATTCTGATCTTTCGGCTGCTGTCTACCCCTACTTCTCTGACTTGTTTTTCTCTTCATCTCCCAGTCCTTAGAATCTCTGCAGAATAAATTAATTAAAACAAGTCAATTACATTCAGATCCAGATGGTTGGAAGTGAAAGGTGGTGTGAGCATCATAAAAGAAAAGGTTTCATCTCCAGTTAGATTTCATTGTGCCTTCTGTATTTATAGGTAGGTTTGCACAAGTCAAGTCAAATCAAATCATGTGGCTTTATTGTCATACCATCCATACACAGTATTTCAGCATACAGTTCCATGAAAAAATGCCCCCCAGGATCATGGTGCAAAATATACATAAAAACAGAGGACAAGTGGAAGACGGTATACTATAATAGATAAATAATTTCAAATAAATAATAGGTAAGTGAAGAGATAGTAATAATTGAAAAAGACAGTAATAAATAAATAATTAATAAATAACAACACTAAAACTAATAATAAAAAAACAATAGTAGTGACAAATATACTACATATAAATTTGCTGTTTGGGGCAGATCTGAGATCAGGAGGGCAGCACAGAGTTTAGAATCCAGACAGCCAAGGGGTAGAAGCTGTTGTACTACCTGGCAGAACTGGTTTGATGCTACAGTACTTTCTGACAGATGGAAGTGGAACAAAGAGACCGTGGGAGGGGTGTAAGCTGTAACCTTTGCAGATACAACGCTTTACATAGATGTCTTCAATGGATGGCAGAGAGGACGCAATGATCTTTTAGGACCTTACAATCAGAGACACTGCAGTTCCCAAACCAGACAGTGAACATACTGAAAATTGAAAGTATGGACCATGATAAGTGGGTTTTCATTGAATCTCACTTTATGCTGTACTAAGATTTCTGTAACTGCCAAAAGCAATGTATTGTTTATATGTAATCCGTTCATTCATCCATTTTTATTCCATATAATTAGTGATGGCATGGAAGGTTAAATGTATACAATTTAGGAAAAAATAGCAACAGTCAGATTTAAAAACTAAAGTGTAACTTAATTATTATTTACATTTTACTAGCGATTTTAAAGTTAGAATGTTGATTCATTTCATGACCATCAATTACAATATTTTAATTATTTCACTGAGAGAAACAAAACTTATTGTTATATAAAGCATTAAAGGAGACATTTATATTAAAATAATGAACGGGGAATCTCACATTGCATTATGAATTAATCATAAACAATTACTTGGTTAACAATGTATTATTCATCCTAAAGGAGACATCATATAAAGAAGAGCCATGTCTGAGCTTCCACAGCTGTGCTAATCATAAAAGAACAAAAGTAAGGATAATTTTTATTTTTATTTACACATTCAGCTTTTCTTTATCTTTTCTAAGGCATACATCTAGTGCATGTTTTAGAATTAAACTAAGTAGATGAACAAAAACAAAATCTATACAAATGATATTAGGCCATGGTTACTTTTGATCAATATTGTCACTGCTATTAAAACACAAAATCCATTAGCAAAGGTAATTATCAGATAAACAGCCTTGCATTAGAAATTATTACCAAGTAGTTAACTGATAACACTCACAGGTGTGGTACTAAGAAGAAACATTAAAAATGGAAACTAATTGGAATTTTTATGCGTTGTTAACACCAGAAAACCTTTTGTATGGAAATTGAGAGCATACAGTCTACACAAATTAATCAAACCATTGTTTGTATTTCTACATTTTAAATCTGCATAGGATTGCTTCTTTGATTGCAAACCACTTTATCCTAAGATGAATACAAATGCAGCAACATATGCTGTAAATTTGTATTAAGGGAATTGGGAGAGTCTCCAGAATAAATCCAAAGTTAACAAGAGAAAAATGTGAAACACACTCCATCTAAATTTTGAACTTTGACTGAAGCACTACAAGTCTACTTACACAGCATCTCTGAAACCGTTTTCTCATGTATCACATTGAAATAAATGAGTAAGGGAAGCACATGTGATAAGGCACGGTACACTGTGGATGTGACAACCAGTAATCTTACATTTCTAAAAATATGGAGGAGCCTAAAATCCAGCCTATTGATACATTCAAACAAGATCAATGCTGAAAATGTGCACCTGCTTCATAGACAAGCTGGTTTTCAAATTTCAGAAGATGGCAATGCCACCTGATGAATTGTCTGGGCACTAGGACCCAAACAAAATACTCCACCAGCTGTTCATCCCTACAGGTTCATTGCTCACTTTTATTAACACAAGGGTGTCTAAATTCCCAAAAAATACAGGCATAGTGCTAAAATTAAAATACAGTAGTTGGCTTTATGATGTATAACTATTTATTTACTTATTTTCCTTTTTGTAAATAGTTATGGTGCACCTATCATTGGCAATATGAGGTGGTATGGAGTAGTGTTCTGGTAAGGAGCAGCTGTGTAACTGCACAATGAGGCGATTTGGGTGGAGGTGCGCTTGAGGCCTGTGGTGGTCCTGAAGGCCTACAGAGCTGTGCATGATCCCTAAGAATAAAAGTGATGACATCCTGGCCTTGCACTTTTGCTTCAGTTAAAAGGCACCAGATTAGTTTGCCAGCAAAGAGAAAAGCATGTTTGCCGGTTGTCATTACAGCTGTAAGCATGTAAGTGAAGTCTACCTGAGGGAAGGATTAGTATGCCCACCTGCATTCATGTTTATATGCACAAATCTGAGCTAATAAATACAGGGTGGTCCAGATCTAATTATGCAACTTTTAATGCAATGCACCTTGGAAACATTGCCCGTTATTTAGAAAAGGCGAGCACATTGCACCCGCTGTTCAACTGACAACCGTCTCCCCACCATTTTGGAATGCAGGGCAGGTGCTGCCATCTATCGGCAACAAAAATAATTTTTTGTGAATTCTCTATGTAATAAACTTAAGTTATAGCGTAATGAAAATTGCATAACTAGATCTGGACCACCCTACAAAGGAAAGAAGAGGAAAGCCATCACAATGTAAGTGAAATTAGACATTGTAAAGAGATTAGAAGGAATAAAGGTAAGGAATTTTTTTTACACTCATTTTTTGTCATTTTTTTCTGTTCCTACAGTACAGTGTACAGTACAGTACATTTATGTCCTTTTCCTTTTTCTCCGGCTTAGTTGTGTTTTTTATGTTCTAGATCAGGGTTCCTCAATCAAGGTCCTGGAGGGCCGCAGTGGCTGCAGGTTTTTGCTCCAACCCAACTGCTTAAAAAGAAGCCCTTACTGCTCAAGTAACACTTCTGCTTCACTTTAGTTGTCTCGCTCGTTAAGATTTTGAACCCTTATTGCTTATTTTAGTCTTAAACAGCTGTATTATTAATTAGCAATAACATGCAAATGACAAAAGAGACCAGCATTTCTCCATTTAGCTTGTTACCATTTACACCTGTGTGTATTTATGATGCACTATTGGGTTTAATTAAATACTGGAAGGAAAATGAGGAGAAACAAGTGAAGGACTGAGAATTACTCCTCCATTTTAGCCTTCAAATCATTTGGATGATATCCTTAGAAAGGGGAAAAAATTTAGGATGTGAGAATTACCTGACATAGCAGAATTAAAGCACTAAAAAGCCATACAATTTAATTATTGGCAAAAATTGCTTTCTAATTAAGCAACCGGGTTAGAACAAAAACCTGCAGCCACTGCGGCCCTCCAGGACTGTGATTAAGGACCCCTGTTCTAGATTATGATTTTGCAAATGTGTTAGGATAGGTAAGTGACTTAGCCAAGGGTGTGTTTCTACTTACACCAAAATTCAGGTTACATCACTGTTGGATCGATACAGAACTGTGTCGTAACCTGTATTAAAAATGGCACGTCTTCCACCACTTCCAGTAGTGTTTCTTTTGTTTAGCCTAGATATCGTATTTCACTATGTGAGTCTTGGATTTGTGATGCCTTCCATTTAAAATAATAAATGCTCATTAGTGAGGGTAACCCACAGACAGATACAATGAAGCAAATTGTGTATTATTGATCATTTCTGAAATATATCGTTGTCATCCTTCATTTTTCTTTTCTAAAATCATTTATTCTTCCATCATCTTGCTACTATCAGAATCTTTACATTTAAGTCGTTACAAGTATTTTAATAGAGTGTCAAAGTTCTTAAAGGATGGTCCAAAAGTAATTAAATGCAGTCAAAGTCACATAATTAGCAAATGCATAGCAAACTCCTGAAATGGTAGTGTCCAGAAAAGCAAACACACAAAATGGTTGTACCCATGATAAATAAATTTAGAAAATGGCAGCACTAATGAAGAAATAAGTCAGTGTTGCCAGATCTGCAGTTTTCTTGATGACTTTGGCTATTTTTGTTTGTTTTCCATGAGACAAAATGGGCTTTTGTGGGTTGTGTTTTTTGGGCTACTTTTTTTAAAACATCACAGTATTATGGGTTATTTTTCAACCCCCCTCCACTGCATTTTTACAATATTTTGATGCGGCTGGCACCACTTTTATTTGCACTTGTATATGTTCTTTGCAGCTGTAAATTCTACCCCCCCAACACGCCCCCGTTTTGTGTGATGGTATACTGTGTATCCATTCTGTCAGTTTGAAATACCTCTGAAGGGACGCCCTAGGGCTCTGATGTTATGTTCCCACCCCTCTTGTTCTGATAACCCAAGCTTTGCAGTGTGTCATTTTTTGGGCAAATTCACAATCTTTAAGCTATACTTGGTCTATAAATTTTTCAAGAAACTGGCAAACCTAAAATAAGTGGGCAAAATGGCAAGAAAATTATGTCACTGAAACAACGGTAAAAATAAATTGTAAAACAAGAATGGAGCATTATTGTCAAAATAGTGATACACCTGAGCTGCCACACAAATTGCCATATACTACATGAACTTTTTCAAGGCAGGTGTAAAAAAAATCAACTTCTAAGGATGGAATTGTAAATGTTAAGAAAAGTTACCTTTGAATGTATTATTTAGTTTGGCAGCAAAGATAGCAAGATGAAGGAGTTGAGTGGTCTTTAGTCATTAATTTTCCTTATAACACAGCATCAGATACTGGCAATTGCTCACATAAGAATAAAAATACTTTGATGAAGATGTCTTGTGTATTATTGATGAAGGGAATTTGCATTATTCGGAGAGGGTTTTGAGTTGTCAGAAGAAAGGGACATAGAGAGTGCTGCTGATAAAGAGCATCAGCAGTGCAACATGAGCAGCAAAAAGTGTGATATACAATTGCTTTGAATGCTATCATACACTTTTAAAGTGTCATGTATAGAGTTTTCATACCTTTATTAGTTGTATGATCTCCATAGTTTGAGTGATAAGCAGTTTTTACATTTTTCACGTGAAGTGAGTTTTTCTGAAAAAAAAAATCAGCCTACTGCCATGTCAAAAAAAGAGTGAATGGAAGTATGGCTAACATCCAAAGCCTACCAGCACTGCATAAATCTAGACTTGTGGGAATCAAAAAAGGTGCTATAGCAAAAAAATTATAGGCTTTGGCTTCTAGTGTGTCTGTAGGTATTTTTAGATGGTGTTAATAAAATACAGTAAACAGAGATGAAGAATTGAGTCCAAAGTAGGAAAACTCAGTTGATCAAAGATGATGTAATAGTGGTGGTACATAAGCTTACTACAAGCAAGTGACTACCGAACTATAAAGGTAGTGAGCTATAGTTTCCCAGTAGGTCAAAGGACAAGTGTACTATGATTGGAGGTCCCTTCAAAGGATGTGTTAACGGCGGAGACAGCTGCACGTTTCCTCTTCGGGGCCAGGCACTTCTTGGCTATAAGAGAAGTAAAGATGCACCTCACATGCTCGCCTAGCGACAGTCTCTTTCTGTGTCTGCTTTAATTTTAAACTTCATAGATCTAGACAAATGGTCACATGTTTGATATTGGCTGAAACACCAATCAGTTTCCAGCTCCTCAGCTTCTGCCAAAACTGTCAACATGTTCTTCTTATCAAACATTAAGTAAACCTTTCAGCTTGTTCTAAACCACTCAAACAAATAACTAAACTAAACAATGGACAGGCAGCTGTCAAGGGTCACTTCCTGACTTGGGCCCAGTGACTCTCTTTGAACCTAAATTTAATTAATTGGATTTGAGAATATTATGTTGTTATACAATTAAACCCTGGCAAAAAGTATTCTCAGAAGCATACACAAAGATACATTTCACAAGATCAGTTTTGCATTTGGTAAACTTAATTGCATAATTAGTCACAACATTTTATGTTTACACAAACTTTAATGATAAATTGCTAATGTTGTATTATTATAAGACTTAAAGAATTAAAACTAAGCACTATATATTTGTGAGTGTTAACTTCCAAAAGGTTAGAAAGTGAATCTGACTGTAAAAATACTTTAATCATTGAAATGTTTTTTTGTTTTACAAAAACTGAGTAAAATGCACATCTCATTGTATTGCAGATTTTATCACATATTTATAGGCATTTTTTTTCTGTTAATGAACTGCAAATAAAATAAAATTGTAAAGTCTATAAATGATAATCTTTTTAGCATGATTACTTTATGCTTGTACGATATGGAGTGTTTTTTTCCAGCTCAAAGGGTGATTGTTCTAACCTTATCAAAAAATATACCACTTTCCGTTAATTCAAGTTATCAGTGCCAGACCTTTCGGAGTAATAAAAGTGGAAGATAGATAAGGTAAAAAAATTAAGAGCAGTGAAGCTGAGAAAAAATATCTTTAATAAATTTATCTCTAAGACGTAGTTTTACATCCAGTAATTTTATAGAGATCCGCTCCAGTGAAAACAGAGGATGACATCAAAGTAGCATGTTTGGACTGCTAATGCATTTGTATTTACTCATAGTGGAGCCAATCAATGCTGTTATCGGTGTAGCACTCATTGTAGCCAAAACCTACAATGCACAGGATCAATTAGTGGCACACAGCTGACTTGTGTTTTAAACATTTATATGAGCTGTTTCTGAATCTGCTTATAATACATGTAGTAAGAAAAGAGCCATGATAAATGACGTGTAGCTGAATGATTTCCTGTGGCTGCTCAGGAGGGTTGTTTGGCCCAGCAGCGCAGTTGTTACAACGGTTCACTCATAGCTTTGGAAATCTAGCTTCATCTTCATATTAAAGCATTTAGCTTTTACTAGACAAATATCATCAAATGTTATATGAGAATAATTGTAAGAATTTTTTAAGCCGTTAAGTCAGTGTTCTTTTTGAGAATAAACAGCCAGAGACAGACTACAGGGAAACACATAAAACTACAGGAAATCTATTACACAACCAAACAATTGACAGAATTTTCTAATTATTGAAAGAAAGAAACAGAGACAAAAACTGGCATTTTGCATGGCTGTATCATTTTGTGGAACGATTTTTGTAAACAGCATTTAAAAATGACTATTAAAACAGTAGCAACCACGGCCTGCTGCCTACACCCTGAAAGTGTTTTTGAAATTAAACATCCATTTGCTTAAAGGAATACTCCATCTAAAAATGATTTTTTTTATATGGTACTTACCTCATGTAATTTTTAGTGTTGGTAGAGAACAATTTTTAATCTGTTTCTGTTTTCATACAGAATGTAAAAGAAAATGTATATGGTATAATACACACTGTAAGGAATGACAAGCATGGGCTGGCAAACCAGCCAGGATAGTTCAAGAATCCTTGCCTGGCAGGAAGCTAAATCAATGCTGGGACAGGAACAAATCCAGGACGTTCCTTGCCCCAACCAAAAGATAGGCAGAAGGTGCCAATGAATCAAAGGAGATGCTGGCATTCTGGAAAAGACTCTTACCTGGTAAGGAAGCCAGCATAACGGAGAGACAAGGTAAGGCAATTTGTCAGGACTATTTGCTCCCCCAACATGATAGGTGGCAGCATCCCTGGGCTGCATAAAACATTCAGACATCTGCAGGGCATGCTGGGATTTGTAGTCCCATGGGGAAGGCCTGCTGGTTTCCATGGGTGCTGCCAGGGTTTGCAGTGGGGATTTGCCAACCCTACAACCCTACTTTGTGGGGACTTCTGCGTGACTGGGAATTTCTTCCAATGGACCATGTGCTAGCATCAGAAATACTCCCTTGTCCCAGATAAAAGGAGTTGCTCTGCTTCACCTCAGGGAGTCAGAGTCGGGAAGCAGAGGATAACTCTTGCTTGGAGGAAGAAGAGTAGGACTGAGAAGGAAGAAAATCTTTATTGTTGTGGTGTACTCTTTACTTTTATACTTTTGTTGTTCCACCATTACAAGGGGTTTACCAAGGTGTTACCCCAACTCTCTGAGTTATTTTTACACCCTATTCTGTATCAAAATCCAGGCTTGACACTGTTTAACAGTGAAAACAACTTTTAGTGTTCTTCTACATTGTTATACTATTTAAATTTAAATTTAACTCGACTTGATGTTTTCTTGGAAGAAATAAGTGGATAGGACTGGTGAGCTTTATTGGGCTGAATGGCCTGTTCTCGTCTAGAGTGTTCTAATGTTCTAATGTTTTAAATAAGCTGTTGCTGACACATTTAGAAAGCTAAAAGGTAAAACAGTAAGCCACAATAGATATATAGATAGATAGATAGATAGTTTATTAATCCCAAGGGGAAATTCACATAATCCAGCAGCAGCATACTGATAAAGAACAATATTAAATTAAAGAGTAATAAAAATGCAGGTAAAAACAGGTAAAAAATTTCTTATTACAAAGAGAAATGTTAATCTGCAAAAGCCCCAACTGAGCTTTGATAAGGACTGAATGTTGACCAATCAGGTTTCTCTCCAGCTCCTGCTCAGATGTTCCTTCACTGTATCGATAAAAAGTGCACAGAGGGGGTCCAATTATAAACCAATAAAACAGTTACAGTATTCACATTCCAGACTGTGTACTAATTAATACTGCAAAACAAGATGCAGAAACCAAAATGATAGATAGAGTTAGGAACAAAGGAAAAAAAAACACATTGTATGTATTTTGTACCTTCAAGCTAAAATAAGTTAAAATAAAACCTTCCAAGTAAATCTACCTAAACATTTACATAATGCTTAAAAGGTTGCTATTTTTGATTTCACAGCTATGTCTACTGCTAATATTTTAGAAGATAAAGAAGTCTCAGTTATATTGTACTCTTTGATTACATTTTTATGTCAAATTGAGAAAGGCACAATGTAGAATTTATCTACAAATTGCATTTCCTAATGAAACAGTTTGAACATGAAAAAAGTTGTTATTAACACTGAGTATCTGTATTGAATCTATTTTCAGTTGCATTGTGTAAGCAATTGTGTTCAAAGAAACAGAGAACAATGATGATAATGACATCCAAGCTGTAATGGTCACATTCAAATAACCTTTTCACAACTAATGACATTCTGTGAGTAGTAGATGCTCACAGATGAAGGAGCCATTGATGCTGTCCTGTTGAGGCTCATTAGTGTGATTTAAGGCTGTCCTCATTTGCTCCTTCTGGGAGGATTTGTTGTGCCGTTGTAAGTAGCCTCACCTTCAGTGCTCATTTTTCCCTAGGGAGAGGTTTTGGATATAAGATATGACTGGACATAACAATAATTATTAAAAGGAGTGTTGATAAAGCATTAAGGAAACTGGAGATGTTTTGTTTTCAAATAAATAATGACAACAAAACTACATAACATTTAGAGTATTGGGGTCCACCAGCCTTGGTGCACAAGTATATCACAGGGTCCATTATTGTACAAAGTCACACTGAGGTGGCTCTAATTTAGAAATGCCAAGTCAACTGGATACTGGATTTTCTAAGAAACAGGACTCAGTCTTTTAGAAAAAGAAATTACATCTCTAGCCTTGAATGATAAGTAGAGGGAATCTGCAGGGCAGCGTTCTACCAGGCCCTGTGCTCTGTACTCTTTTTTACTTAGGACAGTGCTGCTAATTTGGAAAACCCCAGTATCCTCAAATTCACACAGTCATTGGTCTGATTATTTGAGGGGAGCTGCTGGATCTAGTGGTATGGTGCCAGGCCAATAACCTCTCACTAAATGTCACTATTGTAGCTCAACAGAAGAGGAGTGAATGACACAGAGCACTGCACATCGGTGAGACTGAGCTAAAGACAGTTAACATCTTCAACTTCGTTGGCATTTATATCAGTGAGAATCTTGTGGTCTCATACCACCACCACCCAGGTGATTAAGAAATCCCAACAGTGTCAAATGTTTGTTTTTCTTGGTATGTCAGGAAGGATACATAGCAATTTTTACAGATATGCTATTGAGAGCATCCTGACCGGTGCTATTACAGTCTGGTCTGGAAAATACTTGCTTTACAGTGGGTGGTGAGAACTGCCCACACTATCTCTGGATAACACCTGTTACAGTAGGGTTATCAGGAAGGCCAGCAATTTCATTAAGAACTTATACATCCACAACACAGTTTATTCATACTTTTCCCATCGGGCAGACATTACAAAAGCATAAAATCCAGGGCAACAAGACTTTGGAACAGTTTCTGTCCACAAGCTATTAAGCTTATAAATGTTTTTGCCCAACCCACTCACCCACCCTATTGTATAGGTATAGCTGATTTATTTTTTTATTTTATTACTTGTGTTATTATATTGACTCAAAATGATGGCAGTTATTGAGCATTCTTTTTTAAGAAATTAAGCCGATAAATTGCCATGTGACTTTATTGGATAACTCGGTTCAGGATGAATATGCTGCATGATTTGTAAAGAAAGCAGAAATGCTGTCAATCTGGAGAGTCTAGGCACTGCAGCATACACTCCTCCACAGGCAGCCTTAGCGGTTCATCTTGCACTTTTTTTTTATTTAACTAACACTGATCTGCAGTTCTTGTCCTCACATAGGATAACAGTTACAAGATGGCTACAAATGTATAGCTGTTAACTTTCTACTCCATCCATTATCCAACCCGTAAATATCCTAATTACAGGGTCACAGGGGTCTGCTGGAGCCAATCCCAGCCAACACAGGGCGCAAGCCCACCACAGGGCACACACACCAAGCACAATTTAGGATCGCCAATGCACCTGACCTGCAGGTCTTTGGACTGTGGGAGGAAACCGGAGCACCCGGGGAGAACATGCAAACTCTACGCAGGGAGGACCCGGGAAGCGAACCCAGGTCTCCTAACTGTGAGGCAGCAGCGCTACCACTGTGCCACCCTAACTTTCTAGTCGCCTGTGTGAAATAGACACTTTAAACGACTCTCCAAACATCAGAAAATTACCCTGTGTTGTTTTTCTCAATTTTGTAGGCAATTCTCTTTCAAGACTCAAGTAAAGCATGACACAAGCCAGCTGGTGAACCCAGCCTCATACTCTGATGACAATGTGGTTGAATTCTTCTGAGTCCTGCCAGCCTGAGGAAGCGCCTTCAACATGTCTTTCAAGTTCTGCTGTGCTTTGTCTGCTGAAGTTTCTCCAGTTTTCTAATCCTTCTCTTGATAAAGCAGGAGTGTGCTGGCTTTCAACGTCTAGTTTTAAGACTTTTAAGCACCATGAAATCCACATCAGTTGCAATATTTATATGACTATAAAATCAGTCCATAAGGTTTATATATTCAAATTTATTACACCAATAAATTAAATGTGTGTGGCTTGTGTTGGCCCAGCATTTGGAAAAAGTGAGTTTTGAAAATTCTTGGTTAGTGGCTTTCTTCTTTAAACAGCTTACTTGCACTAAGAAGGTTACCATGCATTATATACTGTACTATACAAATCCCTACTCTGTATTGTTGTCAATATGTCTAGTTTTTTTAAAAGGTTATTTGTTTAATTTAGCTCTACATTATATATGATCTATCCTGTCTGTGACCTTCATCATGAAGAGCTATTAAGAAACTCAGATGAAATGAGATGATCTGTCCCAGGGGTGTCCAACTCCAATCTTGGAGGGCCACAGTGGCTGCAGATTTTCCTTCCTAAAACTTTCTTAATTAGTGGCCAATTTCTGCCATTAATTGACTTCTTTTCCAATTATTTTATTTGCCATGTTTTTCAAGGCTCCGTCCTCTGAATTGCTGATTTTTCCTTAAATGGCAGCCAAACAGAAATGAAATGTGAAGTGAGCCAACAGATGACCATCTAAGTCGGGGCCTCAAACTCCAATCAATTTCATAATTAGAAGATGATTATTGATGCTAATTAAACTTGTTATTTAATTTCATGGCTTGTTAGTTTTCTCATTCTGTCACAAAAGACATTTTGAAAACTTGATATTCCTTTTTCTAAGAGCACCATCAAAAAGTTTTGTGGACCTGAGCAGATCAACATTACTGAGACCTTTACCTTTCTTTTAGATATTGTATGATAGACACAGGTTGGCTCATAATGTGTTGGCACATGTTGTATCTCATTACTGTTTTGCTAATTAAGAAAAGAAGAAACAATTGAGATTCCCGAATTTTAAATAGCAAGTCATTTAAAATGAAGACAAAGTAAGTTAATTAGCAGAAACATCTGGTCTTTAATTAAAAAATGGTTAGAATAAAAACCTGCAGCCACTGTAACCCTTCAGGATCAGAGTTGGACACCCATGATCTGTCCTATAACTAAAAATATAATTTTTATCTAAGTCATGTATGTCATATACAGCAGTGGTTGTCAAACCCCTTGTATCTTCTTGTATGTGTTCCAACCAATTTCACAATCTCTGAGTCAATTTACCTCAGATTAATCTCATTTAATTAGCCAGTCTTTTTTTGTTATTCTTTTATTCTGCATTTAGAAAAATACAAACTGTGTTTTTTTTTTACATTTATACAACATTTTTGCTTTAGCTTTAAATACCCTACTCTCTTTTGATGTTTTCCCATTACATTGCATTTTTTGGTGTGGTTTGCCTTCTTACTTGTAATAATAATAATTAATTAAATACAGGGTTAGACAAAATGAAGCATCACATTTCATCAAGGTCAATGTGCAAGGCAGAGGCAGCTGAGTGGGTTGGGGTGGGGGTCCTTTGATAGGCAATTCCTTGTAGTTTTCAGTCGGCAACATGCCTTGGTCCGGTGTGCACCGTGCTTTCGCTGTCAAAGCATTCTTCAGAAACAACAAATTCATCATTACTACACAATGTGCCTTCCAAACAACCTTCAGCATTCCTCCTAACGGTGACGTCCCAAATCAGAAAACAATTCTTCAGTGGGTAGCCAAATTTAGACAGATGGGTACAACATTGAAAATCTCCAGGCCGCCCTGGGACTGTACAAATTCCTGAAAACATTCAAGCTGTAAGGGCATCAATTTTGCAGTGTCCTAGATGTTCAGCGCGCAAACATGCTTCTGCCTTAGGCATTTCCAACAAGTCTTTGAGGAGGATTTGCAAAAGGACCTTAATTTTCATCCATACAAAATGATGATAGTTCAGGAACTCACTGAGAGAATCTGGGAGTGCTGTAGAGAGTTGTGCATGAACATTCTGCTAACCGTTCATTGAAATGCCAACGTCGCACAGCGACGAGGCACATTTCCATTTGAATGGTTGCGTAAATAAGCAAAACTTTTACTATTGAGCTGAAACCAACCCTTGTGAACTTCTTCAGAGACCCTTGCACAGTTGAGTGTGTTACAGGTTGGTGTGCAGTTGCAGAATTTGACATTGTAGGCCCTTATTTTTTTGAGGAGTGGGGAGCAACGGTCACCGTCACTTAAGCACATTACATTTTTGTGGCCCCAACTGGAAGAAATGGATGTAGTGGATGCCTGGTTTCAACAGGATGGAGCAACAGCTTATACGTAATGGAGATCCATACAAGTTTTGTGGGAGATTTTTCCGGGGTGATCTCCCTGCATGGTGATGTTGGGTGGGCTTCACGTTCGCCTGATCTTGCTTCATGCGATTTCTTCTTGTGGGGCTATCTCAAGTCGAAGGTATACACACACTGACTTCAAAACCTTGAAGCCCTCAAGAACGCTACTCACCGCAAAATTGCCACTATTCCCCTTGAAATAGCCGAACAGGTCATGCGAGTGTTCAGAAATCGTCTCAAAGAGTGTATCGCTAATGAAGGCTACCACCTTGAAGACATCATATTTAAAACAAATTGAAAGAAAACTCTCTTGTATACCCTTTCTTGTGTCGTAATGAAATTTATTTTATCGTGTAGTGTTTTTGTAGAATAAACATTTAAAATGTACTACTTCTTTTTGGCTCACCCTGTATATATAGCACTTTTCTCAAGTCTCACAGCACTTCACATAGATAGCCATGTGCCAGTTCAGCTATCACCAGTGTTGGTTGATGCAATGGCAGGCATTTTTGTGGCAGTATGCTCACCACACATTAGGAATGAGGTGGTGAGACAGGTGGTGAAGCCACGTAGAGACATGGGATGACTAGAGGTTCAGAATGGAAGAGACTGTGTTGTTAAATTTAGCCAGGACATCGGTGTACACATTACTGTTTTTGAAGGATGTCCAGGGATTTTTTATGACCACAAACAGTCAGGTCTCATCTGAAGGACGGTTAATAATGATAATTAAAAAAAGAAGAGGTGGTACTAAATGCTGAAAGGCTGCAACTACATCACTGTTTGACCAACTAATGTGCTCACAAGCAAAGGACTAAGTAACAAGGTGCCACATGTATAAATGGTGCGTATTCCCAAAAATGTTGCGTATGCCCTTTTCCACGCACACTTCAGGAATTATAAAAAGTAAACTTGGCGTAAAGGCACACACATTTTCATGGTAGCCTCAGCCTCACACCGTGTGTATGCAAGTTTCTGTTCGGTTTTGCAAATGGGTGGCACCCAGTGTCAAAGCAGTGCCACTATTTCTCTGTGGTGTCCCTTTCTTTTTTAGATTCACATCCATGATGCAGGATTTATCAAAAACATTGAAATTAATTGCATATCATTTTCAAATTTACTTGATTGTAATCATTCTGTAACAATATAATGGTACACGGAATGGCAAAACTATTCCAACTACTATAGCTGCTTTAGCGTTATTAGAAGACATCACAAATGGAAGAATGAGAAGTGAGTGCATATTTATATATGATGAGGACTGTACACTAGGCACATTTGTTCTGTACTGTGCCCAAGTACGACCGTCTCCCCTCCCTACTCCCCAGATGGCCTGCACTCACACTAAGCTTAACGTTCTGGAGCCGGACACGCTTTCGTCATGACCTTGCAACTTTGTGTAAAGCCAAAACAAGATCCGAACACAGAATGACAGCATGCATGTCAAAATTATTTTACTTATTTTGTATTGTTTTGGAGTTGTGTAAGGCAGGATAATACTCTACCTTTTAACAGATTTATTGAGTGTGCAGTGCTGCACGTCCAAGAAGATTTCTACAGTGACAAATGATGTTAAGGGAGGAATTTGCAGCTTTTCTTGCCAACTACAATTCACGTTCATGTGTAAGGTGAGAATAAAATCCTGCTTTTAACTCAAAAGATATTGAATGAAATGGGAATTGCACTATCTGACTTGTCACATCATTGATATAATGTCTGTTTTCCGTGTTTGGGCATGTTTAGTGATCACACTGTTCCTACTGTGCTCAGGTACACCTCTTCCAAGTGGGCCAGGGCACGGTATGGTTGACACTGCAAGGAGTGATCACACTAATCAAATGAATTAGACTACATGTGGACAAACGTGCTTGGGTATGGAACAAATTGCCAGTGTGAGTAAAGTCAATTTTGATATCCAAGAGCTACCCTCTTGGAGCTGTGTGCTGAACTGGCGCTGACTGTACAAAGGCAGACTTTGAGGAATTGTACTCTATCTGCTCCTTTGCAAGTTCTGTCCTCCCAGAGGAGCTTTTCAATGTGAACTTGCTGACGATCGGGTATTTCACAAACATCACTGAGTAGTGCCATGCCAGCTTGATTAGCTGGGAAATGTCAAATTGCTTAATTAAGGTAGGAATTATTATTATTAGCTATTATTATATTATTTTACTTCAGTTTCATTTGTATATGTATACATCTCAGTTATTTTCTTTTAATGTATTCCTACTTTTACAAGAGAGTATAAGGATAAAAAAGATTTCTTTCTATCTGTCTTCTATCTAGACGTTGGTTGGAACAAAATCCTATGGACATATGGAGCCTCCAGGACTGAGCCTGAGAACCACTACTAAAGAATATAAAGTTTAAATACTGTACCAAACATATGTATTTTCATCACTTGAATAACAAACACCCATAGTCACTGCAATGCAGTTCTGTGATGCTAATGTATTATACTTAAAACATTTCTCCCAGAAAAAGCACAGCTTCCTGAAGGGACATTGCTGCAATCCACAAGTGCATTATCTGCCTGTGCCTTAGGGCACACTATCTAAGCAACATATTGACAGATGAATTGTGTTAGAGAAATTGAATGGTATATACTGCACTGAAAATGTCACTTTCCAATTCCCTTCTGTCAAGTAACTACACTATTTTGGGTCCCAGAGGTGTCTTTCATACTTTTGAATGTGACCAGAATAAATTACGCTAAATATAGGAAGACAAGGACTTAACCCATTTTTTTCATCTGCCTATTTCTGGTAAAAGAGTCCTCTGTGTAAAGTAAGTTATTCCTAGAAATAAGATTACCATGCATTCATTTCATTACTTTAATGCTGTGCACTGAGTTATGTAGTGTGTTAAATGTATACACTATGTGCACAATTAAGTATATGTATATGAAAAAGGAAAACTTATAAAATATAACTTGCATAAACACTAAAAACATCCAACAAGTGAATTACGCCTTGATGTATTTTAATTTATGCAGTTTCATTATCAGAGCTATTTAGCTTTTTCAGTATGTAAACAGCTATTGTAACTACATGTATTTTCACTTTTCTTGTTTAATTAGATATGATTTAAAGAGAGGGCATTTTATCTGCACTTGGTGAATGAAGAAACTGCTCTCAAAGAAAACTAATTGGTTATTTGAAGTATGGAGGTTTAATGAAATTACTTTTATTCCTATATATACATTATGGCTATATGACTGTCTGGATTGGCTCCGTGATCCTTGTCATTTTGAACCCGAAACCACCGATAATAAAACAGAAGATGAGCCAGACAAATGAGGGCATGCAAACACAGTCAGCAAGAGTAGGTGCAAGTGCTCAATTAAAAAAAAAGTGCAATGTGTAATAAATAATCCTTTAAAATGTGGTTAAAAACAGGGAGGTCTTCTTGTATAAAATCATGAGTCCCAGTGCCTCTTTCTAAAAAGACATCTTCTCTGCTTTACCCCATAAGGGCCTTGAAGCATAAAGAGAGACCTTGCTGACAGGTGCAGTCAACCATTAAAATCCATCCCTCACTGCCATTCCCTGGTCTTACACAGGGGCTCCTGTGAACCCTACTACTGCTTCCGCTGTCATTCCTTCAATGTCCTCAGAAGCATACTCCAAGTGCAAAGGAGCAGTAGCAGAAATGACCCTCTTCAGCTCCGTCGGAACACATGCCACATGCTCCCCTCACTGGAACTGAAACCCAACCAGTGAATAAAGCAGTTGACCAATCCGCTCACATTACATGTGAATGTGTGATCAGCCAAGGACCCCAGTCAAACCTGGAGTGGTGCATGCACATTCCCACATGCACCTGCAACCACCTGGAGCCTGCACACAGTGGGACTCCCAATTATTCATTTCAATTACGCAACGCCGCAGATCTCTCTCATCACAGGCCCTGTTTAGTTTGTTTTTGCCCATTCTTTCTTTTTTGCCACATATACACTAAGAATACACAGTGCATTGCTCTTACCTTCATTACTCTTGTAGGGTAATATTAATATACATCAACTCTTGAGTTCTTATCTCAGATCCTTCATCTTACAAATCTACTGATACATAATCAACAGCTGCAACTTCCTAAACAAACCAACGATATAATGGTAGATTTGTAGTTACCATGTTGAAGAATTAAAGTACTATACAAAGAAAAAGTTGCATTAGGTTCTACTAAATAACATAACATTCTGAAATCCATTTAACATAATCCAGTGAAGGGCAGTGGAGTGTTGGAGCCTATCATGGATTACTTTTTTCTTTGTTTAATCTACATTTTGCATCATTGCTACGTGGAGATAATTGATTGTGCCATGCTAAGCTTTAGATGTCATAGCTGTGGGTGTGATGTTAAGGGTTCCATACTGTTTTGAATGTAAGCATGTGACAAATAGCATTCCAGGTCAGAACTTTAAAGGAAAAGGGAGCCGACACTTATTAAAGCAACAATTTGGGACAAAAAAAAACAGAAAAGTTTTATTATTTCAAAGGAAGCTAAAAGGAAAAATACTTATTCTTTAATGGCGACATATTCAATGTTCTGAACTAAGAAAAAGGGGAGCTTTAAATGTAAGAGAAATCCTTAACTATCAAAACAATGGTGTTCAGGGTAAAGAAACTGAAGGACATATCAATATTTTGAACAAGTATAACATACAATGTTTAGTTGGAGAGAAACAAAAAGAAAGACGGATGCAGGAAAGAGCTTGGTAGTGGCAAAGGGAATCAAAAGAAAATAACCAACAAATGACAAGAAAAAGGAATCACCAGTAAAGGCAACCAAAAAATGATGACAGAAAAATGATGAGGTGGGCAATATTTGCTAAGAGGTGTCACAAGAAGAAAGATTGTGACAGGTATATACTTTCTGTGTGGCATTAACACCTTCTTTTTTGTAATATGAGCTTATTTCTAACACTCATTTTTTTCAATTTCTTCCACAGCCATACAGACAAGTGAGACTGAATTGCCCTGTGTTTGCATAGACGCAAAGACGGACTGTTCTTAAATATATGGGTAGGATTTGGTGATGTATCTACCCCAGTTACACTTGCATATGGACATCCTATGTGAGCCCAGTTGAGATACTATAAGCAAACTGATCAATTAAAAGGATAGGGTATATTACATTTGCTGGAAAAATCATGTATTTTAGTTAACACAAGCAAATCATCATATTTTGCATGTCAAGATGTCAATACGATTGATATACAGTTGTGCAGAAAACTAGAAAGACAAAGCAATGACTAATTTTCTCAAAAAGTAACCAATATTTCAAGCTTTAGTAAATACCTAATGAAGAATAATAATTAGTGTATATTGCAGAAATTAAGCAATTAGCATTTTACGACTTCATAAATTGTGAACATTCCAGCTAATTTAATATTTATAAGCTTTGCCCAGATGCCTATCATTGTCTTGGTCGACAACAATGTAGCAGGGTTCAATGAACAGTCTCAGATGTGCTGTTTGTTCCTTGTATTCATCAAAAGTGTTTTATTACAAACAATTTTTACAGCCCTGTTGAATACAAACCAATTATTATTGTTATTATTCTGCAATATTAATACACCATCTGCAAAATGACTGAACATTGTGTAAGTCTTAGTCTTATAAATAAATGAGCAAGCCTCAATTTATAAAATATATTATTGTTCAGAGTTCTCCTCAATTGTGTTTTATCCAATAGTTGGTCATTTAAAACACTAATATACTGCATAGCAATAATTTAAATGTATACAATCCTCAGTTTAAGATAAAAGAATACACATTTCTATATACTACTGTATCAACAGTATAAGGTACTGTAAATACAATTTCTACAGTGGATTTAGAAAAAATCCAAACCAACTCACTTTCTGCACACTTGATTGTTTTGAAGATTTAATTTTAAACATTTAAAAATGTGACATTTTTGCCCATCAATCTACACTCAATAAAATGACAAAACAAAAACTTTTCAAAAAGTTTTGCAAATACATTCAAAATCAAAAACTAAAATCTGTTATTTATATAATTATTCAGACCCTGAAACTTACTTTGTAAAAATCCCTATGGAAACAATTACAGCTTTGAGTCTTTTTGGGTAATTCTCTACAAGCTTTGCATATGTGGACTTGGGCGGTTTATCCCATTCTTCCTGGCAGATCCTCTCAAGCTGCTCTTCCAACATGATAAACATAAAACAGCCTGATGCAGAATGCTGACATCAGTCGTTAGAACCACACGGTCTTGAGAGCATCACTCTCTCATAACCTTCGCATTGAACCTTCACATCATATGGTATGGCAAGATGGCGTCGACTAGTGTGGCTGGCCGTCTGGCCAGATCTCTGTAGGTGGATACACCTTTTATTGGTCTGGTCAGTCTGATGGCTGTCATACTCAGGTAGTAGCTGTTGCTGTAACGTATTGGCTTCTTCTGATGGTGTCCGATGTCACTCCTTTCAACAAGCATATTATGGGACTAAGATTACAGCACTCCCGGGTGCCTTTTTCTGTTGTCTCAGTGTATGCTCCGACTGCGGTGAGTGATGTCTCAGCGAGGGAGACATTTTATTTGCAGCTTCGCTCTGTGGTTGATGGGTGCCCACAAGGTGACACTCCTCTGGTCATGGGTGACTTCAATGCAACCACTGGCACTGACAGGGCTGGCTATGAGGATTGTCTCGGTCCCCATGGGTCTGGTGACTGTGGTGAAAATGGCTCCATGTTCCTTGACTTTGCAAAAGGTCAGGGGCGGCAAATCACTGGATCCTGGTTCCAGCACACTGAACCGCATCGTTGGACTTGGTACTCCAATACTGGTGGTGCGGTGAAGGAGATCGATCACATCCTCGTGGGCAGACGCTCTTGAAAAACTGCAGGGTCTACAGAAGTGCCCAGTTTGTGAATTTTGACCACAGACTTGTTGTTGCTACTCTTAGGATCCAGCTTAGGTCCAGTAGGTTACCACCTACTAGGAAAATGAGCCTGGACTTGGCCAGACTCCAAGACCACGCTGTTTCTAATGAGTTTGCATGCAGTTTGTGTGAGGAACTTGCAGATTTGGGTAAGACTGCCGATCCTATGTGGGAGACCTTCCGTGACAAGACCCTGAAGGTTGCTGAGGGTTGTGTTGGTGTTACCGGTGTTCCCAGAAGGAGGTGTTTCATGTCTCAGGGCACCCTGGATATCATCGAGAGGAGTCGCAGCGCACGGCTCAGTGGCAACTCTGGTCTGTATCGGGATCTGAGAAGGACGGCTGCGAGGGCTCTGAGGGCAGATAAAGAAGCGTTTGTTAGAGGAATCTGTGAACAAGTGACACACCATCTGTGGTCTAGCGACCCACGTCCTGCTTGCAGAGGAATCAAAGCATTACGCACATCTGAATCTGTTCCTCGGAGAGTCGCAGTCAGGGCAGCTGATGGAACGGTCCTTACGGATGACACTGCAGTCGTGACTTGTGACCCGCTGGGCTGGCTACTTTGAGCAGTTGTTTAAAACTGATCCTCCAGCTAGGATGTTAGATATCTCTGGGTTCACGGTTCTTGAGGCTGATAATCCGATTAGCTGTGAACCACCCAATCTCACTGAAATTGCACAGGTGGTGAACCAGCTGGGGGGGGGGGGTGGGGGGGGGAGGCTGCAGGGATCTGTGGTGAACTTCTCCAGGCTGGTGGTAAGGCTGTCCTCCTGGCATTGCAAGCAATGTTTGCTTCCATTTGGGAGACTGGCATCATCCCAACTGACTGGATAACGGGACTTGTCTTCCCTATCTGGAAAGGGAAGGGTGATCGCCTGGATTGCAGCAACTACAGGGGGATAACACTGCTCTCTGTGCTGTGTAAGTTCCTTGCTAGGGTTGTCATCAATAGGATCCGTGATCACTTGCTCACCTACCAGCGACCAGAACAGTCTGGTTATACGTAAGTCTACCATTGCCGCAAACAAACTGAAATGTAAACAATGTGCAAATTTAACTTAGAATGTGCAATTGAATTGTATTTTTTACTCCATGGCAATGGTTTTTATAACGTCCAAGTGCCAATGGCTTTTGAGCTCACTGTGTTTTATAGGTGTAGGATGTCATTCCTTTGATGTTTTGGGTCCATCTTTACTAGCCATTATCAATGATCCTATTAGTGAGGGATCTGTGCCCTCATTTTTTAAACATGCTGCGGTGCGCCCCTGTCTAAAGAAGGCAGAATTAGATCCTGGAGTTTTAGCCAATTTTTGACTGAATTCCCAACTGCAATTTCTGGCTAAAATTTTAGAAAGAATTATTTATAATCAATTGGTTTATCACCTTAACTCCAATAATTTATTTGAGATCTACCAATCTGGCTTTAGGTGTTATCATGGTGTTGAGACGGCCCTCCTAAAAGTATTCAATGACATCTCTATTATTACTGACTCAGGTGGTGCTGCAGTCCTTGTCCTCCTTGACCTGTCTGCTGCCTTTGACACTATTGACCATGAGATATTGCTGTTGCGGCTTAAATATCTTGTTGGGCTTAAAGGGGCTGCTCTTAACTGGTTCAGGTCATATTTAAGTGGTAGACACTTTTCAGTGACTTTAAATTCCTCTTTTTTGTCTACTGCTTCTCTTAAATATGGTGTTCCTCAGGGATCCATTTTGGGTCCTGTTTTATTCTGTATATACCCTCATCCTATTGGAGCTATTTTTAGTACTAGAGTGTTGTACCATGTTAGCTATGAATGTAGAGAAAAGCCAAGCAAAATGACACCTTTTATTGGCTAACTAAAAAGATTACAATATGCAAGCTTTCGAGGCAACTCAGGCCCCTTCTTCAGGCAAGATGTAATACAGAAACTGAAATTCCCTGTGTTATTTTTAGCTATTTTTAGGAAATTTAACATTTCTTTTCACTGCTATGCTGATGATACTCAGGTTTATATTCCCGTCTGCAACTCTGCAATAAATCAACTGCACAACTGTCTTTCTGAACTAAGATCCTGGATGGCTAATAATTTTTTTGATCTGAATCAAAATAAAATGGAGGTGCTTAAAGTGAGTTCATCAGCTAAAGCCCAAATTGGTCTTGGACTTCTCGGCTCTTTCTTTGTTTTTTGCAGTCTTGGTTTTATCTTTGACAATAACCTCTCTTTTGAGAAACAGATCAATTCTGTAGTCAAGAGTTGCTTTTCCAGCTTTATTAGGTAGGATCAAGCCTTTTTTATCTTCTAGAGATCTTGAGAAAGCTACTCATGCTTTTATTTTTTCTCGCCTTGATTACTGCAACTCACTGTATTCTGGGATTAGCAAATCCCTGATACGCAGGTTACAGTTGGTCCAGAATGCTGCCGCTTGCTTTCTGGTTGGGGCAAGAAAGTATGATTCTGTTTCTCCAATATTAGCTTCTTTGCACTGGCTGCCCGTCAGTTTTCAAATTGATTTTAAAATCTTGTTGCTAGTTTTTAAATCATTACATGGGCTTGGTCCTGCCTATTTATCTGAATTGTGTGCTTTACACCAGCCATCTAGTGTGCTTAGATCTTCTGGTCAGTTGTCTCTTGTTGTCCTTCATACTAAGTGTAAAACTAAGGGGGACAGAGCATTTGCAGATGCTGCTCCTTGTCTGTGGAACTCTTTACCTTATTATATAAAGGAATCGTCTACAATTGAACTGTTCAAAACGAGATTAAAGACTCATTTCTATTCACTTGCATTCCGTGACCTTCAGTAATAATGATGGTTTCTTCATTGTGATTATGTAACATTACTTCTATTTATTATTTATTTTATTTATGTTTATATATTTTATTTCTATTTATGTTATTTGTATGTTTTTCTTTATTCTATTATTGTAAAGCACTTTGGCCGCAGCATTCCTATGCTGTTTTAAATGTGCTATATAAATAAATTGACATTGATTCTTGGGATTTCTTCACTAGTGCAATACTAGACCACTGATGTCACCAGTTCGTTCTTTTCTGACAATTTATGCAAAACTTAAAAACTATTTTTTAAGGCTGCATTTTGTTTAAAGCTCCCCCATGAAAGAGTATTTTTTGAGGTACACCCCCCTCTTGACTGTGGTTCTTGTTTTTCTCCTTACTCAGTTGCTTGACCATTGCTAGTCTTAAGGCTTCAGTTTGTTTTTTTGTGTAATCAAACTCTTCTATTCAAAACAATAAATCAATCATACACCCTTTTTAATGACATTCATTCTTGTTGATCACAGCGGCCTGTTATTGAGATAGGCAGTATAACTTCCAAAATGAGTGCCTGACCCTTTAATTAGGACTTGGGGTTCTGTTATGCACACGAAGCAGCCAGAAGCAGCTCTAATGGGGCAGCTCCAGAACTGTTTCTAGCCCTAGCAGTAGCCCTTATGTTGGCTTTACAGGTCACTCCTTGGTATTGGCCTATTTATCTTTGAGTTGTTAGGTAAACAGGAGAACAAATTCAGTTACAGAAGGTGGAAAGTATTGTGGTGCGAGTGAGGAAATGATTGTGATCCGTGATTAACAAGTGTCATGTCCAGGGCTGAGTCTTGTCTAATATCTGTTCCTATTGGCATAGACCCTAACTCCTCATGACTCCAAAATGGCATAAATCAATTCAAAATCTAGAGAAACTGAAGGATAACTTGTTTGTTTGAGACAGATTGTATGTGGTGAACAAGTAGAACAGACCCATAGTACCATAAAACTGGCCATAGTATAGTAATCATTAACAAAACAAAAAAAAAGAACGAGAGAACACTCATAACGATGATGAACTGTCATTTTCATGGCACTGCAGAAAACTGAAGACTTGACTTTAAGGTGTTAACCGAATGAGGATTGTCACACATATGCACCTTGGGGACAGCTTAAAGGCTTTGGTGGTGGTAATTCCTTGCAAATCCACCGGGTGATGCTGTATACTAACACCTCTTCTCTTCCTCCAAGTTTGGATGATCGATAGCCTTACCTCCTCTGACATCACTTCTGGTGTCCATCCACCTGGACCAGCCTCTTCCTACCTGTCCAATACTTAACTGGAAGTGTCTCCATCTTGGAGCAGTCACTCTTGAGACTTATGTCAGTGAAGACGTTTCTTTCTTTTATTAATGCATTTATACTTCGCATTTTGCTTTCAGTTATAAAGGGTTTGCTTGCGGGTGCCCCAACGTATGATTGTTTGTGATTTTTTACAGGATAAAACTGAATTACTAGAAAGGCACTCTGTACTTAGGGCACTGCTTTCCAGCCTTCTAGCACATTCGTATTCGCCCATTTTGTGACAGTCAATAACATGCTGCCTGGTGGAGCTGCTCCTGTATGAAGGGTTAACAACTACAGTAAAACACAATACATTAGACAGATGAACTTCTCTTCCATTTGTAGGGTCCAAAACATGCACATTCCTTATTCCACATCACTGCCTTACATGCATTGTGCATATGAATCAGCATTCACTGGGCATCAGTTCTCGTGCACACAAGCCTTCCCCTACTACTAAAGACAATATCAGTTGTGGTGAGTCGTAGATTAGGTGGACTCAGTCACTGGGCATGTTACACTACATTCATGAGAGTGCACCTCTGATTATGTCTGACTCAATAAGATTTAATTGAAGGCTGAAAAGGCAAGTGATGTTTCATGGCCTTTAAATAAACTCTAGTTGGCCCAAAGGACCTGACTGCACTCTGGTTCCTGATTATCAGTACTAATTGCGTGACAAAAGTTGCAATATTATTGCATATAAGCCAGTTTTTAAAAATTAAATCCTGTAATATATATGATAGTTAAAATGAACATGTTTGCTGCATTTTGGTTTTAGTTAATCAATAAAACTATAAAATCAGTCATTCTATGTATTTTGGTGGCAATAATTTGCTGCAGGGCCTACAGTCCAGATTAATCAGAACTCCCTAGGTTGATCCTCAGGAGTGTTCTATAGTGCAACAGGAGTGACTTTCCCTTGTGGCAAATTGTCAAAGTAAAAAATGTCATGTCAGATAAGAGGTAAAATGGAATTTGTGAAGGAGGTTAAATGTCAGGGTAGAGTACCTATGAGGATCTGTAATAAGGGTATTGGCCAGGATAACAAGTTCTGCCTCTTTTAATTATTTTCAGAGACTAAACTCCCTACAGTGAAGGTGATGTGCAAACATGGAAAAAAAGGGCTGTCTTAGTGATGCTTAGAAAATTCTTTGTGAAGACTTAAGTGCAGTGTGGCCTTCACAAATTTGCATTTTAATTAGGATTTGTTTATTTCAAAATAATACTGCTCAAAAATTAAAAACACCTCACTTTTGAACTTAAATTTACAATGTAGCAGAATTATACCAACAATTGGCCACACAGTTTTTACCTACAGAGAAAAAAATAAAAGCTGGAGCACAGCTGCACACGTCAATAGATTTTCATTTTTATAAAGCTTTTGTCAGTCTTTGTTGTGTCTTTAAAGTGGGCTGTAAATAGATTTGGTTTGCTCTCTTTAATCCTAACCACTTTTCTGTCTCAGGAAATGAGGTGGGTGAATTACCTCAAGCTGGGCACTTGAATTACTGACTTGCGAATGATTGAGGGAAGATTGATTACAGTTTCTATCAGGGAATAACAAATGAGACAATAGGAGGTCACCTACACCTTCACACTGCTCTTTCTTGGTAGTCACATACAGTTATACTTTTTACTTTGCTGGCTAATAAAGTATACAAAGACACACTAAGCCTACTAAATAAAGCTGTGTCTAATTCTATTAATGAAAGATAAGGAATTGCACACCACCAGTACCTTTGATGGCCGAGTTGCTCTTTATTAGCGATAGAAGAAGCATTAAGCAGTCTCTGTGTGAATGGGCACAGTGCATACCTACTGAGCCTACTTGAAGGTTTAATGGATTTATTATTTAATTATTGATTACAATAGGCGTATGTATTAAGACCAAGTAAGCATTTACAGAAATATAAACAACAACCCCCTCACCAAGAGAAGAATGAAAGCTATGATGATAAATGACAGCACTGTAATTCTGATTACAGATTTAAACTGATGATCTGTAATTTTACGAGTGATCTGTAGTAATGCACATCAACACAGACTTAACATTATGAATATTGACAGAAAGATTACACTTTATTCATCCTACAATTTCATCAGCTAACTGTGAAACGATGTGCTGTATAATAAGCTATTAAAAATGAAACATTACTTTCATTTACAAAAAGAAATTAATTTAGACTTTCGCAAATAAATTAAAAGATGTAGCGGCATAGGCCTACATGGTGTTATGCGTTCAGTTTCACAAGTTTACTAACTAAACCAGAATGAATGTCATTAATATAAATTAGAAAAAGTAACAATCTAAGAACAAAACCCCTGGGGGGCCATTGATGTGGATAATTCTCCTCTTATCTGTACTCTTTGTCTTCTGCTAGTTACCCAAGTTGAAATCCAGCTCTGATGTCAATGGTTTCATAATTAATAAACATTGTCGAATAATAACAATGGGTTTATGAAAGTTTCAGTAAATTTGTGACCCTGTAGTGGTTAATGTAAACAAAAAATGTTTATTAATGACATGACCATTCTTTAGTTTCCATCTATATATAACTGCAGCTGGTTTGATTTTAAGAAAATGTATAGCCTTGGTCCAGTTTTGATGCTTTCATTATGTAGTGCTTTTCAACAATACTTTTTACATGGCTGTAATCAATTTTTGGAAGTGAAAAGAGAGAGATAAAATAAATATGATCCATTGCTGAATAAATGACAAGATGTTGGTTTACCCATCAGTATCACCTCTGAATTTTAACAAAAGAGTTAATTGGTCTCTAACTACTGAAGACTGTTTCACCTCCCTTTATGTGGATTGGAGTAACATTTGCAACTTTCCAAGCACCAGACAGTTCTCCCATCTGTCTACTTCAGCGTAAAGGTTAATAAACAATGCATTTTGCTTCTTTCAACAATAGTCATAAAATACCATCAAGCCCAGGGGTGTTTACTGTTGTTAAGTGCATCAAGGACCCACATCTGACTATTCGGGTTTAGAATCTGTAAATTCTTTGTTTTTACTTCTGCTTGAGAAAAATATTTATTTAGGTCGTTCATCATTCTTCTCATTTTCAAAGATAACTGTTTGTGCACCTTTGATGCTTCTTTAATTCTCAGTATTTATTTTTTTGTACAAGGAATAATACTTTTCTATATTTAAGTAAATCTTTTATCAGTTTTTCTTTTAACCATTCTGTATGTTTCCTTGCTTTATTATCTAGTATTCCTTGAATTCTTTGTCTGTTTTAATAATTGTCATGTATTTTTTTCAGGATCTTATATATAAACATCTACGTGTGGAAGTGTGTGTGTCTCTCCTTCCCAGAAGTGAAAGGTGGAGTTGGGGTAAGGGCTTCATCTCCGAGGATACATAAGTGAGGCCAACACGTTGGCAAAACGAAACTTCTGAAGAAAGAGTCACTCGCTTAGCGGCTAATACAGAAGCAAGGCGAGCACATCAGCAAAATGAAGCCTCCGAAGAAAGATAGTCGCTTAGCCTCTAATACACAAACGATGCAAACCCGTTGGCAAAATGAAACCTCCTAGGAGAAAGATGTCTAGAGTAGTTCCTTACAATTACCTGACATCTCTACATTTACATTTTTTTTCTGACGATTTCATAAGTTTCTAGGATCATGTGCTTTTTACAGCACGGGCTCACACAGCTAATCTATACTAATAAAAGGCAAAGCCCTCACTGACTGACTGACTGACTGACTGACTGACTGACTGACTGACTGACTGACTCACTCACTCACTTACTCACTCACTCACTCACTGACTCATCACTAATTCTCCAAGTTCCCGTGTAGGTAGAAGGCTGAAATTTGGCAGGCTCATTCCTTACAGCTTACTTATAAAAGTTGGACAGGTTTCATTTCGAAATTCTACGCGTAATGGTCATAACTGGAAGCTATTTTTCTGCATATACTGTAATGGAGTTGAGCTCGAAAGCCGTGGGGGCGGAGTTTCGTGTGACATCATCACGCCTACCACGTAATCACGTGAACTGACTGTCAACGCAGTGTGTAGAAAACCAGGAAGACCTCCAAAAAGCGCTGAAGAAAACATGCATTATATAATTGAGAAGGCAGCGAAACAATAAGAAGCGAGCGAGTGACATATACTACCACATTCATGAGTGCTGCTACTTCGGAAAGAAGAGCACGGAGACTTTTGATCATGTGAACGTGTCTGCAAAGACTGGGGTCTCCTGCCCAGCAAAAGTCGAGCAGCCGGCGCGCGCGCATAGCTGTGCCGGCATTTGAGATGCTGACTGCGCTTCTGCCTTAAGTCAAAGTGAGCACTTTTAATTTTTTTCATCCTCCCCCTGAGCTATAGCCCAGACAAGTGCAAACATGGGATCCCTTTTCTACACCGCGGCAAACTAATATTAAGGTGATTCGCACTTTCTTTTGCACGTATACGATTATGAGGTCGTCAGCTCGGATTATGATGCCACGCACACGAGTGGAGGACTGACAGTGCCATCACAGCCGATTAATGGCAGGGACGTCTCACCAGTCTACACAAGACCCACCGTGACTGTCCCCAAAAGGCGATCATATCGTCAGCGAACACATCTCTCTACACTATATAAAAGAAAAAGGCAACTTTCCTTTCTTTACACCTTTTTTCCTTTTATCCCAAACCAAAGCCTTTCTCTCTTAACACTGCAGAGGACACAAAACTAATTTTCTTTAATTGCTGGTAATGCTGGTAAGGCACATTACCAGAGGCAGAAATTTGAACGTTCACATAGAAAATGTAATTTCTATACCACAGCCGTCGTGTAGCGCCTTTCAAAAGGGATCTACTACCGAGAGATGATCCATATACATTTTAGCTGCTGTTAGTACTACTTACCTGTTGTGTTACACAGTTATTAAAATGTAGTTTACCCACAACCACTCCAGTAGTGCTCAATGTACCTGTACTTCTTAAAACGTTAATGTTTTACTGTTTAATAACTTATAGACTATATTTTATTATTTTTCCCTTGCACTCAGTGACCAAAGCTATACACACACATATAGACACATACATATATATACACATATATATACCTGTGTGTATGTTTGTATGTATGTGTATATATACACACACACACCTATCTACATTATATATATATATACACACACACATACATACATACATACATACATACATACATACACACACGTATATATAATTTGTGTGTGTGTATGTATGTGTGTGTATATATGATGTAGATAGGTATGTATATATATATATGTGTATATGTAGATATGTATATAGATATGAAGATATGTATGTGTATATATATGTATATATGTATGTATATATACAGTGGGATGCAAAAGTTTGGCCAACCTTGTTAATAGTCATTATTTTCCTGTATAAATCGTTGGTTGTTACGATAAAAAATGTCAGTTAAATATATCATATAGGAGACACACACAGTGATATTTGAGAAGTGAAATGAAGTTTATTGGATTTACAGAAAGTTTGCAATAATTGTTCAAACAAAATCAGGCAGGTGCATAAATTTGGGCACCGTTGTCATTTTATTGATTCCAAAACTTTTAGAACTAATTATTGGAACTCAAATTGGCTTGGTAAGCTCAGTGACCCCTGACCTACATACACAGGTGAATCCTATAATGAGAAAGAGTATTTAAGGGGGTCAATTGTGAGTTTCCCTCCTCCTTTAATTTTCTCTGAAGAGTAGCAACATGGGGGTCACAAAACAACTCTCAAATGACCTGAAGACAAAGATTGTTCACCATCATGGTTTAGGGAAAGGATACAGAAAGCTGTCCCAGAGATTTAAGCTGTCTGTTTCCACAGTTAGGAACATACTGAGGAAATGGAAGACCACAGGCTCAGTTCAAGTTAAGGCTCGAAGTGGCAGACCAAGAAAGATTTTGGATAGACAGAAGCGACGAATGGTGAGAACAGTCAGAGTCAACCCACAGACCAGCACCAAAGACCTACAACATCATCTTGCAGCAGATGGAGTCACTGTGCATCGTTCAACCATTCAGAGCACTTTACACAAGGAGATGCTTTATGTGAGAGTGATGTAGAGGAAGCCTTTTCTCCGCCCACAGCACAAACAGAGCCGCTTGAGGTATGCTCAAGCACATTTGGACAAGCCAGCTTCATTTTGGAATAAGGTGCTGTGGACTGATGAAACTAAAATTGAGTTATTTGGGCATAACAAGGGG
>JANRMT010062841.1:42257910-42278360 GCA_026402145.1 Polypterus bichir lapradei
AAAAATCCAAACCTACATGGCCCTGTGTGAAAAAGTAATTGCCCCCTGAACCTAATAACTGGTTGGGCCACCTTTAGCAGCAATAACTGCAATCAAGCGTTTGCGATAACTTGCAATGAGTCTTTTACAGCGCTCTGGAGGAATTTTGGCCCACTCATCTTTGCAGAATTGTTGTAATTCAGCTTTATTTGAGGGTTTTCTAGCATGAACCGCCTTTTTAAGGTCATGCCATAGCATCTCAATTGGATTCAGGTCAGGACTTTGACTAGGCCACTCCAAAGTCTTCATTTTGTTTTTCTTCAGCCATTCAGAGGTGGGTTTGCTGGTGTGTTTTGGGTCATTGCCCTGTTGCAGCACCCAAGATCGCTTCAGCTTGAGTTGACGAACAGATGGCCAGACATTCTCCTTCAGGAGAATTTTGGTAGACAGTAGAATTCATGGTTTCATCTATCACAGCAAGCCTTCCAGGTCCTGAAGCAGCAAAACAACCCCAGACCATCACACTACCACCACCATATTTTACTGTTGGTATGATGTTCTTTTTCTGAAATGCTGTGTTCCTTTTATGCCAGATGTAACGGGACATTTGCCTTCGAAAAAGTTCAACTTTTGTCTCATCAGTCCACAAGGTATTTTCCCAAAAGTCTTGGCAATCATTGAGATGTTTCTTAGCAAAATTGAGACGAGCCCAAATGTTCTTTTTGCTTAACAGTGGTTTGCGTCTTGGAAATCTGCCATGCAGGCCATTTTTGCCCAGTCTCTTTCTTATGGTGGAGTCGTGAACACTGACCTTAATTGAGGCAAGTGAGGCCTGCAGTTCTTTAGACGTTGTCCTGGGGTCTTTTGTGACCTCTCGGATGAGTCGTCTCTGTGCTCTTGGGGTAATTTTGGTCGGCCGGCCACTCCTGGGAAGGTTCACCACTGTTCCATGTTTTTGCTATTTGTGGATAATGGCTCTCACTGTGGTTCGCTGAAATCCCAAAGCTTTAGAAATGGCTTTATAACCTTTACCAGACTGATAGATCAATTACTTCTGTTCTCATTTGTTCCTGAATTTCTTTGGATCTTGGCATGATGTCTAGCTTTTGAGGTGCTTTTGGTCTACTTCTCTGTGTCAGGCAGCTCCTATTTAAGTGATTTCTTGATTGAAACAGGTGTGGCAGTAATCAGGCCTGGGGGTGGCTACGGAAATTGAACTCAGGTGTGAACACTACAGTTAGGTTATTTTTTAACAAGGGGGCAATTACTTTTTCACACAGGGCCATGTAGGTTTGGATTTTTTTTCTCCCTAAATAATAAAAACCATCATTTAAAAACTGCATTTTGTGTTTACTTGTGTTATATTTGACTAATGGTTACATGTGTTTGATGATCAGAAACATTTTGTGTGACAAACATGCAAAAGAATAAGAAATCAGGAAGGGGGCAAATAGTTTTTCACACCACTGTATATATATATAGTTTTTTTCAGTATACTGTATTTATTTTGGGCTTACATCAGTATATCCCTGAAATAACATTGTCTGTTCTTAATACTGTATATATATATAAAAGCCAAATACCACTGACTCACTCATCACGAAATCTCTCGAACCATGAGGACTTTGGACTTGAAATTGAGAATGTAGGTTACCCTTGGCCCATAGGTGCTCACCAAGAAACAGTTTTGAAAATTTCGTGGTCCAAGCGTGAAATTTCTTATACTTTTTAGACCTGTTTGTACGTCTGTCTGCTTTTTACGAGAAAATTACTTAATGGATTTAGATCAGGTTTTTTTCTATAATTTGCTTGAACGTTCCATTGATTTTGCGACTTTCTCATCGTGCTAAGTATCACAGTTCGCTTACGGTACTGATTTATTAGCATGAATCCCAGAGAGACTCATTGGGCTGCGGGGCCCTCCTCACTCACACTTCTGTCTTGGGGTGTAACCTTAACTCCGCTTAGTTAGTAAATGAGAGAAATACTTAATGGATTGAGGTCTTTTTTTCTATAATTAGCTTGAACATTCCGGGTTGATTTTGCAATTTCTCTCATTGCGCTAAGAATCATAGTTCACTTGCAGGAACGATATACTGTATTTACTCCTCACTGTACCGTTTCACTAATACCCGGGTGAAGCCACGGGGAATGGCTAGTGTTTTTATATTTTGTATATGTTTCCTTATTGTCAAGTCTACTAGTGTGCACTTTTGTGTCTTCACTATGATTTGAAATATAACCATCCTGTGAATAACAATAACAAACAATAACTTCTCCTTGTTTTGGTTAAGTCTACATAATAAAAAATATAAAGGGGAAAAGACGGTCATCATATGACCCTACAAGACAAAACACATATAAAATTATAAAACAAATTTTGTCCCACACAAAGAAAAAAAATAATAAAGCCACCTAGGAATACATAATAAATTGATATTACCACATATAAACCTCATCAAGAACATTGTAAATGCAACAAAATATTTTTTCAAGTGTCTCGATCCCAGCACTCTTGACTTCTTCCTTAACGGCTTAACCCAATTAAATACTGACATGTACTCTTGTGTTAGTCTTTTGAACCTGAATATTATATTTCACATATAGCACCACATCTCCTCCACACCTTCCTTGTTTCTCTTTCCTGAAGGATGTGTAGCCACTGATATTGTCTTCTTCTCCATCTCATTCATTTAGCCATGTTTCCACAATTCCAACAATATCTTGGCCCCAAGCCATTATTGTTGCTTGTAGTTCTGCATTTTTTTACTTATGATCCTTACTTTACAAGTTAACCTTTTAAAATAAAGAATGTTAGCTTTGTATTTGTGGCTATATTTCATTTAGTGGATTTGATCAGTCCTTTATGTCTTCATTTGGTTCCTCCTCAACACAATCTACTGTAAATTTTCTTTATCCCTGGCAGATGCAGTTTACCTTGTTGGTATAAAAAAAGAGTTTCTGGTGAAAGGCTAAGAAAACTAAAATACATTTGTTCAAACTTTGCCTTTATCCATTCATTACGACTAAATGTTATGCTTTGATTGTGTAGTGTTTTCTCTCAGGCTGGAAGATTGTCAGAAAAAAATGGTTTTGTCTTTAGTATTTTTCCCAGGCTCCCTGCTTTTTTCTGCTGAGCACGTCTACTTGCGTTTCCCATGATATTCATTCCAACATGACCTAGAACCACAAGGTTATTTACTTGCCCTTGCCAGTAGCTGATCTTCAGGTGATATTTGACAATGTTGCTTTTTGGTAAGCAACATAGTGCTGTTGAAAGAACTTACTATTTGAGATATTTCTGCCATAAAAAAAGCTGTTAGAAAAAAATAAAAACATGGTTCTTTAGTAATTGCCAGTGCTTCCAACTGACTTTAAAATCCAGAACTGCAGGATATCATCATCAGATTGCAGAGATGGTGGTAAATTGCATAGCATTAACCTACATTAAACCCCTTGACATCTTCAAAATTACTGCTTGGCTGCTCATATGTTCTTTTATTAGATTCTTGGCTCATGTAAAGCATTCTTATATTAAGATCTACACTTAGAGGTATGTTAGAGGTTCTGAATGCTGGTGTGTATTGATCAAGCTTTGTCAGTTAATTTCAAAATACCAGCAGATGTGTCAACCTTTTAGTATAAGCCATGCACATAATACACAAAATATCATGGATATCAATGTACAAGAACAGGTATATGAAAATGGTTTATTAAAAAGACATGATACTTTACTGGGGTTACTATAGGTTTCTGTTTTGTTTTCTGTAGAGAAGGAGTTTTAGTTGATGCTTCAACAACCAGGTCTATAATTATAATTTTCACACAGAGTGGATTCAGAACTCCTTCATTTTCTGTATAGAATTAATTTTAAATTGGTAAATTTTGCCGTTCTTGCTTATCAAACTACACGCAATAACAAAGTGAAAACATTATTAGAAAATTTGGAAACTTATTAAAAACCACACACTGAAATTTATCATTAATTTAGGGTCCCAGTGGCTGCAGGTTTTCATTACCCTTTTCTTAATTGGTGACCTGTTTTTGCTGCTAATTAACTTCTTTTCAATCAATTGTATTGATTTATTTCACAGTGTTTTAAAAATGATGTCTTCAAGGTGGTGACTATCATTCATGATACACTCTTCGAGACGATTTCTGAATGATCGCATGACTCGTTCAGCCATTTCAAGGGGAATAGTGTCAATTTTGTGGCGAATAGCGTCCTTGAGGGATTCAAGGTTTTGAGGTTGGTGTGTGTATACCTTTTATTTGAGATAGCCCCACAAGAAGAAATTGCACAGAGCTAGATTAGGTGAACGTGAAGGCCACCCGACATCACTGTGCAGGGAAATCAGCTTCCCTGGAGACCTCTTCTGCAAAACTTGCATGGATCACCACACCGTATGAGCTGTTGCTCCATCCTGTTGAAACCAGGCTTCCACTACATCCATTTTTTCCAGTTGGGGCCGCAAAAAGTTCTCTATCATCATGTCAATGTAACGTTCTGAAATGACGGTGACCGTAGCTCCCCCCTCCTCAAAAAGGTAAGGGCCAACAATGCCAAATCCTGCAGCAGCGCACCAAACTGTAACACACTCACTGTGCAGGGGTCTATGATGAAGTTCATGAGGGTTGGTTTCAGCCCAAAAGCTTATTTATGCAACCATTCAAATGGAAATGTACCTCGTCGCTGCACATGATGATGGCATCTCAATGAACTGTTTGCAGAATGTTTGACACAACTCTGTACGGCTCTCCCAGTCTCTCTCAGTGAGTTCGTGCACTACAGTACCATCATTTTGTATGGATGGAAATTAAGGTCCTAATGCAAAATCCTCCTCAAAAACATGTTGGATATGCCTAAGGCAGAAGGATGTTTACATGCTGAACGTCTAGGAGACCGCAAAATTGACGTCCTTACAGCTTGAATGTTTTCAGGCATTCGTACAGTCCGAGGACGGCTTGGAGATTTTCTGTTCAATGTTGTACCCATCTGTCTAAATTTTGCCACCCACTGAAAAATTGCTTTCCGATCTGGAATGTCACCGTTAGGAGGAATGCTGAAGGACATTCAGAAGGCGCATTGCGTAGTGACCAAGGCATGTTGCCAACTGAAAACTACAAGGGATTGCCTATTAAAGGACCACCACCTCAATGCACTCGACTGCCTCTACCTCACGCAATGACCTTCAGAAACGTGGTACAGTAATCCCTTGCTATATCGCGCTTCGACTTTCGCGGCTTCACTGTATCGCGGATTTTAAATGTAAGCATATCTAAATATATATCACAGATTTTTTGGTGGTTCGCGGATTTCTGCAGACAATGGGTCTTTTAATTTATGGTACATGCTTCCTCAGTTTGTTTGCCCAGTTGATTTCATACAAGGGACACTATTGGCAGATGGCTTAGAAGCTACCCAATCAGAGCATGTATTACATATTAACTAAAACTCCTAAATGCTATAAGATATGCATCCCGCGCGGTGTTTGTTTGCTTGTCTCTGCCTCTATCTCACCCTCTCTGACATTCTCTGCGCCTGACGGAGGGAGTGTGAGCAGAGGTGCTGTTTGCACAGAAGCTGTTTGCTTAAAAGATACTGACGCTCCTCTAAAAAATGCCGCTTTATTGCGGTGCTCGGCATATTTAAAAGCACAAAAGCACACGTATTGATTTTTTGATTGTTTGCTTTAATCTCACGCTCTCTCTCTGACGTTCTCTGCGCCTGACGGAGGAGATTTGAGCAGAGGGGCTGTTTCAACAGAGGCTGTTTGCTTAGAAGATACTGACGCTCCTCTGAAAAATGCCGCTTTACTTAAAGGCACACGTATTGATTTTTTGATTGTTTGCTTTTCTTTGCGAGCGCGTGCTCTCTCTCTTAAATTCTCTGCTCCTGATGCACACACTCATTTGAAGAAAAGATATATTTGCATTCTTTTAATTGTGAGAAAGAACTGTCATCTCTGTCTTGTCATGGAGCACAGTTTAAACTTTTGACTAAAGGGTGTTATTTCATGTCTAGAGGGCTCTAATAATGTTAACAGTGTGGGAGAGTTTATAAGGGCTTAAAATATATAAAAATAACCATACAAACATATGGTTTCTACTTCGCGGATTTTCACCTATCGCGGGGGGCTCTGGGACGCAACCCCCGCGATGGAGGAGGGATTACTGTACTTCATTTTGGCTCACCCTGTACAACATGTTTCTGTTATTTTCTATTATTTTCTATTTAAAATACCCCTCATAGGAGCAAAGTCTCAATCTGCAAAGACTTTAGGAGACAGCTCACCATGCCATAAGCGTTACATAAAAGGACGTTATGTCATGTACTAAGTTATGACATCCGTATGCCGCCTGTGGTTTGCACAACATTGTATTCTGCAAGTGGCAAATTATTAACAAAATAAACTACAAAGAACAAAGAAAAGGGGAGAATGGCAAAAAAAAAAAACTACCGAGAAATATGCCAAAATACAAGTTAACCTGCATACTTGTAGTCAATCTATAATATAGAATAAGCAGGACAGTAAACACAATTAAGTATACTGAACAATTAGAAAATGTAAAGCATAAATAAATCAATAAGTGCAGAAGAACCAATCTATAAACAGAAAATTATATAATTCCACTAGCCGCGCATGAAAAAATAGAAACCTGCTCAGACATCTCTATATACTGACATTCACTTAGACATTGTTCAGATATGAAGTAATAAGTTCATTACAGCATATTTCCTGATCCTTAACACTTTCATTATTCATGAGCACTTAAGGAAGTTGTAAAAAGTACAATGTGTAAAATTGTTATATTGATTACTTTTTAAGACAAACATTGCCGAGTCATTTTTAAAACTGCCAGTCAAAGCCACTTGCATTATTAAATCTTTGATCCTTGTGTCCTGTCAGTCTTACATAAGAAAAATACTCATGTAGCCTAAACCAAGCTGCATCTTCATTTACTACTAATATTTAATGTGTTTACCCCAGGGATGAATAAGAGTTATAGTTGACTTAAGATATCAAAGCTGTCTGACCGGTGAATACATAAAGTACTGCCTTCAGTTACATATGCCTAAGTAGTTATAAACCATCTTTCTGTTCATTATAACAACATATGCAGCATCATGTGTCATCTTCACAAGAGGCAGATTAATGAAAAACACCTTTTAACTATTCTTTTAGTTTGAAGAGATTATTTTTTTATTAACTAAAGCAATTGTACTTTTATGTATTTTAGGATTTATTAGTTCTTTGCAGGCAGTATGGTGTGGAGATAGGCTTTAGACTTCAAACCCTGAGGTTATGTGTTCAAATCCTGCCACTGATGCTGTGTAAAAATGAGCAAGTCACTTGACCTGCCTGTGCTCCAATTGGAAAACCAAAAGAAAAGTAACCAATTGTATCATAAAAGTTGTAAGTCACCTTGGATAAAAGCATCAGCCAAATAAGTAAATGTAATGTAAATGTAATCTTTTCGGTCCTCCCTGCATGGAGTTTGCATGTTCTCCCCGTGTCTGCGTGGATTTCCTCCGGGTACTAAGGTTTTCTCCCACAGTCCAAAGACATGCAGGTCAGGTGCATTGGCAATCCTAAATTGTCCCTGGTGTGTGCTTAGTGAGTGCGTGCCCTGTGGTGGGCTTGCACCCTGCCCAGGGTTTGTTTCCTGCCTTGCGCCCTGTGTTAGCTGGGATTGGATCCAGCAGACCCCCGTGACCCTGTAGTTAGTATATCGTGGGTTGGATAATGGATGGATGTAATCTTTTCTTACTTGACCTAATGTTAATACTGTAACGACCTTCAATTATGTATCATGGTAGATTGCGAAAGATGTCTGTCTTTTCAGCAGATCACTAGTTACAAAAGTTTGGCCTGCAATATACAGTAGCTGTTAAGATCTCTGAATGATCACCTGAAGAGTAAGCTGGGAAGTGTGATCAGGAGATGAAATCACCAAAAGGAACACATAATGTTCTTGTCATAGTAACAGGCTAGGGTCTTAGGCCCATTTTCATTTAAAAATGCAGACATTAATCTCCATTTTCACTTTTCTCTGCACTACCCCAGCATTTTAACCTCCGAAAACTGACTTTTGAAAATGCTCTTTGGGCTGTATACTTCTGAAAACACAGCCTCAACATTGTGATGTGGACATGAGAAAGTCCAGATTTCTGAACATGCAGACTCTAGTTAGAGTCTGATGGGTTCATTGCTTATTATGTGGTCCTTCCATGATTGGATCCTACTCATTACAATGACTTATTATCTAAATGGTCACCCTTCATGGAAGAAAACCTTATTTCAACACAACGGACATAGAGGAATTGCTTTCCATGGTGCTTGTTGAGAGGTTACCTGTATGCATGTAAATCGCATTTTGTATAGTTTGACTGCTAAATACATGTGCAAAAGGAAAATAATTTAAGGATCGCTACAGTTTTGTGACAAATCCTGTGGCTGGTGACATTACTGTCCCTTCAAGGATTTTTCCAGTGATGTATGCTTCCTCAGTGTAAGAGAGCGTCTATATCACATGCATTTTCAGTTGTTTTAGCGTGGGCGGAAATACTTTTGTAAATAATGAGAAAATACTAGTCTGTATGAAGATTGTTTTCTTTGAAAACACCGTTTTGAACTGAAAATGTAATAATATAGAATTAGCCTTACACCGAAAGAACCAACAGAAACTGAATCAATTAGACTCTAAAACAAAGTTGTAGACAAACATTGTAGACATTGTCAAAAGCCCAATGACTACCTTGTTGTTGTCATCACCACTAATTGCTCTGAGGAAAGAACTTATTATTTCTGAAGGGAATCTAATACTTGTATGAATGATGCCAAGCTCCTCTATCTTATGTAGATGATATTTTGAGTTGCATGACTGGCAATGGCCATAACAGCTATAAATAACATGGCTATGGCCATGCAAAGAGAGATACAAAATGGTGGCAGCTAAACAAAACACAAAATGGAGTTGCATGATTAATGATATAATACAGAAATACACAAAAATAAACATATTTTTTTTTAAGTTAAGCTCAAGAATGTCCACAATGCATATTGACAACATAGTCTGCTCACACTGACAGTTTACTGTGTTAAACAATTGCTTTTGTGTAGCACACCATATTTACTTCACTGCTTTCTGATCTGCTTTATGTTTAAGGATAAGTAAATCGTATGGACACATGCATATCTCTCATGTCAGAGCACTACAAGTCTATCATATAATTCATTATGTATGTTGATACGTAAAAGCATAACAAATTGTTAAACAGATAAAACAGGCTAAAATGTTTATGCTATCAAAGAAGGGATTAGAAACCATGCCTTGCATGATGTTACATTATGATTTCCTGCTAACTGACAAATAACAACCTTTAAGTAACATCTAGATCAGATATTGGGACATTAACTATTTGCTAAATAAACAGGTTCGATGAACTGAATGGTCTCCTCTCATTTGTTATGTTTCATATGTTCTTAAAAGCTGACTACAAATTCACTTGTTGAGGGTGTAGTGTGTACTTTCACAATGTTTCCTTTATTTTTGGCAGCTTTTAATTTGGTTTTGAACTCTGGGTATTTTAATGCCTGGTAGCATTAGCCTGTACTTTTCTGACCTGAACAGTATGACTTCCATAAAAAGAGATTAGGATTTTATTTGTCATTTTTTTGAGGTCCTCTTTAGTTCTCCTTCACACTCAGTATGACCTGTTTTGGTTCCTGGATGGTTTTCTGTTTGGGTGGAGCAGAGACATCAAATAAGGTTGACTACTCCTATTGAGTCAGTCGAGTGTCTTTTAGTATGGTCTACTGCAGGCATGTCAAACTCACTACCATTGGTGGGCCGCTTCGACTGCCATACGTGCGTCAGCAGGCCGCACTGTAACAAATACTATTATACTATTATACAAAGTTACTGTAGCTTTCATTCCAATACTGAAAACTTTAAAAAAATGTAACACTTAAAGTTTAAAGAAAAGCAATTTATTTCCACACACTCTCCATACAACAGCATACAATTAGAGTCTTAGCCTCTTAGCTAGGTCCTTATTATATCATATTAATTAAATTATATTCATTGCTTATACAGGAGTCTTACAGTGTGAGATCTATTTCTTTTGTCCCGACACTTGGCATCTCTTGTTAGTAACCACTTCGTCAATATCAGGCTTGAAATTTTGTGCAGCTACAACTTTTATGAGGGATGAAAGGTGCTCAACAGTAAGTCTTGAGCGATGTGGGGTTTTGGTAGCTTTCATTAACGAAAACAATTGCTCACAAAGGTAAGTGCTTCCAAACATAGATAGTATTCTCGATGCCAACTTACGTATCTGCACATACGAGGGTGGCAGGTAAGCATACAAGCCTGGCACACCAACTTCTTTGTATTTTGCCTTCAGAATAGAATCTGACTGCAGTTCAATCAATTCCATTTGGATATTCTCAGGCGCACTCTCAACGTTGTAAAAGAACAGCGCAAAGTCCTGTTCGTGTGAACTGAAATCACGAAAACACTCACTGAATTCATTGTTCAGTAATTCAAGTTGGAAAACAAATCCTTCAAAAATCTAATTTTACTTTACTAAGTTTACTTCAAAGTTTATATTGTAAAATAAGCCATTATGCAAAAAGCAACCTGATCTACACTAATTTTACAAACTCAAAATCACAAAAATATGTTAATAAACAACACACCAACTTCTCGCGTCCACTTCAGATCTTCAGCTGTAGTCTGCACTAACTGTTCATTACAATACTAGCACAAAATTACATAAAACTAGAGTAAAAAAATGCGAAAATATGCAAGCTATTACTACTCGTGATGGTCAGTTCTGCCCAGTGGCCAGTTTCAGCAGCCCAGCCAGTAGTGTAACCTAGAGAAACAGCAGAGAAAGAATCGGTGGCCCCTTCGCCCGCCAATGTCAATATGGTATCTTATGCACGGCGGATGGGCATGTCTGTTGCAGACACTGCATAGCTGCCTCGTGCTCATGACACGCTTCTATATGTGCATGTCCGTAAACCAAGTGGCGGCCCATGATATTCTCATTACGGCAGAACGTTATAATACTACATATAGCTTACTGCTCCAACTCTAGCGACATTAGTAAATACAGCGTACTAATTAACAAGAAACACAATGTTTTTCGGCCACATTGCCATCAGTTGTGTCGTCATTTTCTCTTTCTGTTTTATATTCAATATATATTGGCGTGGCGGCCCTGTGCCAGTGCACAGTTTGCACATGCCTAAGGCCGCCACTGCTGCAGCCTAGCACTTCAGTTGTGACGTTGCGGCTCATTAACTTTGGTCAAGGCTCGTGGCTATACTAGTAGATGACGTGTCCGGTACCGTAATGCCATGGGAAAACATGCTTTTGTCAGAAGGCAGAAGTAAGAAAAGTCAGTAAGTAACACCGAAGATGCAGAATGATTCGATCACAAACGATAGTAATCATTTTGTACAAGTTCAGTGCTAACTAGGATCTATCATGTGGGCCGCACAGATTTCTGTTGAGGTCCGCTTGCAGCCCCAGGGCCGTGTGTTTGACATGCCTGGTCAACTGTGTCTGGGATGTGTGCATAATGAATTTCTTCAGGGCTCTGATTCCTTGAGCAATACACTTTCAGTACCCAATGTGTCTCTGCCTGTACATCTTCCCTCTTTTGCACACAGAAATGAAGGCAAGATGACTACTGATGTCACTTCTACTTCCGTTCTGGAAGTCCCTTCCCTTCCACCACAGATAGCAGATATCATCCTGCAATACTGGACCCGCATTTGTGTTTGATGGAGCTCTTCACCAGAAGCACTGACCTAATCGTTCAATTTTGTTTAAGATTTTTGCTTTTCTTTTGACCGGCCAGCCGTGCCTTAAATAGAGTTTGCAATAAGGTGTTCCAAATGTTTCTCTTATTTTCTTGTTAACCATTTACAACTGTAATCTGCAGCCCACACCCAACTTTCAGCAGCCACATGCTGTTTAGTCTATAAAGCTTGCCAGTTCCCAGTTTGGCTATTACAATATTGTTTCAGATTTTTGTCCAGTCTGTGGCCACTTATCAGTGATCAGTTCCTATGTGTTTAAACAGCTAGACTGCCCCTGGAGCTGTCTTCTGTGTCCTTCCTGTCTGCCCAATTTTCCTTGAGGGCAACAGCTTTGTGTGAACGTGCAATCAGGCAATTACATCTACAGTAACTGAGGTGTAAAGAATTTCTGATTCTGACCATAGAAAAACTCTTTTAAAAATTATAGTTCCTAACTTATTAAGATATTCTATCGGTCAGAGTTGAGTGAGACAAGATTTTGTTGTTCTTCCACAGAACTTTAATAATGTTGCATTGGAGGCAACATACCATCTGACAATAAACAGTTTGTGCATCTCAGTTGTTATTACTGTTTAAGATGCTCACCCTGTTAATTTCATGAATGTGTTAGATTGTCTATAGCATAAGGTCGATTGAACTTTTTTTTTTTTAAGAAGAATAATTATGGATAAACCAGTGACATCAAATAAAGGTTGACTAAAACTATTTAGTCAGCTGAGTGTCTTTTAGTATGGTCTACTGTGTCCGGCATGTGTGCATAATGAATCTCTTCAGGGCTCTGATTCCTTGAGCAATGCAATTTCAATACCCAATGTGTCTCTGTCTGTACACCTTTCCTCTTTTGCCCACAGAAATGAAGACATCTGGCAAGACGACTACTGATGTCACTTTTGCTTCCGATATAGTGGATTTCTGATCCCTAATGCTTCTCCCTGTATTAGTGGCACTCCTGTTTGTCACACCTACTATATTCCATTTAAACAATATGATGTATAGGGCACAGAATATGCTTACCTGCCACAACAGATCAGTGGTTCTCAAACTTAGTTCTGAGGGACCACTGTGGCTGCAGGTTTGTGTTCTCATCAGTTTAACAATCAGGAGCCATCTTACCTATAATTGATTTTAATTACTGTAAATAGCTGGTCTTTTTTATCTTTTATCTCATATTGAATTAAATAAAATGCAGCTGTATGGGTTTTACACATTTAAGACATATACAAATATTTGTATTTTGCCGTACCTTTAAATGATTAACTCTCTTTTCTATTCTACTGCTGACTCTGGAAGTATGTGGCAGGGCCTACAGCACATCACAGACTACAGGACCACAACCAGCACAATCAGCTCCACAGACAGTCTGCCGGATGATCTCAACACTTTCTACACCCGCTTTGAGAGATCCAGCAACAGCACAGAGTGGAGGCACACACACACCAAACCAAATGGTCTCTTCATGTCAGGTACACAAAGCACTAAGGAAGATCAACCCCCGTAAAGCAGCAGGACCAGACGACATCCCTGGGCGAGCTCTCAAATCATGTGCCAACTACCTGGCTGATGTTCTCTACTCCATCTTTAACCTTTCCCTCAGTCAGCGCATCATTACGTCCTGCTTTAAGACTACGATCATCGTCCCTCTTGCTAAAAAAAGCCCGCCCACCTGCCTGAATGATTACAATCATCATGAAGTGTTTTGAGAGAGTGGTGTTGGCTCACATTCATAGCAGCATACCAGACATTCTGGACCCCCTGCAGTATGCCTACTGGCCCAACAGGTCCACCTCAGATGCCATTGCGGCCGCACTACATTATTCCCTCTCCCATCTGGAGAACAGACTCCTACATCAGGATGCTCTTTGTTGACTACAGCTCTGCCTTTAACACGGTTATCCCCTATAAACTCACCCATAAACTGTCTGCACTTGGCCTGCACCCCACCCTAATGGACTGGCTCCTAGACTTTCTGACTGGCAGGCCACAGTCTGTCAGGGTTGGTAATAGGATTTCAGCCACTATTATCACAAACACAGGCACCCCAGAGGGATGCGTCCTCAGCCTCATCCTCTACACCCTGTTCACCCAAGACTGTGTCACCTCCCACAAAGATAACATGATCCTAAAGTTCGCAGATGATACCGCAGTGATAGGATGCATCACTGGTGGGGACGAGGAAGCCTACAGGAGGGAGGTGGCATCATGGTGTGAGGACAACAACCTCACCCTCAACACAGAAAAGATGAAGGAGATGATAGTGAACATGAGGAAGGAGGGGAGACCTCACTGGCCACTGTTCATCCGAGGGCTTGAAGTGGAGAGGGTGAGCAGCATTAAATACCTGGGCGTCTACATCAGTGAGGACCTCACTTGGACACTTAACACCACACAGCTGGTCAAGAGGGCTCAACAGTGGCTGTAATTTCTGAGGAGGCTAAGGAAGTTTGGTATGTCGACTAAGATCCTCAGCAACTTTTACACCTGCATTGTTGAGAGCATCTTGACCAGCTCCATCACCGTGTGGTACGGCAGCACTACTGCCATGGACCGCAAACACCTGCAGAGAGTGGTAAAGACTGCTGAGAAGATTACCAGGACCTCATTGCCCTCTCTGCAGAGCATCTACAACTGCAGAGTCCGTAGGAGAACTGTCTCGATCCTCAGGGACAACCCACCCCCAACAAGAACTGTTCACACTCTTACCTTCAGGCAGGAGGTATAGAAGTATGAAATGCAGGACTTCTGGGCTAAAGAACTCTTTCTTTCCCAAGGCCATTAGACTCCTAAATAACTGATTGGAGTTTATAACCATGGTTCACCTCATTCTATCTACCTCACACAACTGTATTTGACTTGTCCACCACACACCTACCTGCACAATTACACTTTATACTTTTATTCTGTTTTTATACTTTATGCTGCCTCTGTTACTTATTATCTGTCTGCTACTTATTATTTATGTTCATCTTTATACGTTGGTTTTGTCATTTGGTGTGGACAGCAAAGAAAGAATTTAATTGTACAGGGAAACGTGTTTCCTTACTGTGCACATGACAATAAACTTTGAACTTGAACTTGAATTTTGTTGTTTTCTTATTAACTCGCCTTTTCTCCGAGTAGTTTTCTCTGTTAATTGTATCCTAACAATGACAATAAACAACTAGCAGAGCAAACACTTGAGCAAGCAAATGCTGAAAGGTTGCACCTATGTCAGTGTCAGACTCACTAATGTGCTCATTAGGAAATAGCAGATTAAATAACCATTAAATAACCAAAATACCTGGAATAGCAAAACTTGGTGATAAGAATTGTAAATATCAAGATTAAAAAAAAAAACAATAAATGAAGCCCCACGAAACACACACTATAAAAATGTTTGGTACATTCTAAAAAAATAAACTAACTTTTGTAATTTTTACTTTGGCTCCAAAAAACAGAAACTGTAAAATCCCAGCTTGCTTAATTAGTCCTCTTAAAAACAAAAGTGGGTGGGAAGAAAATGCTGCAGCCACATGGGGTCTCCAGGACTGAGTTTGAAACCCACTGCTCTAATAATATGAAAAGGTAATGAAAAACATATTACAAAATAACATTTAAAAAAACTCTGCACATGATTTCTCACTGTACCACACATTTTTTCCTAGCAATTATATTTCACTTTAACAATGCATTCATTGTTCTCTTTTTATCTTCAATACTCAGACATAATAGAATCCTCTAAATACAGCTTTAAAGATTCATCTTTGTTTCATATTTATTCTAAGAAACATAATTTGCATTTTTAAAAACACAAAACAGACATATACACAGCTGCAACCTGCATTTAAAGCTGTCAAACATCAGTAATATAGCAGAAAGTAAAAAAAAAATAATACTTATGCTAGTAGCCCTCCTTTGCATGGCACACCTAGCAAAAAAATCAGGATATCAAACATTCTGTGCATACAAATCACACGTTTTTATGCCTTAAAATGACAATTCAATATCTGTGGCCTGACTGTGGAGCCACGATGCACTTCTAAAAAATTTAAAAAAATCACATTGGTGTGTAAAAAGGTAAACATGGCGAAACTGATACGGCAGATCACTGCTGCTAGTCTTGAGTTTACTAGGTTCTTGATTCTCACAGATGGTAGTGACACCAGCAGCATGTTCCAGAATGTTCACGTGCATGCAATTACACACATGATACTTATGTGATTTTGCATGTTTCAGGGATTTTGCATTATTTTGTTTAATCTTTCATTCTAGGTTCTGAGTTTTATCTCAATTGCTTCAAGGTTCTCATTATGTCATTTGGTAAATGTGGGTTTATATGTTGGTATATTACATTAGAATGTCATTTTAGATACAAACCATAAATGCAAACAATAATGCAACCATAAATAAATCTTCCTAAGCAAAAAAATGAGTCCCTTTTAATTGAGCTCTGAAAAATCAGCACTTTAGTTTAAATTAAAAAATGCTAAAAAAAAAATGTAAAAAAAAAATTAACAGGGAAAGCTGCCTTGCCCAAGCAAGCATGAATAACAGTCTGTTCCCTGCCTGTAAATCATCCTGCAGCCTCCTTAACTGTACACGTACTGACCTTCTCTTGTTCTAAAGTGAACTTCTTGGCTGGTGAAATGTCCGATTTTAATCCTGGGTCAACCATCACCTGACCTGAGTCTAACACCTCTCTCTCTATCACTGATCACCTCCTAACCGAAACGATGACAATGCCATTTGTGCCACACATGCTCATATGTTGCAGACTCTCCGCAGCACCCGCGTCATCCATCCTATATACCATCATCCGTCATACACCAATTACTTCCTGTGCCACACAATAATTCGTAAACACCATGCTAACACCAAAGGAACACCTGGACAAAGGATGATGGGCAGCAGGCATACGTCTCCACTCGAGTGCCACCCTGTCCAATCCAAGCATGACAATGCGTGACCTCTCACCGTGTGCACCCTTGGAACAAACCGGTAATTGAACAAGAGCCTTTTTTTCTTTTCTTATAAAGATGGTGCCTGCAAAAAATTAAATACAAACGAGGCAAAGTACTTTTAAAATATCACATTGTGAGGCGTTTCCTCACCTCTAGTGAAGTTCGAAACCAAAATGCAGTATCTGTCCTGTATTTCTCAGTGTGAAATCATAAACCAGATATTAATTGATTTGAACTAACTCTAGAAGTAATTCACTGAAAGTTAAAACACAATACACATGTAATGAAAGCGTTCTTTTTTTATCCAATGTTGGCTGACCGGGGAGTGCACAGCGGTGACCTTTTAATACATTGCATCAATGGTGTCGCCCTGAGCGTAGACTCGGCTGGGAATAATGACACTCACTCATAAAATTGTGATGTCCTTACCTTGGGGAAAAAAATGGGTATGAAAAAGAGGTTTTAATTTATAAATGTCTTCATAAATAACTCAAATAAATATTTAAAGCAGAAAAATATGGAATATTTCAGACAAAATTATATAAATGAATGAATAAATATGCAAATAAATAATACTAGAAATGTGTAATGGATTTGATAAAGATTCTGCATACATCAAAATGGTCTTAGTCACAAAAATAGGTTTAGGAATGAAGCATAATGAAGACAGAAACAATAAAACCCTAACCCAAACATAACACCACATAGCAGCTACAGCAAAAGATCTGGGCATCCAGGTTGCCCAGACACATAATGTGTCCACAGACATGAGACATCAATGCCCATAGTTCATGTCAGATGGGGCAAAACATTACAAAGAAAAATACTAATGTGCTCCTAATAGTCTGGGGGAATGTTAATTTGAAGATCAATTGATAGATTTTACTTTTGTTTTGAACCAAAAAGCAATAACAATTTCTTTTTTCTTTTTGTCTGGGACAAATACATTTTATATTCTTTCCTTGCTTTAGAATGAAGACACTTTTTATTATGTGATTTGTAAGAGTACAGGCTGCCTGTTGGTTTCAGCAGCAGCTGCTTTCGTTTCTGAAAAACAATGATGATATTTTGGTGTGACTGTCAAGGCTTTGTTCCCAGCCCTAGCATTCACAGTTCCTCTGCAACACAGAAACACAACCAGCCTAAGCAGCCGAGTGTGAAAGATTCTTGGATCCCAGGAATTGATTAGAAAAGACCATCAACAAAGTAAAAGGCAATGAAATGTGGAGTGTATACTAAAACATTATTAAATGAGTTCAGCTGAACTCATTTTAGGCCTGAAAAGCATCAGGTGATTTGAAATTCCCACCTTGCTCAGACTCCCAGCTCACAGCTAGGTGGAGGCTTTCTTGTCTCACCTATGCAGATGGCCCTGATTCTCATGGGTAGCAGTTGTTAGAGTTTACAGCTTTTAGTCCTGATGGCTGCACAAAAAAAAAAAAAAAAATAAATAACTTTTGACTCAAATGCCTCCTAATTAAAATTGTGCTTTCCTAATTTGATTTTTAAACACTGCAGGTTTTGTTTTTGACTTTCCCCTTTCTCACATTTTCAATCATGTACCTTGTCTTTTATTTTTCAGAAATAGGACATTTTTATTTTTGTTTGCAGCTCCTTGTTGTGTCTATGACTGCAGTTTCTCCAAGTACTTAGATGCTTAACCCCTGCCACCCAAAAGCAATATCATTGAATCCAGGTTCATAAATAAAAAGATACTCCCTTTACATTTAACTTTTGGCCATCTGGAACCTGATAGTTGTAGAGTCCTTCAGAAAAAATGCTAACATTCAGGTTTTTGTTAAGTACTCAAAAGATAAAAGTTGTATAGCTTCTTATGATTTTGAAGGGAACAGAAAGTACATACAAGGAGGAATCAATACAAAGTAAAGGTTTCCAAGGAGCTTTGCTTAACATGTCATTGGTAAAATGGATATTGGCGTATTGGCTGAAAAATGAGAGACATGGATTAAGGTCCTTTTATAAGTGTGAGTTAATTGTAAATTCTCTTTCTTTCACAAAGTGTTTTGTACCTCAGCTCTAAAATATTAAAGTTTGTAGACTACTATTATGATTCAACATTGTAAATCAGTTTCAAATAACCAACTACTTACTTTTTCATACTGTTAGTTTTCAAGTATAAAAACACCATAACACATCTCACTTGATAATGCTTGATTTGTTAGTTACTATTTAATAAAAAAAGCAATGAACAGCAATAAACAGACATTCAATCTAGTGATGCACTAATGGTGAGTTTTTTTTCACTCAACTGAGAAATTCTGTTTACTTACTTTGATATGAGAGATAAGACTTTTCATGACGGACAACTGTCAGACTTGTCTAATTTACCGACCAATAACGTACTGCTTGATGGAGACAGTGATGTTCAAAGGGTTAATAGGTACAACTAGTTCAGCTGCAATCTTAGCCCTTATTTTTTTAATTGTCAATTTTTCTCCAATCCTGTCATGGTACATAAAATACAAGACATCAGACAAGTGAGTTCCCTGTTCTTCATCACTAAATTATATGCATTGTATTTCAGGTTCATTGGTTGTCATATCTTAGGCACACAGAGACCCCTATGAATAAAGACAAAATGACTCCTTTTTGATTTTATTGGAATGATCCTTGCTGGATCTTTTTCCCCTTGCCCTTAGAAGGGAAAACCATGTAACTGGTTGTAAAAAAGTAAAACATTTGCATAAAATCTCAAACATAACTATTAAATAGCACAATTAAAAACATTGGTGAGTGCTGGGAATACATTTCCATAGGATAGAAAGAAAAAAAAACAACCTCTTAACTCTTTTAGGAAGGATGTCGACTTTTGTCGACAACAGGGTTGAGGGCAGATGATTACTAAAGTCGACATCCATGGGTAGAGGGTGATGATCAGCTGTAAACATTGACAGAACTCACCATTAATTTATAGGTAGGACGTCCTTGCTAGGAGGAATGTCGAATCCCTGCATGTGCATGAGTAGCATAAACAATGCCTAGAATGGCATCAACATCTGGCGAGAAAGCAAAGCGAAGGCGCAAGGCAAAATACTCATTGGATGACGTTTTATGTTTATTTTATTATTTTAAATTTGACTCTGACTTGTCGGACTACAGTTTTGGTGCAGGTGATCTGGAGATCGAGATCTAAAATGAAAGTGAGGAGCAGGTGTTAACTGTGCTGATCGGTCCAGAGCTGATCTGCCGATGCCACTGCCATGCACCTGCTGACACTGAGATGGCTAACATGATGAAATAAGGCACTGCATGCAGCAACAGATGTTTTACATGGATATATGTAAAAAACTGCTTTGTTTGCTTTTCAGAAAATTGAATTTTTTGGAAAAATATTCACTACCTGGGAGAAAAGGAAAAAAAAAAACAGCCCTAAAAGAGTTAAAAAGAGTAATGTAATATTCCATACTGGAGGCTTGGGAAAGTACCACGTTTTCACAGGAAAACAATTGGTGAGCATTTGATAGTTATATATAAATATATGGAGGAATATTTTGGACAAAATTAGATAAATCAATATGCAAATAAATAAACATGTTGTGAAATGTGACAATAAAATATAATATCATATATGAGTATGATATATTATTATATATTTTATATCTATACTAATAAACGGCAAAGCCCTCACTCACTCACTGACTGACTGACTGACTGACTGACTGACTGACTGACT
>JANRMT010062841.1:42283360-42366768 GCA_026402145.1 Polypterus bichir lapradei
ATATATATATATATATATATATAGATAGAGAGAGAGAGAGAGAGAGGACAACAACACTCATATCAATGACAAAACAATTACATTAACAATCATGTTACGTTATTTTTAAAATATTTCCTTTTCTTTTTCATAAGTTCTTTAACACACTACTTCTCCGCTGCGAAGCGCGGGTATTCTCCTAGTTAAATATATATGTTTAATTATTTCTTAATTTATGTATTTTAGTGATACACACACACAGCATGAAATATGCCTTGAAATGAAAACTGTCACTTTCACTCATCATAGTTGAGAGGGTGGGTTCTAGTGATTACTGTTTTTATGATTGGTGAATCATTATTATGAAAATACTTCAGAAGCAGACTCCTGATGAGGAATTTGCAGATTCTTGAATTAAAGTAGCCACTTTGCACAATAATTATGCATTTGTCTCTAGCACAGATGTGCACAGTGACATCTTTGAGTGTGCGCATGAACCACAGGATTTCCTATTCCAGCAAAGTGCGTATGCCCACCATGCAGACAATTCACCAATCAAAACACAGTACTCGTTAGAGCCAACCGATTCAACATTGATGAGTTTCATTTTAGGGCTTATTTCATGGTGCATGTGTGTCACTGAAATAAATGAAAAAATAATCAAATACATAAAGATAAATACAAAAGTAACAAAAATATATTTCATAAAACATTTATGCATATTCACGTTTCATATTGTTATTGTTTACTTACTGTTTTACAGTTCACAGTACTTTAATTTATTTGCATACATATTTATTTTGTTTTATCCAACATATTTATTACATATTCTGTATAGGTAAAGGAACATTTACAAAATTGTCTGCAATGAGGCAACAGGTGACTGGAAGAAATGGAATAGCTTCAGAAGAGTTAAAATTCTTCTGAGTTGAACTATACTATGCTACTCTGTTGAACATCTTTTCCAAAAGTTTGTTTTTTTAATGTTTATGGGAAGATAACTCTGAAAATAAGAAAACCAAAGCCATCAATTGGCTAGTATATGACAGCAAGGAAATAAAACGTTTTCTGTATCTTGTCTGCTGCCATTCATACTTAATTCTAACCAGTTTCATTATGAGACCTAGCTTAATTAAACTTATTGTCTCACTGAATCTACATTGATCATGCTATCTGGAGACTGTAGCTCAGGAGTTTGTGTTTTTAGAGGACATTCCAATGAATTTACTACCCTGAATTCACTTAAGGTTGTGTTATCGTATTGCTTTTAACATATAAAGAAGCTTACACTAGATTAAAACTAAATTAGATTCTAAGGATGGGCTATACCTATATTATTACTTTTTAATATCCATCCATCCACCCATTATCCAACTGCTATATCCTAACTACAGGGTCACAGGGACCTGCTGGAGTCAATTCCAGCCAACACAGGATGCAAGGCAGGAAACAAAAACCCCGGGCAGGGCGCCGGCCCATTTTTAATATCTAATGGGTAATTTTTAATAAAGATTAAGCATAATACTATTGGTGGCTTCAGAAAACAAATGCCAAGGGTTTATAACAATAAAATAAAAAATGAAAAGGTTGCACTAATAAATTTCTTGAGTGCAAAATATAATTAGAATAATAAACACAATTGCATATTAGATGAAAATCTAATATGCTCCAAACGATCATTTTTAAGTGAAAACATTGTCTTTTTTTGTGACAGAATTTCAATCTCTGAAAGGTTTAGGCCTCATCAGTTTAGTTTGTATCATTTTTGTATGGCAACAGTTTGCAGGCAGATTATACCGATCTCTCGTTAGTCCTGCAAAGGGATAAATAAACTTTTATTCAATGCTCATGGAATGATTAAACTTCTTTATGTTATTTCAATTGCCTAATTTTCCGAAATTAATGCATTCATTTCATGCAATTAATTTTCATATTATTAATACGTATAAGTAAGATTATTTGTCCACAAGAGGGTACTCACGTTACATGCCTCTTGTTCAGAATTTTATTTTCTAGGCATAATTTTTTTTTTTTTTAAGTATCAAAGGAAACATTTATGCTGTTCTATTGGATCAGATATACAATTTCAAATCATTAATTCTAGCAGCAATTAAAATCAGTAATTACTGCACTGCACAAGTGTCAGTTTCTTCTTGAGACTTAAATGAACTGTCAATGATTGTGAGTTCATGCACTGTTTGATAAGAAGTCACGTCCAGGGGCTGTCAGAGAAGTAGTGGTAGAATGACATTGAATGTTACAGACCCCCACAGCCAAACTCAGAAACAAGGATACTGTGCCTGGTTGCTAAGGCATTGGCTTACAGGCAGAACGCTACTAGTTTAATCCCTGTTACCTGCTCTCTGGCTGACCCTAAACAATTCACTTAAATTACATATGCTTGTTTTTTGTGTAATTTCTGAATTTAACAGAATATCAGATAATTTTTTTTAATGTTGTTGTTGTTCTAATTATTTTGCAGTTGCAGTGTGAAGTGTAGCAAGGTAAAAATTGCTTGTGTGACATTTAGTCTACAGGTATTGTAATGCAGTGGCTAAAGAAATACCACAATGCTTTGGTTAAATTCCCACCTCTGATGTTCTGTGTGACCCTGAACCTGTCCTTGCATGTGCTCTGACTGTAAAGAAAATGCAGGTTACTATGTTATATGTGTTACTATGTATCTGCCATTTAAAGTATAATTTCTGCTATAGAAGTTTCATATATTAGTATAAAAGAAAGGTTTGCTATTTATGAAAATGGAATTAAATGCTTGTAAAAAGGAAAGCATATCAAGTTGAACATGTGACTCTAAAATTTGGCATGTTATAAAATTATACTTTATCCAATCCAAAATCTCTAACCTTCTGTTCAATGTCTCAGGCTAAGATTAAACACAATAAAATTGGAAAAATTGTGACAATACAATGCATTAAAGCATGTCCCTACTACTGTAGTGCTGAACAGCAAAATTCACCAAAGTGTTTTTCTCAATAAATTTACTGCGTTTAACCTGACTGGGTGACTTTGTTGGGTGAATTTTTCCACTGAAACTTTGCCACGTGTGATTTAGATGAAATAATTTTTCCCAGTATGCCATGATGCTTTGCAAGGCCATTATGACATCATAGAGTTGTTGCAGCCAATGTTAGCTGTCACAACCAAATTTGCATAGAACTTTCATTTATGTGTACTGTAAGTATACTCCATCTCACACTTTATGGCGCTGCCTGATTTGCGTCGCACACGCATGAATAATTTACGACGTACGCACACATGTGTGATGTCGCTACCCAATCTCTACTTCAGCTCCATTTTGTGTCAACAGTTTGCATAATGTATATTATTTCTTCCTTATCCTCTGTCTTGCATTCAAATCATTTTTGGTTAAAGCAGCATCAAACCATTTGAAAAGAATTCAGTGTTTTTTATTTTCCCATTTTAATGATGTTGAATTTACTAGTAAACTTTCAGTTCTCCATAGTAAGTAATCCAATCCTAAAGTAAAGACTAATAGACTGGATATTGCTTTGCTCCCTAGACAAGCCTCTGTGTCAATACGCTGTGGACAATTGAGGGCACTGCTGCCTAGTGAAACCCAACAGACAGATACTCCGGACACAGGTTTAAAAGCACTAAGAAGATTTTTAATCCTTTTCTTCACTGTAGTGCCTCCAAAATACAACATCTACCAAACACACAATGAATAAACACACTCCCTCCCAACTCTGGCTCGCTTGCTGGGTCTCCACCAGTCCTTTATACTGGAAGTGCTTCTGTCCTTCCGTCCATGTGCTTTGTCAGCACTTCTGGGTCAGATGGAGAGTTGTATATGGGAAGCAGAAATTCCTGTGTCTCCCTGTAGCATCACCTGGCGGCACCCACGGTAAAGAGCAGGGCTGTGAAGTCGAATTCCATATCCCATTGTGCCCTGCGGGAATCCAGGGCACTGCTATGCTGCAGGGAAGTCACCATCTAGCGTCCTGGGTGTGTTGGCCGGGTTGAGCTGCCGGCCGTCCATCACAACACTCATATAATCCCACTGAATGGTGATCCTGCTTTAGAAGTACTCTCAGCAGCAAGGCGGGTAATCCTTGTGTAAAAAGGTAGCCAGTTTCAGTTTATTTTTATTTATTCAAATTCTGAATGATAGTTTGGTAATATGCCATGCCTCAAAAATTTTCAAATCAAAGGTTCATTAAAGAAAGTATTTTTAGGATACCACTGAGTACAGCCAAACATGTCATAAAGACCAAAACATACTCGTTATCCATCAGTTGCCCCAACATTATCATTTATCAGTACTTTATATTAATGTATTTATTTAATGTCACATCACAACATATAAGATAAAGCAAAAACTTTTGTGACAAGCCCCATAACCGTGCAGTGGTAAGATTGTGCAAAATTCACATGCACAAAAACTTGCAAGCTTGTGTCACACATGCACATCAGAGGATCACCTTCTGTGCTTAGCTGAGGTATGTAACACCAACCCGGGATGAAAGAGTGCACTGTCGCTAATTGTGTCATCTTTCTTCCTGTCTAAAGTGCTGAGAAGATGACTAGTGAGGGCAACTGACTCCACCATTTCCGGTCCGACCCTTATAAAGTCCAGGTGCCCCCAGAAGGAGGTGTCTACTTGTGGACTGAGCACACCACTGGACAGAGCTCCTACAGAATCAGGCTCAATTCAGCCCCAAAAGCTATGTTTGGTTGTTTTGTGTTTAAGCCTTTTGTTTTCCTGTGCTAAACAGCGCTTGTTTGACTTTAGAGACTTAATTGATTAAATGAGACAAGAGAGAGAAGCTCACCTTAAGCGATTTGTCTGGTAGTTCCAGTGCCTACTGCAAAGCTTTGTGATTGAGGGCAATGCAGTTCTTTCACCATGTGGTGAAGCATCTAGTTAGAGAGCTCCCAATGATGCTATTGTAGAGTGTTCTGAGGAATGTTGTGGGGAGTCAGGCCAAACCTTTTTAGCTGTCTGAGGTAGAAGAGATGTTGCTTTCCCTTTTTCACCAGTTTTTCCGTATGCACAGCCCATGTGAGGTCCTCTGTACTGTTTACTGTACACCAAGGAACTTAAAACTGTTGACGCTCTTCACAATGGTTTCATCGGTAGTAATAGGGGTGTTTACTCCTCTCTGCTTCCAGAATTCGATAGTTAGCTCCTTGGTCTTAGCTACAATGATGCAAAGGCAGTTCCTCTGGCTCCAATATGTCAGGGCTTTGACCTCCTCCCTATATTCAACCTAATCCCCTTTTGAGATGAGGCTCACTACCATTGTGTCATCCTCAAATTTTGGCTGTTTGTAAATGATCAAAAGGTTTTTGAATAAAGTAGCAGTAGTAGCTGGTAGGACGAAGAGAGGGAGATATACCGTAAAATTCTTCAGTATAATTTCAGCTATTAATGATTGAGCTTTAAAGTTTATTTCCTGGAGCTGATACTGTGCAAACAAAATACAGAAGGCAGGACTATAGTGGAAGTGCCAGTGTTTGTGGAAATGCTATACCATCACACTTTGTACTCTACATACACTAGGTGACAATTACTAAAACTGTGCCTTGGCTGAAGGTGTTATTGTCAAATCATAGCAGTGTATGTGTCAAAACAAAACTTTCATTTCATCTGCATACTCAAAAACCTTCTGAATGTTAATTGTGCGTTTAGTCTAAATTTAAACATACTAGTCTTATTAGAATGTATGTCACGTAAGCACCAGCAGCTCCTCAAAATGCTTTTAATTTTCCTGTTTTGCTATTACATATTTTCACATTTCTGTTATCAATGTTTATTGATTACTATTTTAACTCATCTCTTTGATGCTGGAACTTGCGTATGTTGACTTTATTGCTACCATTGAGAGACACAGAGATCTGCAGAGCTTTCTCAAAAAACGGGCCCTTTAAGTCCAATCCATCTTTGAAAATTAAAATGCAAATTATCCCTTAACAGGCATGCTAATTATCTCAACATTAGTTTGAAACCAGTTTAAAGCCACAATTCATCTAAAGTACTGCAAATATTTAACTCAGGCAAGCTTACATTGTCAGATATCTGCTATTCATATAGCAGGTGCGTCATCTCCAATCAGTTAAATAAAAAAGAATAAAAGGATTCAGCACATTGTACCCTTAGTACGCTCTGTTCCAATTTCTGCACTAAATATAAAAATATGACAGCTTTGAAAATAAGTTAAAGAGGCACAACAGTCTAGTAACTTTTTAAAGTGAATTGAGATAAAATGTTTTTATCCAATTTGTTTTTGAAAAAATATTTTAAAATGTATCAGATAAACATAAAAAGCAAAGGGTATAATAGACTAAAGTAGCAATCTAAATTACGGGTAAGAAATTTATTTTAGACTATTAGAGATTAAAAAAAAGATCCATCTAGGAACAGATTCTGTGAAAAATCCTGCCTAACCTTATCTTAGCATGTTAAGAAATATCAAAATTAAAGAATTTTCTAAGCTTACAGCTTCTAACTTCCCCTCCATTTAACCTGTTCAACTAATTACAGCTTTACTGTTGGCATGGGTCTTCGGCTGAAAGCAGTTCAGACCTGCCAAATTACTTATAAAACTGGATATAATAATACGCATTTTCATCTTACTTAAGCATTACTTTATTTAATGCAATTGATGGCATTATTTTACAAAGTTTATGGCTATTTTTAAATAATGAAAACATATCTGAAAATGGTAGCAATAGTTGCAGATAGGAAAAAAGAGGAAGAATATATACTATAACATTTTTCAGTGTAATTTTAGCTATTAATGGATTAGATTTAAATCTTTTTTTTCCTGGTGCTAATACAGTATAAACAAACATTGTGCACAGTAGCAAAATACAAAATGCAGGACAAAATAAGAAATAATAAAAATAATTAAATGTTTTGTTAGAGTAGACTCAGTACAGATATCTGGTGCTGTCGTACCTTCCATTTAAAACTTTAACAGTTCTGCTGTAAAAACTACATTTAGTGCTACTTCATACAATGAGTTCACTGAAGACACTTGCCATTTATCCACACCTACAGTATCTTTCTTAATGCCCACCTCACCACCTAATATGGAACCTATCAATAGTCATCTCCATATCTAAAAAAATAGAAAATAGAAAATTTCCTTTCATCTGATGCTTTTCTTGGATTTGCCTGACAACACAAATCACATCTGTTGTTCCCTTGCTAGGCAAGAAACCAAACAAAAATTTGCTTTGCTTTGATCGCTGATTATTTTCTGTAGCACTCTCTCATCTTCCTTCATTACCTGCTCCAAAAGCTAATTGCTTGATATGACCCACAGTCCAAGGGATCACCTTTTCTATTCTATACCAGAATGAGCACATTTCTTCTCCAACCTTCAACAATTCTGTTTCCTCACACACAATTATGTTGCAAATGATTGTCAGCCATTCAACTCCAGGACTTTCTCCAGTTGGACCCACTGCTTTACCTCTCTTCATCTTTTCCAGTCCTTTTGCAGATGTTGTCCTGAGTCAGTAAGTTTACCATGTACTTCTTCCAGGTTTGCCATTACAATCAATAATGATATCACCTTTGGTATTTTTCAGCAGTTCACAACTGCTACATTTTGTCTTTTTTCTCACTTGCATATTCCCGTCTCTTAGGTTCTTCTGCCCTCTCACAACTGCTTTTTTATCATTTTAATTTGCTTCCTAATAGATTACTCTGCCACGATCTACCTTTATTTTCTGCAACCAGTTATAGCAGCTACTCTTTTACTCAATTGCAATCTCTACTTTAGCATTCAACCAACATGTTTCCTTATATCTGAGCACTCTCTTTGTCCTTCCTTCAACTTCCAGATTAGATGCAAGCAATGCTGTCATACACAACTTTCTACAAGGATCAGCTTACCTCACTAACATATTGTCTGTTGTGCTCTCTGGTCCTCCAATTTCATATGCTACCAACTTATTTTCCACTTGTTTTTTTAACACATAACCTAGTCTCACTGAAGCAAGATGTATAATATATAATAAACCTGAACATTATACCTGGGCCCTGTACAATGGCTTACCCTGCACTCTGAACCCTCTGGATTAACAAAGTAAATCAAAAAATAAGAGTCACAAGAGACGCAGATTTCAGTACTCAAAACACCCAAATCAACAAATCTGCCTTACGGCACCAGCAGATGCACATGTTGTACAAGGCTGTCCTTCCTACAACTTCTGAGTGCACATCTTAACAAATAACTAAAGAAACTTAACCTTACTGTCTTACTGGAAATGCAAACATGCATGACAAAATAGCTGCTTCATTTTAACACGTATAGACCACAATGCTTATCTAAACTCTATTTGTTTGCTGTTGTTATGTCAGATATTGATGCAATAGTTAAAATGACAGAAAGATATTGTAGCAGACAGAGGCACTTCTCAAACATGTGGAGCCCAGTAGCTTTGGTGGTCTACGTTATGTGTGTGTGTGTGTCTGTCTGCACTGTTGCCACGCACATTACACTGTACAAATTAATTATTAAGCTTCAGTTACCTTGTGCTACTGAGCTCCTGAAGGGATTAGAGCAATTTTAGCTTTTTATTTTCTCTCAGCGTCAAGTTTTTTGTTTAGTACCTTTTGCCCTGTCCCTGACACCCTGGTGGTGGTTTAAAATGCACGGACAGGAGAAATTGGGGGCAGATGTTTTTAGGAAGGGGCCCTGTGGATGTAGCCTTTTCAGTACAGGATTTCGCTGCTGTTCACTACACATTTTTTAACGGGTTATCCCCAAATGTGTTTTCTCATTTGAGAATCACTGCTGGCCCCTCAAGACTACACACAACCATTTCCATCACATTACCAATCCCCAGAATCATTGCACACTCAGCAGCTTCATTGTAATTTACACTGAACACATTTCCTAATATGCAGACAATGATGAGGGTAAGAAATTCAATGTTAACTAATATAATCAATAACGTAATAATAATCTAAATCACATTTTCTTCCTGGTTAATGGTGACTGTTAATTACATTATGTATAACAATAAAAATAAATATTAATTGAATTTTCAGTTCAATTTTTCTAAAAATTAAGCAGCGTTGCGCTCCTCTTCTTGTTTTAGAATAACATTGACCCTCACAGTCTGTTTTTTGCCTTCACAGGAAGATCACCATGGCCAGCATTGAGTATTTCATTACATAATATTATCATAAGAGTTAATAAGCTTTTTTTAACAATGTATAATTTGGAAACTGATTTAGTTTATATTTCCTATGGTTTATATCGCTTGATACTTGATCTCTTCCAGCTCATTTATTCTGTTTTTAGAATTTCTTTTGTGTGATTATTAAATTCTGATTTATATTATACAGCATCCACTTATATTTTGAATGCTGTTTTTAAATCACATTGTTCTGCAGGCTTTATTCCTGTCTACGTTTACTCAATAAGATATATTAAACACGTTGCATGTAGTATCTATTCCATAATTACATATTCATATATTACTAGCAGCATTTACAAATAATATGCATGCTATGGAAAGCAATGCAAATTCTCTTCTGGAAATGTATATATGTAATATCATATGACAAGTTGGGATGGCTTGAATTACTTTTATGGTTTAATCAGATGGATGATGCATCAATTGTCTTTATAAAGCTCAGGAAAAACGGAGACTGGTGCCCTTTTAATGATAGTGTTTTGTTTGTACGTTGACAAAGCTGTCTTGAACAGGGATGGCAGTGTTTCATTTTTGTCAAGGGAATAGAATCTACATGAATTATTATACAGCAGCTGTGTTAAAAACATTGTTGGTGTGTATTGTAAATGATAACAGACTTTGTGATCTGAAATTACTGACATTTCCCACACTACTCAATGCTTTGGGTTTTGATTGCCAATGAAGCCTCTATATGTACATAAATATTCAGGAAACCAAAATGTTTTTAAAGTTAGTGTTATAAAGAATATACTTGTTATTTATTCAATGACTAGCTGTGCTACCCGTCTAAGACAGGTTGAAATCTAAGTAATCAATGTAGACCTTATGAACGTTTACAGTGCACTATGTAAAGCATATGTCTCTGTTACTATAGATGCCATTTTGTATGAGATTCATAGAAGCAGTCTTAATGTTAGTGATGCTCCATCTATTACAATGACAAATGCAATACATTTTATTACTAAACATGTTTGTGATGTCTCATCTTTTGGAATGATAGAAACACAGTAAATGGGCAGACACACAGACATTTGTCCTTTTATTAAGGTGGATTTTGTCTAAATACTTACATCTTGCATTGTGATCAATCATATACTGCAGATTGTCTTTATCTACAGTATATGCTAATAATTTGCCATCACACTTATCGTACTTCCTATTTGACAATAAAGACGTAGTTTACTGCAGATTTAATGATGATGAAACTAAAGGGTCTACTAAATAATGTGATATCTACCTCCTTATCTAAAGTACAATAACAAATTTGTTTGATGAATAACTAACGTAAACGTGTCACTGTTAACCAGTTGGCAGTCAATCAATTAAACTGTTTTTCTTTTCTTTTTTTTGCAGAACATGCTATCACAAAATGTTAGACAAAGAAAACAATGATATAATTCAACATAAAAAGATATTTTAAACAACATAAATTACATGAAATGTCTATACATGTGATCATAAATATTACAGTAGACTAGCAGTAGGTGTAGAATCAGGAGTAGTACAGAGTCAGTTACACAGCAAAGGTACTGGTATAACTAATTAAAATGCAAGAGAACTGTTTTGAGAACCATATAAATAGCCAAAAAACAAGAGGACTCACTTCAGGATCATGTGGCCTGGATTATAAATTTGCAACACAGGACACAAAAAAGAAAACACCCTGACCTGGACACCAGTTCATTGCAGGGCACAAAGACTAATATACCAGGAACAATTTGTTTATAATAACATGGAATCTTGAATCTTTAAAGAAATACTCCATCTAAAAATCATCATTTTTATCTGTTACTTACCCCATATAGTTTGAACGGATGGGTAAAAAAAAATCTAATATCATGTAGAAGTGGAGTGGTGGCTCTGTGGCTAAGGATCTACACTGATAACTAGAAGACTGCTGTTTCAAATCCTGTTATTGCCAGAAGGGGTTCTACTGCATTGGGCACCTGAGCAAGGCATTTAATCTGAAAATTGTTTTAGGGGTGCTGTGCAATGGCTAACTCTAAGTCTGACCCCCAAAGGTGATGCAAAAAGATAATTTCACCTCAAAGATTAATAAAGTATATTAAATCCAAAAAAATCAAAAAGGAAGAGAAAAAACTTTATGATATACTGTAATAAAACCCAGTGGACTATCTTACAGACAGACCTCAGTATGTGCGTCTCAGGAACTGCACGTCTGACATTGTGGTCAGCAACACAGGAGCGCTGCAGGGGACTGTACTTTCTCCAGTTCTGTTCAGCCTATATAGATCAAACTTTCAATACGATTCGGAGTCCTGCCACGTGCAAAAGTTCGCTGATGACACTGCTATTGTGGGCTGCATCAGGTGTGGGCAGGAGGAGGAGTATAGGAAGCTAATCAAAGACTTTGTTAAATGGTGCGACTCAAACCACTTACACCTGAACACCAGCAAGACCAAGGAACTGGTGGTGGATTTTAGGAGGCCCAGGCCCCTCATGGACCCTGTGATCATCAGAGGTGACTGTGTGCAGAGAGTGCAGGCCTATAAATACCTGGGAGTGCAGCTGGATGATAAATTGGACTGGACTGCCAATACTGATGCTCTGTGTAAGAAAGGTCAGAGTCGACTATACTTCCTTAGAAGGTTGGCGTCCTTCAACATCTGCAATAAGATGCTGCAGATGTTCTACCAGACGGTTGTGGCGAGTGCCCTCTTCTACGCAGTGGTGTGCTGGGGAGGCAGCATAAAGAAGAAGGACACCTCACACCTGGACAAACTTGTGAGGAAGGCAGGCTCTTTTGTAGGAATGAAGCTGGACAGTTTAACATCTGTGGCAGAGTGACGGGGGCTGAGCCACTATCTATAAATTCTGCTTAGTAAATGATTCTTATCACCGAGACATAACTTGTTTGTAATAGAATAGAACATGTTAAAATTTATGAAATAATTTGTTCCAGTCTGCCGGACTTATTTATGTAGTAGGACATTTTTATATTGGGTAAACAATTTACATGATACACCCTTTTAGTATGGGGGCCAAGGGCACATCATTTTTCATGTCTTACTCCTTCATTTAGAAGTGGTATATTTCGGCAAACAGTACATAAGCCACACCATATTTTATACAAAAATGCTTAGATGAAAGTGGCTTAATGACTTTTATTCTTCACATGTTTTTTACATTGCAAAATGTAGGAAATAAAGTTAATTTTGTAGTATAAAAGGCAACTTGACATTTTAACTGTTCTTTTTAAGCAAGACTTAAAAATAATTAACTTTAAAAGAACTACCACAGCGTCCCATTATGTCTGATGAAGCATATGCTTGTGTGTAAGCGAACTATACTGTATTGTATGTCTCACAGATATGTTACTATAATTACATTTTTGTTGTTCAGATACAGAAGTGTCATTAATAGGTGAAACAATTAGCAGCTTCATGACCTTTAAAGAAATCTGTAACCTTGACTGAAAGTGCTGTGAATTGGAAAACCTACATTTTTAATCAGGGATTGCATGTTTTTAAGGGGCATTATGTTCAAAACTTTATTCCTTTCACGACCAGACATGCTGTTTTGCTTGTCTAGATCAGGACCTAGAGGGATCCCCAGGTTATCTGTCTCTTTCCCAGGCTAAGGGGTACGAGATTTAAAGGCAGTGGTGATCTTAGGGCCCTTAAGTTTCATCCTGCAGTTCCAGACCTCTGAGTCTAGCAGCTAGTGAAGGGGCTTTGACAGGTTAGGTTTACATGGTATAGTTCTTACGCCCACATAGCCATGTATTTTTGTCTCTAAATCCCTAACGTGACACTCTCATGCCTTGAACTGCAGACCAAAAAAATGTAAAAATCAAGACTAAATTAATATTAAAAGATTTGATCTTATTTATTATAGCACATAACAAAATAGGAGAATTCAAATGATATCTTATTTATTACAGGCTTACAGTATCTCCGGTTTTAACTATTAATTTCTATAACGCAGTCAAAGTATAAATAACAGTTTTATAATAATTCAGCAGCAAAGACACAGATTCAGAGCGGTGGCCTTATCATTTCACCTTCTTCAAAAAGAGCTCACTCTCACAGGTTGTTTTTTGAAAATGGACACTTAATTCAGTTGTTGCTTTACTGACACTTTTGTAAAGAGCTCAAGTCAGCTGCTGCTGCTACAGACACTTTCATCGAGTTTTTCCTTTATCTCTGCTGCTTATGGACACATTGCAAAGGGTTCTCTCTCCAGCTAGAAATCTTTTTCTTTTCATTTTCACTTGAGGATATATAAGTTGTAACAGGACCGTCTAAAAAAATATCATCTGCATCCTTGATGTTTTTAACTGGACTGAATGAAGACTGAATGAACACAACCAGATTGTATGGATTTTTGTATTGCTATTATTTGCTGCTGCTGGATATGATGCAAATACATATAATTTTTAAGTAATATCATAAGCCTCACTTCCCTGTTTGATTGTTACTAGCATGCTGAGCAACAGAATTGTCCATTCCATGTCTAATTCTGGTACATTAAGAGCACGAGAGCACACTCTTGTGAAGCCCTTTATTGGTGGTAAACTGAGTTGAACTAAAGATGTGTAAGTAAAGACAGTCCCAGCAACAACTTGACATTATATGTCCCCAGGGTTAAATATGTAGAGTATAATACACACAGAGATATTAGAGGTGACAGTTGTATAGCTGGTTTTGACGTTTCTTCCTATCCTCCATTAAGAAAAGAGCCTAAGAGGTTAGTTGAAACCTTTTGTGTTAGGTGCATGTCAGAGGTGATCTAATAACATGAAGAAACACTGCTACATGGTAAAATTACCAATATTAATTTGACACTTAAAGTGTGTACATGAGAACAATGTTTTCATATATGCACTTTCACACTATTGGAGTTAATTTAACACTTGTAGTTTTGTTGTGAATAGACATTTAACTGATTATGATTCGAACAGCATACATTAATAGTTTGGAATTAATTTCAAATGTTAAGAAAAAAAAACAATTAACATACTGGAAGAAAATATAAATGTTCACAGATTAAGGTAAAGTTCATATTTTCCATATTGTTTATTGCTGTGGTTGCAGCAGGGTTAGTGGTAGGTTAATATTGCCACATGTGATCTAACACCATTTTTCAGATGTAGAATTCTAACTAAAACAAAAGTTGTCGTTCTTTGTAATAAAATACCATAGACTGTACCTACAGAAACATGTAAATGTTTCTTCCCCTTATTTTGTGATTTAAAAATTGCAATGGAAAAATGATTCCTATTTTTTCATTTTCTGAATGTTACTAAGCAACAGCACATTTTTACATGAAGAAAGGTCAAGATATAATTGGGAGAAGCTGAATATTACTGTTTGTCTTTGACCTGATGTGCTTTTTGCTGTGACAAAGTTTTACTTTGAATGACTTTAGATTCATATTCTAGGTGATCATCTGAGTTTTTCTGTTGCTCAAGAATGCACCTAATTGCTCTTTATACTAATGGATCAAGAAACAGGTTGTCTTTTGTTACTTGACACCTAACACAAACATAGCACATTCTTTGTAAGTTTCAGAAAAGCTAATTCATATTTAAAAACTGAGAGAACCATTTGGATTGTTGCTGAAATATTTTGGAGCAATACTCGGTTTGAAAATAAGTCAAAAATAAATGATGTGCTGAGTAACTTGCCCTTATAACTCATAAGCACATGATGTTCAAAATAATTTTTGCTAAGGCGTGAATAATGGAAAGAAAAGGTAGAAATCAAACGATACTGCATAAAATAAAAGTTCAATGAAAGTTCAAACACTGGAAAGGGATAAGTAGTTGATTACCATCACTGTTCAGAAATAATGATAGAAAATGCACAATATAAAACAATAAAGACATTTTATTGTTTTTGTGCCACATGTCGAGCTACTCAGTTGCAAGTTTAAAATTGTATTTATTCATGATATCGGGTGTTACAGACACAAAGCTGCTCCTAATGATACTTGGAGTGTGATCATAGTGCCTTATGTTAATGAGCTTTACCGTCCCTTTTGTAGTAGAATAGAGTTACAGTAAGCGGCTGTCTTGTCATAAAGTTTGAAACGAATACATTTGGCCACAGTAGAACTTTATTTTTCTTGCTAATTCAACAGTTTATTCAGAATTACAGTAATCCCTCCTCGATCGCGGGGGTTGCATTCCAGAACCCTAAGCGATAGGTGAAAATCCGCGAAGTAGAAACCATATGTTTGTATGGTTATTTTTATATATTTTAAGCCCTTAGAAACTCTGCTACACTGTTTATAAATATTCTCCGCACAGTTATACAGTAAACCCTTGTTTATCGCGGTTAATCCGCTCCAGACAGATAAATGAATTTCCACGAAGTAGGATTCTTTATTTATAAATCTAATATTTTCACAGTTAGAGCATTGTAAACCTGTTTACGACCTTCTAAATACGTTTTTTTAACATTATTAGAGCCCTCTAGACATGAAATAACACCCTTTAGTCAAAAGTTTAAATTGTGCTCCATGACAAGACAGAGATGGCAGTTCTTTCTCACAATTAAAAGAATGCAAACATATCTTCCTCTTCAAAGGAGTGCGCGTAGCAGAGAATGTCAGAGAGAGAGAGAAAAGTAAACAATCAAAAATCAATAAGGCTGTTGGGCTTTTATGTATGTGAAGCACCATGATAAAGCGGCCGCAATGAAGGGATCAATGTGAAGGCAGTCTTTCAGCATTTTTTAGAGGAGCGTCCGTATCTTCTAAGCAAACAGCCACTGTGCAAACAGCCCCTCTGCTCACACCCCCTCCGTCAGGAGCAGAAAATGTCAGAGAGAGTGAGAGAGAGAGAGAAAAGCAAACAATCAAAAATCAATACGGGCTGTTAGAGCTTTTAAGTGTGCGAAGCACCGCGCAGGGAGCATATCGTATATCATTGAGGAGTTTTATTTAATACGTGCTCTGATTGGGTAGCTTCTCAGCCATCCGCCAATAGCGTCCCTTGTATGAAATCAACTGGGCAAACAAACTGAGGAAGCATGTACCATAAATTAAAAGACCCACTGTCCACTGAAATCCGAGAACCAGCGAAAAATCCGTGATATATATTTAGATATTCTTACATTTAAAATCTGCGATGGAGTGAAGCCGCGAAAGTCGAACCGCGCTATAGCAAGGGATCACAGTACTTTTAACTTTATACTTAAACTTTGAAATGGCATTTGCACCTGATTGTTAATAGGCTATCATCCAATAAACTCAGTAAAGGGAAGTAAACAGGGAGAGCAGGTTGGATGGCAGAGACATCAGATGAATCAACAGTCCCCTGACCCAGTGATATATTGTGATATGTCTTATTCAGTACATGCTATATTAAAGGCCTCAAGTGGAAAGTGGTCAGAGAGCTTACTATCTAACACCTTATATTCCTGGGAGGGCTTCTAGTTTGAACAGTAATGGACAAAACAGGTACAGAAAATGCTTAGATACCTGTAATTATAGAGTTATTAAAAGTACCACAACAAGAACAGACTATATTATGTGAATGCCAAAGATATATAATGTTGTTAGAAAGTCTGAAAAATACATATGTAAGAGAAGACGTTCAGTAAGAAATAAGAACAAAGTGAATGACCAATTAATTTAGAATATAATACTTCTGAAGCATGTTTTTCATCAATTTACATTATAAAGTTAAAATGATCATTCTCCAAAATCTAGAATTAATGAACACAAAGAGAAAACACAGAAATTACAACAATAAACATTATGGGTAATAAAGTTGAACAAATATGTATGTTTAGAAGGTCATTGTTGTTGTGTGTAGTGAATCCAGTAAAAATCTCACTTACATGTGTTAATCAATATGCAACACATCACCACTATCTGGCTCTGTGATTGAGTACAGCTATTGAGTATAGTTTATTTTGAAACTTCTGTCACCCTTACATGAATCTCAGCATATATTTATGTTTCAAGTTTATATATGTGTGTGTGTGTGTGTGTGTATATATATATATGTATGTTCCAGCATCACTTCTGAACGGCTGGAGCAATTTTCATGAAACTTGCTACACATGTTTATCATTGGTTGACTAAAAATACTGTAGGGTGAAATCAACCCTAACCCATCCCCTTCTGGGTTGGGTGGGGGGTGATCTTGCGGTCTTGTATGCATGTTATCATCCAGTTGACACTTGGAACGACTACCAGAGGGCAAACTGGAGTTAACTGCAAGCATCTCTTATATATATTTCTCTTTTGGTTCGTCCTGCTTCCCCTCAAAACCGGTCCTGCCCACACGCAGCCGACACGGCAGTTCTCGGTTCTTATTCGTCCTCTTCTAAACCCTTCCCCAAGCTGCCTGTGGCTCCTCTTTAAAACCGGTCCCGCCCATGCATCTATGATATATCATTAATTAAAAATGCACAAATTTGTATTAGTGGGCTAATTTAAAAAAAAGTAAGGGGGGGACGCGATTAAAACTGTTATCAATATTTAGCAAACAAACAAAGATAACTGGCAGTAACAGTGCAAAATTCACAATTGGTATGCTACTTTGAAAAGATAAGCTTTGAGGGCAGTTTTAAAATGTGTTGTTGAATCGAGCTGACGTATATGAGAGGGAAGAGAATTCCCAAGTTGAGGAGCACAATGAGAGACGCTCGAGCTCCCATAGCACAGAGTTTGATGTGTGGTACAGAAAGTAAAGCTGTAGATGAGAATCAGAGTGAGCTAGACGAGTGTCAGTCTGTAGGAGATCAGTGAGGTTGTGGAGAGCTTTAAGTGTTAAGAGCAGTATTATTAGTGTATAAATGGATATAAATAATTGCATGTAAATGATTTGCCAAAATCTGTTGTATGTAAACAATACTGTTTAAAACGTTATTGTTTTTTCATCAGAAAACCCAGTTTCCAAGTCTACCTGTATTAGTTTAAATGGCACTTTTACCACTCGCAATAGGGCGGACGCGCTGACTTATCGTGTCGACTGGGCAACACAGTGAATGCGGTGTCTATCTATATATGTCTATGTTTTCCCTAGCCTGCTACAGGAGGGTACTCTCTCGACCATTGGCATTGGTTTCGCTCCTTGCTATTTTCGTTATACTGCGACGGTTGTTTCCTAAGCCTTTGTTATACTGAATTCCTTTCTCACTGTTTTCCGTTGCTATTCTTACACCGCCATATGCTACGTCGGGCGTCGGCTAGTTCTTTATGTTTGAGCACCACTGCGCGCCTGCTACTTTTGAAATTAAATAGATGTTGCTGGTTACAAACATCAACTGGATGATAACATACATACAAGACCGCAAGACAAGCACATTAGTGAGTCTTCATTGTTTGTTAATTTACTTTTATTTTTAAAGTTGTGTTTTTTTTTTAAATTATATTTTTCTCAAACAATTAAAAAAAAACACACACTTTGTTTTTCTCCTGGGCAATGCCAGGTATTTAAGCTATGCTAGTTATATATATAATATACAGTATATAAATATATATATAATTTATAACATTAAATGTAAAAGAAGAAGTGTGTAGTGTTTTATAAGTCACAGTAGGCATCTTCATTGCCTAAGAAGTAAAGCAGGTTGTGGCAGTTTCTATTCCTAGCTCCTTGTCTGACTCACAACAAGTGACATACTGTAAAACTTCCTGCACTGTAAATCAGTTAATACGTATTTATCATATGTGGGCTAGATGTGAATAGTTTATGATATCCCAGTGGAGCTGAAGGAGCTTGAAAAGAGGAAAAACAACAGCTGTAATGAGGATATTTTGTGCAAGAAGAGAAGATTTTGATGCAGAGCTGATTACATGTTTCATGGACTTTGAGAACATTTTTGACAGGCTAAAGTGGAAGAAACTAGTAGAAATGCCAAAGAAAATAGTAATATACAGAAGAGAAAAAAGCTGATTACTAAGTTAAAAATAGAGCAGATGGTAGTGGTTAGGACAGAAAAAGTATAAACAAGACATGATAGAATTAAAAGCAGAATGAAGCGAGGATCCATGCTTTTTCTGGTACATTTTTGACATTTTCTGAAGTGATTATGTCAAGGAAATAGTATGAATAAAACTGGGGTAATTAAGAATATAAAATATGCAGACAAATAGCTATGAGAATGGATTCTAACTAAGAAAACCGGTGAACACTCTGTGTGCAACTTTAAGAATTATGACAAAGGTTGAGAGTTTACAGTATAAAGGAGCTAGAAAAGGTTAAGGAGCTAAGGTAAAGATTACAGATAACCCTTTTATATTTTTTGATTATAAAAATAAAGTGCAGTCTAGTTATACAGTAGCATAAATCTTTACGTAACGTGGCATGTACAGTATATTTAAAATTTTAAATTAAAATTTGTCACATGTACATACGGTAGTAGAGTACAGTGAAATTCTTACTTGCACGTCTCCCTTTGACTTGTGACAATAATATAATATCAACGGCAGAGAATAAATATAAACACAAGCAGTGAATGGCGCAACAAAACAACATCAGACATCAGAAGAAAAATTAATGGCAAGTGGCTGTTATGTAACCTTATATCCTGTGTCCAATGTACGGTGTATGAGAACACGAGGGAAACCATTAAGAAGGATATTAGGAAGGCTAAAAGGCAGTTAGAGATGAATATAGCAGATTGGACGGAAGATGACCCAAAGAAATACTTTAGTATTCTAGTAGTAAATGAATAGTCAAGGAGGAGGTGAAGTGCATCAGGAATAATAAAGGAGAATTAAAAAATGCAAACAGAGAAATAGCCGATGCTCTAAACTCGCATTTTTGTGAGGTCTTCACATGTGAGGAAGTGGATAACCTCCCACCGGTTAAAGAGACTACCAATCAGGTACTGAGTCATTTAGGAAATTGTAGAGGGAGAAGTACTGCTGAGATTAAATTAGCTGAAATTAAACAAATCACTAGGACCAGATAATATTTACCCTCAAGTTCTTAAGGAGGTTAGCGAGTACATATATAAACCCTTGACGCATATTTTTAGGAAGTCACTGCACACTGTGGAAATTCTGAAGGACTGGAAAATGGCAAATATCCTGTTATATAAAAAGGGTGACAGGACAGATTCAAGCAACTATAGGCCAGTAAGTTTAGTGTGCATCACAGGAAAATTAATGGAAGGAATTATTAATTATAAGATTGAGCAACACATGGCAAGAAAGGGAGTTTTACTGAACAGTCAGCATGGGTTCAGAAAAGGGAGGTCATGTTTTACTAACATGCTGGAATTCTATGAGGAAGCAACAAAGGGATATGATCAAATTAGAGCTTATGATAGCTATGTCTAGAGTTTAAAAGTGCATTTGATAAGGTGCCACATGAGAAATTGGGCATCAAACTAAAAGAAGAGGGAGCTCAGGGTGTGGGGTGTAGATGGGTGCAGAATTGACTCAGACATAGGAAGCAGAGATTTATGCTGCTAGGAACCTTATCAGAAATGGTGTCCCTCAGGAGTCAGTGCTGGGGCTGCTGCTCTTTTTAACCTATATGCATGATTTGGATAGAAATATAATTAACAAGCTGGTAAAGTTTGCAAATAAAACCAAGCTAGGTGGATTGGCAGATAATCTGGAATCAGTTGAATCATTACAGAGGGACTTGGACAGCATACAGTTTTGGGCAGATTTGTGTCAGATGAAATTTAATGTCAGTAAATGTAAAGTATTACTTGTACAGTAGGAAGTAAAAATATTAGGTTTGAATACACAATGGGAGGTCTGAAAATCGAAAGTACACCTTATGAGAAGGATTTAGAAATCATAGTGGACTTGACACTATCAGTTACCAGACAGTGTTCAGAAGTCATGAAAGAAGGCTAACAGAATGTTAGGTTATATAGCGCCCTGATGTGTAGAGTACAAGGTCCAAGAGGTTCTGCTCAAGTTTTATAATGCACTAGTGAGGCCTCATATGGAGTACTGTGTGCAGTTTTAGTCTCCAGGCTACAAAAAGGACATAGCAGTGTTAGAAAAGGTCCAGAGAAGAGTGACTAGGCTGATTCCAGAGCTAAAGGAGATGAATTATGAGGAAAGATTAAAAGAGTTGAGCCTTTTCAGTTTAAGCAAAAGATTAAGAGGAAGAGACATGATTGAAGCATTTAAAGTTATGACGGAGATTGGATGATGGATACTTGTTAAGGGTAAATTTCGCACAAATATTTGGAAGTTTTTTTACACAGAGAACCATAGACACATGGAATAAGCTACCAAATTGTGTGGTAGACAGTAAGACTTTCGGAACTTTCAAAACTAGACTTGATGTTACTTTAGAAGAATTAAGTGGGTAGGACTGGCAAGCTTTGTTGAGCTTAATGGCCTTTTCTCATCTAGATTGTTATAATGTTCATTCCTCTGTCCCTCTTTCTTGATGCTGGTAGTTGAGCTTACCCACATTTCCTCCTAACTCTAGATTTAAACATTTGTCCACAACCAACCTTTAAACCCACCATGAAATCCTTTTTGGGAAATAATATGGTCCTATTTGGTTACAATTCAACTGGGCTCACAATACACTTAACATGATCTCTGGTGGGCTTGCTTCTCTTGGCACTGAGTAACCCTTAATAGTTATAATTTCCAAGAGAGGCTAGGAGAAAATGGGACAAAGCAATATAAAATATTAGGGTTCACCCTGAGTTCTCAATGTATTAGCAGTAAGGCTAATAATAATTTGAAAAGGAAAAAAAACTAAAAACAATTACTATAGACAAAAAAGGCTGTGGGTTATTTACAAATCTCAATGCTTCTGTGGGTTATTGTGCCTCCATTAGTTGCAGGTCTGAAACTGAATGCCAACTTCAAGCTGTTGCATTGCTTATATGGGTCTGGCGCCGGAAGACGTGGGACTTCCAGAGGCCTCTGTAGGCGATATCATTGATCCTTATATAACTTCTCTGCCACTCTCAAGCTTGAAGTAGAAGAGCAATTAGTTCATGCTCTATCCTATAACCTGTCCTGACTGCATCATCTTGCTCTGAGCTCCTAATACACTCCCTCAGTACATGTGCATGACACACCCATACTATCCATTTTTTTGATGGGCAATATGGTCACCTTCATCCCAGGAACCCTCTATTGCTCCATGTGTGACAAGAAGAGCTGTGGCATTCCACTGTCTCACTGTCTTTTTGATCTAAGGGTCAGGTTCTCCTAGCCTAAGCTCATTTGCCTTTCCAGCACGACATAATCTCTGTCTATGTTCCTTTCTAATTACTTATCAGAGAATAACCTTCAATACCCTGAGTGCTTATCGTCCCCAGTGGCCCCTTCCCACACTGTGGGTGTAAAGTGATCCCTCCTCGATCGCAGGGGTTGCGTTCCAGAACCCCCTGCAAAATGTGAAACTCCGCAAAGTAAAAACCATACGTTTATATTGTTATTTTTATATTGTCACGCTTGGGTCACAGATTTGCACAGGAGGTTGTAGAGACAAGGACTTTAAAAGAAACAAACATTTGTCTCTTTTTCAAAAGTTTAAACTGTACTCCATGACAAGACAGAGATGACAGTTCCATCTCACAATTAAAAGGATGCAAACATATCTTCCTCTTCAAAGGAGTGTGTGTCAGGAGCAGAGAATGTCAGAGAGAGAGACAGAGAGACAGAGAGAGAAAAGCAAACAATCAAAAATCAATAGGGCCGTTCAGGCTTTTAAATATGCGAAGCACCACCGGACAAAGCAGCTGCAATAAAGGAAGTAATATGAAGATAGTCTTTCAGCATTTTTTAGAGGAGCGTCCGTATCCGTAATCATAGATTAATTAATTGGTGATCCACTACCTGACTTTCACATTCTGATTTTGCAAGAGAGAAAACATAGCAGAAATAAGAAAGTCTAATCCACAAATCTCTGTCACAAACTGTACCAGTAATTGGAGACCATTAGAGGTATTGTTCTTAGTTCTTTAAAAAATGTAATACTTTTCTGAATCTTATTTGTGATCAGTGTCTAAGCCAGCAAAGTTTTTGTGTTTCACTGTGTAATTGAATCTTGCATGACATCTAGGAATAGCTGTTGTCACATGCATAGGGGACATCTTCAAGGATCTGCAGACTTGCAGTTCCACTCTGGGATGAGAGAGGTCACTGTCGCTAACTGCTTGTTCCTTTTCCCCCACTGATTCAAAGGGCATGCATCAGAGAATCCTTGACACACCCCCTTAGAGGTCTGGAAGACCCAACCCTTTGAGGAAGAGCACTATATATTTATTTCCGCTAAATGGAAGCAAATATTCATTATTGAAATAGAGATGGCTTATTCAGAAACCTGACAGAACACAGCAGTGGATGCTATTTTTTTAACTTTATTTTGTCAACATTAAACAGGGTTTACTGCACTGGTACCTCAACCTTTGAACCTGTGCCTGTCTTAGTGTAAGAAACTGCGTTTGTACAACTTTTTGGCTTTTACCTCAACTTAGTATCTGCTCTTTTCTTTACCTTATTTGCAGATTTTTTTTTCAATTACTAAAAACATCCTTGTAAGTTTTTCTGTAATATTGCCTATAAATCTATATATAATATATACTGTATATCACTGAATAAATAGCAATTCTATTGACCTTGGCTGTTTACCTCTTTCCATACAGGATTTATATTCAGCACACATTGAAATGTGTCTTCTTCTCATGTAAAGCCCATTTCATGACATTATTTAATATTTCCCTTGTTACTGTTTTCGATATTTTTTTTATGTTAACTAATACATATTTATAATAAAAAATATGTTTCTTATTCGAAATTTGCATGTTATTCACATGTATGACTGAGCTTCCTCTGGGTGCTCTGGTTTCCACCCACAGTCCAAAGATAAACAGATTAGGTGAATTGAGGTTGCTATATTGTTCCTAGTGTGGGTTTTTGTGTAAGTGTGTGTGTCTGCCCTGCAATTGGGTGGCACTCTGTCCAGGTATTGTTCCTCCCTTGTTCCCTATGATTGCTGCTACTGTATAGGCTCCAACTGCCCTGACCCCAGCCCTGGATAAGTGGGTCAGGAAGATCATTGGTTGGATAGAAACCACATTTTCCCCATCCTTAACAAAAGATATTTTATCCCATTATCATCAGTAATAAATGGAGAACAACAGATGCTTACTCCTCTAGAAGTTGACTTTTAACATTAAACCAGTTGTTCTTCTGATCCTTGTACCTTTGTGAAAACAGCTTTGAACAACAGTAATGGTTCACAGTGAAAACAATCAGTGGGAATAAAGGAAATATTGGTTGTTTTTATCCTATAAAATTGTACCAAACAAGAAATGTCTATGAATTTTGCTGAAACAGCAGGGAATCCAAAGCTGTACAAAATATTTCACCCAATAACCAGCACAAAGAAGAAAGAGTGATGGTCAAATGAATTCTGGGGAGCGTTTGACAGTAATGAATCTATACTTATGCCCGGGCAGACAGTGAAAAACAAGTGTGGTGTTGAATAACATTATCGAAGAGAGAATATTTTCTATTTTGCCTTATTCTAAAAGCTTAGTTCTTTTACTTGCATTTCTGGTTATTCTGGCAGTTTTATTTACTTTTGCCCCAGGCCTACAGTATGTGTCATTGTTGGCAGTGACATGAGTTTAAATTTGGTCTTATAATTTATCCTGGAATTTAACATCTTCTTAAAATTCTGTAGAAATCTGCTACAAAAATGCTTTTCAATCATCACTTATTTGGAAACAGAACATGTGCCAGACATTATAAACAGATATGCTGTAAAGCTGCTTCAACTGCACTGGCTCCATATCTGCCTCAGAATAATCTTTAGAACTTTGCTGTTTATTACAATGTCTAAGAAAGTATACCAACCCTCCTCAACATACTGTTTATCTCACTTAAACTGGTGCACATTCTGAAATCTTTTACAGGGATCCTTCTACCATCTATAATCACAAACTCACTGAATTATCATTTAGCTTGAATTTGCTCCCTTTTTAAATGATTTGACCATCATAGAAGCCACTGTTCCCAGGGAGGAGTGCTTGGACAAAACACAGGAGAAGAAACATGTGAAGTACCAGGAACTAGTAGAATAAGAGAGGAGGCAGGGTTGGAAGACTAGCTGTGAACCAATATAGGTGGGATGTTGAGGCTTTGCACACCTCTCTCTCTCCAAATCATGGCCAAACGTGGCACGGTGGGGTCTGGCAAAGAGGATCAAGACCATTACAGATGCTGCAGAGAGGGCCACTAGGTGGCTCTGGCTGAAGAAGGAGATTGATAGCTGCTGGAAAACATGCTGGGAACTGATCAGCCCAGAGTGGGTCCCTGGGTGAGGGTATTTGATGTTGAAAGACCTGAAACTCCCGAAGACCCCAGAATATATCACTGAAGACGCTAAGGATGTATCACTCAACTGATTTTACAAGTCTCTACAGTCAAAATATTTTATAAATAATGGTCTAAGGAACTGGCCAGGGCTTGTTTTTTGTTTTGAAGAGCAGATCTCCTAAAAATCTAGGATGGACTGGTCATTGGGGTCAGTGGGACAGTTTCCATTGGGCCAGTCTCACTGTAGGCCATGCTGTTGGGTCATAAACTCATGAGACTGAGCAAGCGAGCAAGCAAGCAAACCAGCAAGTGAGAAAAGACAGCTAGAGATGCGACAAAGTAACAAAAAGAGTGTTTTGGAAATCCTTGTACTCGGATACAGAAACAACTTTCAAGTGTACTTTGATTCTATCGCATCATGATTGAAACTTGACCTCAAAGAAAACACCGCTAGCACTGGCCAAACAACAGGAGCCCAAAATAGCTCTGCCAATAAATAACCAAAATGGCAGCGAAAATGGTACAAGTAAATACATACAAACAAACCCAAATCAATAGGCGCAAAAGAGACGTAACCACCACAATCCTTGTAGTAGAAAACCCCCAAATATAAAAGAAAATCAAAACAGGGACAACTAGAATTCCCATAATAAACTAACAAATACCTAGGATCCTGACAAAGGGAAAATAACTCAAATCACTCACATACCAGACAAAGAACAATTTAAGAAAGTAAGTGATTTATGAGCTAATGGGTACAGCAGGGTCATGGTAATGTGAAAGTTGTCAGCTCAGGCACTCAAACCAAAACAATTCATCAGAACAATTAAATTTAACAAAAAGTTAAATGATTTATTAAGCAGTGACTGCTCTGGTGAAGGGTAAGTTGAATATTTAGGAACACTGTTTTACAACAACACTTGTTGTTAAACAAGATGGCATCTTTTAATTCCTCTTGTACTGTGGTTCTCTTCCATGGAGTCGTGGCCCACTAGGGGAGCCCAGTAAACTTCTAGCAGAGCTTCAAGATAATTGAAAATAATTATAAAATAGAAGCAAAATATTTAAATCACTAAAAAGCCATCTTCAGCAGCAGTGTCAAGCTTAAGGCCTGAGGACCAGATCTGGTCTTAGGGTCTTTTTAAAGTGGCCCACTTCATCAATAATCAAAACATGTTACATACAAAAACATTTATTTCAGTAGCATATTTTATGCAAACGATGTAGTTCAAAGGGCTTCGCAAAAGTTCAAAGAAATAGTTACATGCAAAGAAAAACAAATAAAAATTAGATTATAATAATAATTCAATTCATAATGATTCATAATTCATAAATAGTATACAAAAATAAATAATGCCAACTTACATAACATATATCTTCTTATATAATACACTACTGTGGCTGTCCAGGATTTTAAATAACCTTTAGCTTGCAAACCATTCGACCTATTGACCTGAAATTCAGTACACATATACTAGGGGACGTCTACTATCTGCTTTTAGGGTGATGATTGACCTCCAAGGTTATTCCTCTTTTTAATTTTATTGTAGACTCAACTCTTGGTAGCGGACACCAGGGCGGCCATGCAGCCCATATGTATGGGCGCAGTTCTCATCGCTACCACCTTCGCCGTCACTTCCCCGACCTCTTCATATCTTAAATCCAGAGGTGGGTAGTAACGAGTTATATTTACTCTGTTACATTTACTTGAGTGACTTTTTTAAAAAATTGTACTTCTACGAGTAGTTTTACTGCACCATACTTTTTACTTTTACTTGAGTACATTTGTAAAGAAGAAACGCTACTCTTACTCCACTACATTGGGCAACACTTGACTTGTTACTTTTTTTCATTTACACATTTATATATGCTATATTTTAGTTGGAGAGAAGTCATCAGTGGATCTACTGAATGACTGTTTCACCAATCAGACGTAGCAACAATAATCACATGACTCCATTTCACTAAACAGATGTAGCAACAATAATCACATGACTCCGTTTCACTAATCAGACGTAGCCATGCAGTCACATGACCACACACAAACTTGCCTGTGAGAGACTTTTTAGTCATACAGGGCTCCTGATCACTGCTAAACGGTCACAGCTTCACTGCAGGAACCTTGAGAGCCAACTCCTGCTGAAGCTTAACACTAGAATTACCAGAGCCTATGAAAAAACTCATAGATCCATCCCACCTTAAAACACTTCGCACCTCTCCGTCAGCATCTTTTGTCCTTTAAATGTGTTGATAAGCAGCAAACAACAAGCAGCCTGCTATCACATCCCCCACCCAGCACAGTTTTCTCAGCTCAAGCCTGTTTACTTGCGTGTCAGTTGCTTAGAGTTGTATAGAGTGAGAATGCAAGCGAAATGACACCTTTTATAAATACTATATCGTTATTTGGAACACTTGCATTTCATGTATGTTCCGTGTCTACAACGATCTATGCACAGTAAACACATTGTTAAAACTGAAATGTTTTTAATGTTTTAGTAATAATTGACAAAATGTAGACATGAAGGGTATAATGTGTGAAGCCTGAATTCCAAATATCAAAGAAACACTTTAAGAGATACAAGCATAACAGAACAAATGCGCTTTTTTCCAAGACTATAACCGAAGAAAAAGAAATCAGTTATATAAGAATCAATTAGTGTTGTCCTGACTTCTTGGGTAATATACTGGTTAGAGCTGCTGACTCCAATTCAGAAGGTTCTGGGTTCGAGTCTTAACGTCTCCCAAAATAAACGTTTTGAGTCGTGAGCTGTTCTTATTGTTAATATTATACAATAAAAGCATATATTTGATTTGCGTCTGTACCAGCCGCTGTAAATGTATAGTACTTGTCAAAGTTAGCGTCGCTTTCTTAGTTTTACTAGTTTTACTTTATTTGCTTATCTTCCTACAGCATAAAGTTACAAGTATACTGCAGAGCTTCCTCTGTTTGAGGAAAGGTATGCTCACAAATTACACGTGTAATGCCACGAAAAATACCTGCTGACACTTTAGTACGTGAACAATTGTACGAGAATGCAGTTAGACTTTTTTTGGGCACATACACCACGCTAGTGTTTAGATCTGGACTGCATTTTCAAAAGTATCCATTTTAGTTAGTTGAAAATGTTGCGGTAGTGTGGACGAAAGATGAAAACGGAAACAAATGTCTGTGGTTTTAAATGAAAATGTACTAGTTTGGACTTCTGTTTATGTCTTAATTACAGTTATAAATGTGTGTGTGGAAGTAATTTTTTTTTTTTTACTACCCTAAAGGGGGCTGTTTAACATCATACCCTTGGATTTTTGCTATTGTTATTATTGCATTAAGATTTACTATGCATATCCTGGACCACTTTCTAACACCATTCCCTGGGTTTATTACCTTAATACTTTAAGATTGCTGAAGATTGTATTTTATGCTTATAGTTTGTTAATGATTATACTTTAGGCATATATTATTTAGACTATATTGGCAATAGATAGCTCTACTTTTTAATCCTCAAACGCCGCTGCGTGGAAACTTGTTTTGCTTTGGACGTGCTCTGACTCTGGGTATGTCAGAGGACCGGGAGTTTGTGAAGTGGGGTCCAGCCTCACGTGGGGAGGCAAAATGGGGGGGTGGGGGGATAAGGGGGAGAGAGAAAGAGAGCAGGCTATATCTAATCTATCCTTTTAATCCTTATAATTATAACTACCAATGGAATAATAGGATGCATGGCAATAACTCGTGGGGAAATAGGAAATTACGCTAAATTAAAGCTGTCTCACTTCCAGTTAAGTCTATCAAAAATTCAGAATCAATGTCTCCATAATGGGACAGTTAACTTTGTGAGCTGGAATGTTAAAGGCCTGAATCACGAATTAAAGAGAAAGAAAGTATTCTCTCACCTAACAGGTTTAAACGCTAAAATAGTATTTTTACAGGAGACCCACTTACAAAGCAAGGATCAGCTCCGGCTGCAAAAGGACTGGACTGGCCAAATGTTCCATTCTAGCTTTACAAAAAAACTAGAGGTGTGGGAATTCTCATACATAGAACAGTCTCATTTCTAGCATCAGATGTAGTATCTGATCCTGAAGGGAGATATGTGATGGCCATGGGCAACTTATTTAACTGTAAAATGATTTTGATAAATGTTTATGCACTTAATGTCGATGATAAGGAATTCATGCAAAATGTATCTGCATCCATTCCCAACGTGAACACTCATAAAATTATAATGGCTGGGGACTCTGTTTTAAATCCACTCTTAGATAGGACTCCTGTCAAAGTAGGGATGGCATCTAACACTGCAAAGACAATTACACAGTTTGTAACTGACCACAACTTATCAGACCCCTGGAGGTTTCTAAACCCAAACTCAAGAACATTTTCTTTCTACTCACCAGTACATCATTGCTACTCAAGAACTGATTATTTCTTTATAGATAATAATTTCTTGCCTACGATTAAATCATGCAAGAACGATGCTATTGTTATTTCCGACCATGCACCTCTGATCTTGGAGCTAAAGTCACTATGCCCCACACACTTACCTCGCAGATGGCGTCTTAACCCGCTTCTATTAGCAGACGAGAACTGTACTGAATTTATATCCAAACAAATCAGTTTCTTCCTAGAGATAAATACAAACCTCAGAGGTTTCTGCAGGAATGCTCTGGGAAACTCTAAAGGCCTTCTTAAGAGGACAGATTATTTCATATCTTTCCCACAGGAATAAATTAGAAACCAAGAAAGTATCAGAGCTAAGAAGCGAAATTACTAGAATAGATGAAGAACATGCCAGGCTTCCAAGCGAGGCTATACATAGGAAAAGGCAGGCTCTGCATTCAGAACTCAACCTCTTGACAACTAAAGAAACTGAACAACTAATTTATAAATCCAGACATCATTACTATGAACACGGAGAGAAAGCTAATAAGTTGCATGCAGTGTGTCAGGTCTCAGGTAAAGAAGAAGACAAGCTGTTTATTGATGCAGTAAGAAACGAGTCGATAAATGAAACCTGTTATCTTTACAACGATTGACAAACACGGAATGTAACTTGAACACAACACATCGTACAAATACGAACCTGATTGAAAGAAATAATGATAATCAAATCCTTGATGACAGCAACACTCAGTAACACTCACAAAACAATTACTGTATATTGAGAGTCATGTTACGTTATTTTTAAAATGTTCCCTTTTCTTTTTCATAGCTTCTTTAACACACTACTTCTCCGCTGCGATACGCGGGTATATATATATATGTATATATACCCCGATCTACATACTCGAATAATGGATACTTTATTCGCCATCAATGATTGTTTTGGTAAAGCCATACTCAGTGTATTCATTAGATGAACGGTAAAAAAGTAAGAGCGAGGGGAGGATGACTTATTGAGGCATGCAGGCAAAACAACAATAGCACGCGGGCTCGATGTACTGTAGTGCGCATCAACTCTATCTGAATTGCGCGATCACATTTGAAAAAATATATCTTTTCAAGTTCTATTTAGTCCATATGTGTCAAACTCAAGGCCCGCAGGCCACATCCGGCCCGGCATGTAATTATATCCGGCCCACGAGATCATTTTATATACTGTATTATTGTTATTAATGGCCCCGGGATATGAAGTGCTGGTAACACAATAAACTACAGATCCCATAATGCAGCGCTTCAGCTGCCTTGCCGAACACTTACCGCGTTAATCAAGTCTAGCTTATGATGCTGCAAGTTTTTGCGAAGCTAGCCCACACGATGCTGAAGAGAAAAGGTGATTCTGAACATAGAGCCTTTAAAAACCGATGGGAGGCTGAGTATATGTTTACTGACATTGCCGGTAAACCCGTGTGTCTCATTTCTGGAGCAAATGTGGGTGTAATTACAGAATTTAATCTAAAACAGTACTATGAGACAAAACATCAAGATAACCTGAAAGACCTGAATGCAATGCAGAAGATACAGAAAGCAGAAGAGTTAAAGAAGAATCTGACACTTCAGCAGACGTTTTTATGCGTGCAAAATCACAAAGTGATTTCAAGTGAAGCTACTTTTATGGGAGACACAAATGCACCAGTGCAACTTGCCCCACTTTCCCTGTTGCCAAGTAATTTTGAACCAAGTCGACACTACGGTGTTCCCAAATACGCACTTTGTTCATAAACTGAGCGCACTGCGCACTGAGTTCGCACGGCGCTTTGGTGACTTTGAAGAACAAAAAAAGAATTTTGAGTTGTTTCGCAACCCATTTGCTATCGATGTGGAAACTGCACCTGTGCAGATTCAGATGGAGGTGATTGAGCTGCAGTGTAATGGCACACTGAAGGCAAAGTACGATACTGCACGGCCCGCACAGTTTATTCACTCCATTCCCGCAGAAATGCTCCAGCTCCGTCTACATACGACTTGAACCTTGTGCATGTTTGGTAGCACATATCTGTGTGAGAAGCTCTTCTCAGTCATGAAGACTAACAAAACAGCACACAGGAGTCACCTCACTGATGAGCACCTGCAGTCCATCCTAAGAATCTCCACAACACAGAACCTCACACCAAACATAAACGAACTTGTTGCCAAAAAAAGATGCCAGGCTTCCAAATCTGATAAAATGACATAAGAGCAAAGACAACTGAATGATTTGATTTGTTATTGCTGAAAAGAACAAATTTTATTTATGTTTCCAGGTTTTGTTATGCACCATGTTCATATTTGAATTTGTATAATTTTGACAGGATATATTTCTATGGAGAGCAAAATCTTTTGGGATATTTAAAATTTAAGTTTATTTTTTATATAAAATTACATAAGAGTAAAGAAATTTGAATGTTCGTTCTTTTAACATTTACTTTATTTCTAACTTGTATAATTTAGACAGGATATATTTTTATGGAGAGCATAATATTATAAGTTATTTAAGGTTTGAGTTGATTTATTCCGGAATAATATTCTGTCGACTAAATAAAAATTCCTTCTATTTAAAATTTAAATAGAACTTCAACATATACGATAGTTGTGTGTGTGTGTGTGTGTATGTAAATATGTAGATATGTACAGTATGTATATATATATGTTTATATATATGTGTGTGTACGTATATATATATGTATTTGTGTGTATGTATATGTATGTGTGTATATGTAGATGTTTCCTTTTCTTTTTCATTGCTTCTTTAACACACTACTTCTCCGCTGCGAAGCACAGGTATTTTGCTATATATATATATATATATATATGTATGTATATATATATAACTGTGTATATATTTATATACTGTATATATATGTCTATATTTGTATATGTGTATATGTATATATGTATGTATATGTATATATATATATGATGTGTATATATATGTTTATATATGTGTTTGTCTGTGTGTATATATATATATATATGCCAGCAACACTCATGACAATGACAAAACAATTACATTGTCAATCATGTTACGTTATTATTAAAATGTTTCCTTTTCTTTTTACTTCTCCGCTGCCAAGCGCGGGTATTTTGCTATAGATATATATATATAGATAGATATGACAACAACATTCATATCAATGACAAAACAATTACATTAACAATCAAGTTACGTTATTTTTTAAATTTTTCCTTTTCTTTTTCATAACTTCTTTAACACAGTACTTCTCCACTGTGAAGCACGGGTATTCTGCTAGTGTATATATATGTGTATATATATGTGTGTGTGTATATGTATATGTATATATATGTATATATGTATGTATATGTGTATATACTGTGTATATATATATATATATATATATATATATATATATATATATGCCAGCAACACTCATGACAATGACAACACAATTACATTGTCAATCATGTTACGTTATTATTAAAATGTTTTCTTTTCTTTTTCATTACTTCTTTAACACACTACTTCTCCGCTGTGAAGCGCGGGTATTTTGCTATATATATATATATATATATATATATATGTGTGTGTATATGTATATATGTATGTATATGTATATATATGTTTAAATATGTGTCTGTATGTATATATATGTATTTGTGTGTATATATGTGTGTGTATGTATGTATGTGTGTATGTATATGTATGTGTGTGTATATGTAGATATGTATATGTATATATATGTATATATATGTGGATGTATGTGTATATATGTATATATATATGTATGGATATGTATATATATATGTTTATATGTGTGTATATATATATATATATATATATATATATATATATATATATATATATATGACAGCAACACTCATCACTCACGGGTATTTTGCTAGTTGACTATAAAAATATAATGCACATATTTATAGACTACTATAAATCCTTATATTCTACTGAGTTTAAAGAAGACAACACACAATCTAATGAATTTCTGGATACGTTACAGATACCTCAAATAGATACTTTTAATGCGGAGGAACTGGATAAACCTCTGGCGCTATCAGAATTACTAGATGCTATAAAGTCACTTCAAGCCGGGAAAGTAGCAGGCCCTGATGGCTACCCAGCAGAATTTTATAAGAAATTCTACACTCAGCTAGCTCCCCTCCTATTACCAACATTTCTAGAAGCTAGAGACAATCAAATTCTACCTCAAACTTTTCACCAAGCATTAATCACCGTCTTTCCTAAAAAAAAAACAAGGACTTATTACAATGTGCATCATACAGACCAATTTCACTTCTGAATAATAATGTTAAGATACTCTCAAAAATCATAGCTAGAAGGATGGAGAAAGTGCTGCCTTCGGTAATATCACAAGATCAATCTGGATTTATCAACAGTCGACACTTATCTTCCAATCTTCAACACCTGTTTAATGTAATATACTCACCAACAAAGTCAAACACCCCAGAAATATTATTATCATTGGATGCAGAAAAAAAATTTGACATGATTGAATGGAAATGCCTTTTCACTACATTAGAGAAATTTAGGTTTGGCCCGAACACTTGTGCATGGATCAAACTACTGTATACCAATCCAGAAGCTTCAGTTTACTTTAACAACATTTGTTCAGACTACTTTAAACTAGAACGTGATACCAGACAAGGATGTCCCTTGTCACCACTGCTATTTGCAATCGCCATTGAACCACTGGCAGTTCACTGTCAAAATTCTTCAGATAAAGGGGATTATCAGAGAAGGACTGGAACAGAAAATCTCTATATGCAGATGCTATGGTACTATATATGTCACACCCACAAAATTCTGTGCCTGCAGTCTTAACAGCACTTAGAGAATTTCAAAAGATCTCTGGTCTCAGAATTCATTTGAATAAAAGTGTACTCTTTCCAGTGAATTCTCAAACATATAATAATAGATTGGACACCCTACCTTTTATCATTGCAGATCAGTTTAAATACCTAGGGGTAAATATCACAAGTAAATACAAAGCTCTTTATCAACAATATTTCGTGTCTGTATGGAAAAAATTATGCAAGACTTGCATAGACGGTCAACCCTTCATCTAACTCTAGCTGGAAGAATTAACGTTGTTAAGATGAATATTCTTCCTAAACTTCTTTTTTTATTACAAACATTCCAATATACATCAATAAAGAATTTTTAAGCAATTAGATTCAACAATAACCTCATTTATTTGGAACTCAAAACATCCATGTATCCAAAGAGCGACCCTACATAGACCTAAGGCAGAAGGTGGCATGGCTCTGCCCAAGTTTCAGTTTTATTACTGGGCAGTAAACATACAAGCTATAAAAACCTGGACACAAATAGATGAACATACACAGGCTTGGTCTGCAATAGAAGTAAAATCCTGCAGTACTTCTTTTTATTCCCTGCTTTGTGCCCCAATAAGTGCAAGTTATCGGCAATATACTAACAACCCAATTGTGCTTCACTCACTCAGAATATGGAACCAATGTAGAAAGCATTTTAAGATGGAGAGTCTTTTATCTGTGGCACCTCTGCAAGAGAACCACCTCTTTCAACCATCACAAACATATGCAGTTTTTAATATCTGGAAAAGATTTGGGATTAAATTGCTTAAAGATCTTTATAGAGACAACATCTTTACATCCTATGAACAATTACATTCCAAATTTAACTTTCCAGCTACACATTTGTTTCACTATCTTCAAATTAGGAACTTTGTTAAACAGAACCTGCCCGATTTTCCTCATCTTGCACCCTCCTCCATGCCAGAAAAAATATTGCTCAATTTCAAGGACTTAGAAACCGTCTCTGAAATATATAAAATTATTTTACAATCCCTCCCTTTTAAAGATCCAAGAGGACTATGTGAAAAAGATCTCTTAATCAATATATAAGAAAAGGAGTGGAAAATAGCAATACAGAGAATTCACTCGAGCTCCATATGCGCAAAGCATACAATTATTCAACTCAAAATTATATATCAAGCGCATCTGTCTTGCCTAAAACTGTCCAAAATGTTTCCTGGGCAAGATCCAACCTGCAAACGCTGCAATCAAGTCCCAGCCTCACTGGGTCACATGTTTTGGGCCTGCACCAAATTAACATCATTTGGGACCAAAATCTTTAAGTGCCTTTCAGACAGCCTTGGTGTCACAATCCCTCCTAACCCATTAACAGCTGTGTTTGGTGTTCTTCCAGATGGGCTTAAAGTGGAGAAGGACAAACAAACTGTGATTGCATTCACTACACTTTTGGCACACAGACTTATTTTGCTAAACTGGAAGAATCCTAACTCTCCTCTTTCAAGTCAGTGGGAAACCAATGTTTTATATCTAAAATTGGAAAAAATCAAATGTTCAGTTAGAGGATCTGTACAGAATTTTTTTAAAACCTGGCAGGATCTAATCAATAATATTTTAGAATAAGCTCTTAAAGCACAGAGGAAGCAATTATCTCCACATTTCCTTTTCTTCTCGATTCATCTCTATTGCCCTATTAAACTCATCAATTTAGGTATGTTTACAAGCCTTAAATTTTACTCCATTGACCGTGCTCTCTCTCTCAGGGGTGGGGGGGGGGGATTGTTTTTCAATCCTATTTTTTTGTAAAAATTGATCCATTCGTATGGAATGATTACAATAACATTAATAAAATAAAAAAAAAAAAAAATCATTTTTTTCATTCACATTGAAACACCGTGCTCCAGCTCTGGACTGCATTTTCAAAAGTATCCATTTTTGTTAGCTGAAAATGTTGCGGTAGTGTGGATGAAAGATGAAAACGGAAACAAATGTCTGTGGTTTTAAATGAAAATGTACTACTTTGGACGGGCTTAAATACCATGACTGACCAAGAGCAAATCACAGCATCAAAGAATAATAGAAGTTTAAAGCCCTGGCAGATAAGATCAGTTTTCAGCTTTGTTCACATTATGGTTTTCTTTTTCAGACAGAAAAAGAAATCATTAGAAACTGTCCATAGTGTCCCTCCATCTTAGGAATACACTAACAACAAAAATAAGTTCTTGAGTTTTAAGTTGTAGCTGTAATTAATTATTGAAGGGAGTTAAACAGACTTGACAAAATAAATACCATACATCTTTAGTAGTGAAAAAATGGAATAGTAAAAAGCCAGAACATCTTCAAATAAAAGTGTTTTTCCCAATCAAGTTTCCTCCTATATATAAAAACGGTGAAATGTAAATTTGTGACTGTAAGTGAGTCTGTTATGTGCTCTCTGACCAACTTGTGTGTTATTCAGAGCTAATTCCTCCTTTGTGCCTGGTCCTCCCAGGGAGTACTGTAGGCTTTGTCACTTTGTGTCCCTGTAATTGGAAAAAGGGTTAAGAAAATGGATGACAGAAGGATGATGTATTAGGACTTTTACCCGAGATGGAAGACCCTTTAATACAATATTATCCAACGACCTTCAAGGTGACAAAAAGAGATTTTTCTAACTTTATTGTATAAATCTTCCATACAGTGAAAGAAAATTAGCTACACAGCTGCCTTTATTATCTATGCTTCACTCCAAAAAGAATGCCAATGTATGCAGTTCTGAAGTTAGGTTTATATTAAAATTACCTAGTTTAAGTTTTTTTGTGTTTTAATATCCAAATTAATTCACCAAAAGAACACAATTGCCTTTTAAAAGGCTGCATTGTATTATTTCCAAGTCATTAACCTAGCGGAAATTAGATTACTGAAGGGACAAATGGGTTCCACATTGATTTAACTTTAGGACCAAGAACAAATCATTCTGCAACAGTTTCAATCAAACTGCTGATGACAACATGTTTGACTTTATTGACCTGCAAATGTCTGTCCAATATTTAAGTATAATATTTTAAAGAGTGGAGTCTTAAAATAGTAAATACTTTGACTTATTGAAAAGATATTTTCAGAGCTATGTTTTGTAGAAAAATTATACAGAGATTGAAAAAACAAAATCTTTTTAGAGCATGAGCTTTTAAATACCTTTTTAGTATCCTGTAACTGTATCTTTAATGGATTAACCATGCATTAAAAATAAAAGGCACAGTATAATATAAAATGTAATTTGGTGGGTACCTCTGTTTTAGGACAATGCAAAGTAACTGTAACAGCCAAATGATGATTACATGCTGCTGAAGCCCTATACATGATAAATTTCTTAAAGAACAATTTCTTAACATACAATGTATACAGTATTCATTAAACGTTGAATATTCCTGTTGTTTAATCATACACAGTAGTTGAGAATACCTAAATAGGCCTAATGTAGATGTGCAGCTAAATAAGACCTGTAAAGAAAAGACCATAAATAATCAGTTTCCAGGATTAAGACTACAAAGCGTTTCCATAACTGTTTAAAATATAATTTAAAAAGTCAAAAGGTAAATTTACTCAAATAAGAAATGTTTTATTGTTGGGACAGCTAACATTCAATAACTTTTATTGGTAATACGACTTATTACAATAACATTAGAACAGTCAAATTATGAAGGCTAAAAGAACTCCAATATACTGATATCAAGTGGTACCAAATTATTTTAAAGTAATTGAATGGTGAATGATGATTAAAGACTGTAAACTAATTGTTATAAAAAAAAATCATACAGTTAATCTGATGTTGGACTTAATATTCAGTAAACAAAGTGATTCATAGCACAATGTTTTTACTTAATAGTGATCCATATATTTACAGTAGGTGTCAGGAACATCTTATCATCTATAAATTAATCATTATTATTATTCATTTAAAAATACCAAAATCAATTGAATGGGTAGCACCAGTAAAAATACATTAACCAGGGAGTTGCCAGTTCTTCCAGCAAAGCCGTTAGAACAGCTGCAGTTGTCTCTGAATAGCAGAAATGAGTCTGATTGTTCACCAAAATATTATTGACAAAACTAAAGTTGAAACAGAAATGTAACAGAAGTCATAACTTGAATCTTTTCCTAAGTGTTTGTTAGTTTGCTCAGCCTGTAGCCTCTTGTATGTCTTCCTTTTAAAACTTGAGACCTTATTTACTGTTTCTTGTCCCTTTTGCAATCTGCACATAATAAAAAAACACATCACACAATGCCTGAGTCGCATTCCCTATAATGTATTGCATAACTTGGATAAAAAAACATTGTGTTTTATAAGCATAGAAAATTGCTGCACCCATGAGAAATGAGTATAAAGAATGGTTGTCCAATGACATTACCAAAGTAACAATAAAAAGTATAATTGTTTAAAGTAAAAGTTAATTACACATACAGTACAAATCATAAAAACGTTTAGTAGCATGTTCCTGAAACCAAAGAGTAATGTTGTTCATGTCAGCAAAACATGCAAATGAAGGTGAATACATGAATTGAAATTTCATCAAGCTCATCTCTTATTTATTGCTATCTTATATACATATTTCTGTACTTCTTTTAAGGTATTAACTTTGAATTATGTTTAAAATTAAACAGTTTTAACTGTAATTGGGCAGAAACTTTAGGACTCTTTTAGAGTTATTTAAATTATTCTCTATTACTGCAGAATTGAGGGGGTTCTCTCAGTATATCTGTAACATGTTAGACTTTTACAGCTTTGTTTCTGCACTGTTTAAGAAGGCGATCTGGTTACTGGGAAAGGTTTTACAACAATATATTTATTCCCTAATCTTTCTTTTTTGTCTTTTTAATTTTCAGTTTTACTTTACTTACTCTGAGCACAAATTGGACAAACTCAATATTGTTTCTAAATGCTATTATTCTATAATAAATAAAAAAAATGCTTATGCCATGATGCATAAAATTGAAGGACTGAGTATACAGCTTAAGTGCTTGTTCACTAAACTTTATTATCTAGAATGTCAAATGGTTAAATCTCATAATAAAAGAAAACAAAGCACTAACTCATTTCTGTAGTCTTGAATATGATATTGCATTTTTGGAGAAGATTCGCTTAACAGTTAAAGACAAGTCTCTGAATTAAATGCCACTCAAGCTTACAATCCTAAAGTCTGGATATTAATATACATGTTAAGTCAATTTCCTTTATAGTGTCCCAGTTCATTCTGAACCAGGCAAAATTTATGCAATTGTAGCTAGAGGACAATGTTAGGCCAATTTGATTCTGACAAATGATTATGATTACAACAGAGGAAATGATAATTTTAAATTTAATTTGTTTTCTTCTGTTTTAAACATGTCCATTCAGAACCTTATTTGTTGTTGGTGATTCTATCTTGATTTTTAACTGAGTCGTTGCTCATCCTTAGTACTGATCATTCCTTTACATTAAGTATCTAAATATGAGCCATGAGGGATACTCAGGTTATTCAGCTCTCTATCACAGGCAAAGGGGTGAGAAATGTGGAGGTAATGATGACCCTAAGACCCTTCAAGGTTCATTCTGCAGTTCCAGATCTCTGGTCCTAGCATCTGGTGTTGAGACTTTAACAAGTTTGGTTACCTGTTGCAGGCCATTGTTTCACAGACCAGCACTTAACATCCCTAAACCTGCTTAACCCGCCAATGAAACCAGTTAGGTGACTCCCTACCACCTGAACCTATAAGATCTGAAAGAAATAGGAATCTAGACCAAATTAATATTAAAAGCTTTTAGCATATTTATTATAAGAATAATTACAAGAATATAATGCAAAATTTTAAAAGATTAACGCAAAATTTAAGAAATAAAAAATTATATTCTTACAACATTTTAGCAGCGATGACACAGATTCAGTCCTTCCTCTGTGTCTTCAAGATGATGCTCTCTTACTACAAATCTCATCCTGTTTATATAAGAAATGTTTTATACCCTAGCATCCAGGTACTTCCATTAATTTTATACCATCATGGACTTTCCCTTCTGTGATGGTGTACCACTTCTCATTATTTACATAATCCAAATGTAATGATTCAAAAGATCAGCTTCCTGTTCTACATTTGTCAGTGGCCTAGTGGTAAAAACCACAGTTCAAAAGTTCAGTTCCCTGTGCCTTAGTTCACAAGGTGGTGTGGTCTTTAACTGACACTGAAATCCTGAAGTTCAGAGAATAAATCTGTATTTACATTTCCTGAAGTGACAGTTATATAATTACAAGTAAATTTTAGGTTTTGTTCTCTGAGTCTCTCCAGTCCATTTCTGGCCCAATCCAGTTTTTATGCCGAGCTTTAGCTAATGGGCCAGGGTGATCTGTTTTCATGATATAAGTCATAAGGATATTTTCATCCATGCTCAGGATAGTAAACCTTTTGCTCTTCTTACTGGTTCATACTACACACTCCAGTATCTCAGTCTCAAACTCCCTCGCTCTATACTTTGTTTGCTGGCTGCCCAACTAATAACCTCTTCATGGTTTCTGTGCCCATTTTATAAAAGGTGCCAGTGCATACTTACTGTGTTTGGAAGTGTTTATTGTGCACATGAAATGAGGAGGACTGACTTGCAAAGGTTTTGCAACCTGTTTTCCATAGTCTGTAGGCTGTCATTTTGCTCTTTTTATTGCTTGATTCAGTTGTGCAATTTTTAATTGGCATATTGATATGTATTTTGACAAAAAAACTATACTGAAATCTTTTCTCTTTAAAGTGCACTGTAGATGGGGTAGGGAGCCTCAAGTTCTAACTGTTTTTTAAAATTCCCAAACTGTTTTCATCTTCAAATCAGCTAAACATTTATACAGTGTTTATTCATGTCCCTAAATTTAATGTCTATAAAGTCTGACTTTCTTGTTATTTATTCCATATGTTTGTGGCTCTTTGCAAGAAGACAAACTTTCTAATATCTGAGTAAAATATTTCCTCAACAAGCATCCAATAATGTCCCTGTGTTCTTGTTGAAGAATTTATTTTAAAGTAACAGTATGTATCCTCAGTACTAAATCTATTCATAGTTTCAAACAGTTCAATAATGTCCCCTCATGTTATCTCCATTTGCTTAAACATTAAAAACTTTAACTCCATCCAACCCTTCTTATAGCCCAAATCAAATCAAATTGTATTTGTTACATTGTGTCATACCTACAGAAGCCCTAAACCACCAATTGAAAAAAATTATGGGGCTTCCTATTTTGTACGTAGAACATAAAATCTCACATATAGAAGGTAAATTCTCATACATACAAGATTAGTTTCTCAAACATACAAACTATTATCTTCTATGTATGTGTTATTATCTCATATGTACAAGATAACATTAGATTAAAAAAATGAGCAAAGTGCAGTTCTGGGTTAGTTAATAATGCCGTACATATGACATTACAAGGGTTAGTGTGCTTTGGTTTGTTGTTACTTTTGTCTTAAGCGACTCATTAGGGAAATGCTCAGATCAGTATTAGTGTTTATAATTATTGCACAATGTGAACTTCATGCAAAGTTAAGGTGTCTATCGCTCTCATAATGAAGCATCTTGTAGGCATTAACTCAATCATTTATTTTATTAGTCGTCATCATATAATTCTTTTTGATGGACAGCAACATTGGTCAGCCCTGGATGGGAAGCAAGCTGATCACTGAACACAAGCACACAGTCACACAGGATCAGTTTGAAGCCGTAAGGGCTTCGTCTGAAAAGAGTGAGAAAGTGAAGAAAGCCCTCAGAGAGAATGTGCAAGTTTATCACACAGAGTACATGTGCAAGCCAAGATTAGAATCCAGGAGTCTCATGTATAAATGGTGTGTACGCACAAAAAAGTTGTGTATGCTCTTTTCCTTGCACACTTTGACATGTATAAAAACTAAACTTGGCATAAAGCCATGCACATTTTCACGCTAGCCCCCTACCTTGTGTATGCACATTTCTGCTCAGTTTTGTAGAGAAAAGTCAAGCAAAATGACACCTTTTATTGGCTAACTAAAAAGATTACAATATGCAAGCTTTCGAGGCAACTCAGGCCCCTTCTTCATGCAAGACTTGCCTAAAGAAAGGGCCTGAGTTGCCTCGAAAGCTTGCATATTGTAATCTTTTTAGTTAGCCAATAAAAGGTGTCATTTTTGCTTGGCTTTTCTCTACATTCATAATGGCTAACACGGTACAACACCCTAGTGCTCAGTTTTGGAAACTGGCGTCACCCAGCATCAAAGCAGTGCTAGTGTTTCTGTGTCATTTACCATTCTTTTTCTTATTCACATCAATGATGCGTGGTTTATCAAATAAACCAAAATTAATTGAATATCATGTACAAATGTAATTCACATGATTGTAATCATTCTGTAACAATATAATGGTGCATGGAATATTCAAACTATTCCAACTACCATAGCTGCTTTAGCATTTTTAGAAGAGAGTGTGTATTTATAGATGATGATGATGATGAAGACTGGCTTCTAAGTCGATTTCAATTTCCAAGAGCTATCCTCTTGGAGCTATGTGCTGAACTGGTGCCAGGTGTACAAAGGCAGACTTTGAGGTGTTGTGCTATATTTGTTCCTTTGCAAGTTCTGTCGACTCTCGGGTTTTTAACCACAAGAGCTTTACAACATGAACTTGCTGACAGATCGGATATTTCACAGACATCACTGAGTCGCGCCATGGTAGCTGTATAGAAAAGTATTGTCCACTTGTCATCCAGATATATAAGATTTCCTTACACTGTGGTTGAACTGCGAAACATCAAAGTGCAATTTGCAGCAATGGCCAGTTTTCCAAATGTAACAGGAGTGGTCAGCTGCACACACATTGTGTTGCAATGGTGCTGGACAAGTTACATCAGTGAGGGATTAATCACCAAAAGAATGAGCTGGCATTACATCATATATAGCTAGAGAACCTACAAAAATGGCAGCTCCATACAGTTGCAGGTGCTTTTTCCAACTAGTGCAGCAAAAGGCAAGCAGTTCTTTTGTTAGATAGCAAAGCACTTCAAATAGCCATGTAAAGAGAAGAGAGTTGATCCGTTGTGTGGCTCGGCGCTGATGCTACACTATAAAGAGAGTGAATTTCAGAGAATTTAGAGAATGAATTTGCATATGTAAATAGAAAGCATTTCCACTCCATTAATGTGCTGCTCTATAGTCCAGAGAAAGTGTGTTGCATTGTGGAGGCATGTAGCGTCCTCCTTGCCTGTACCTGAAGAGATGTGGTATGATGAACCTGACCCTGACCCACCAAATGATCAGCCAAATCAGACAATATTACAACTTCGTTTGAATGTAATTAGCAGGATGTAAAAACAGGTAATCAGATGCAGCATTCATTTTTTTAACCAATTCATTTAAACTGTGGTCAATATCACATAGTGCAGCTTCTTACATTCCTTAGTTCATTGGCCACATCTCTTACAGAATCCACTATTGCATTTTGTGACAGAAAACTGTCCATCAGTACACAGCCAGATGGTCCCCCAGTGACTTCCGAGGCATAGGTGTGTGTGCAGCCAGCGTCTGACGATGTGTTGGGCACAGCAGCACCATTACAGCATGGAGTTGCATCATCGGCATGGGGGTCAGCGTTTGTACTATTGTCTAAAACAGAATAAACAGACAGTGGACTGCGACTCGCCTTTACGTTTCAACTTTGATATCTGACCACTTTGTTCTTATTTCGGGAACTGTGAGACTTTCTGAACTTGACATTTTGAGTGTCTCTGTAATGTCGTATCACTCCACAACTTCCTTTCTTTTCCTTATACCACTGCTTAAGCCAATAAATAGTATATTTTTCCTTGCCTCCGCTTTGCATTCGCTGAAATTCTTCTTTTTCCACGTGATTTTGTCATTGTCTTTTAACAAAACACCAAATGGAAGGCGATATTTATATTGATTTGCATATTAAAATTTGCAGAATTCTGGGAAGAGTCAGGGTAAGGCTGTAGGCACATGCACAGGGGAAGTGTGTGGAACTTGGCATACACACAGTTTTATGCATTTGGATTTTTTTGTGTGTACACACATTTCTGTTTTTGTCCTTACGCCATGTTTTAGTTTGAATTCTATGCACGGCATTATACATGCCCCAGCAGTTTAGAGAAATAAGGCAGCAGAGCAAACCATATCTAAAAGGTGTGTAGTCTGGGCTGGCGGCTGTAAAGTGTTTCTGTATACTTTGTTTCTTTCTTTCTTTTTCCCTACAGCACTACCCACTCTCCACTCAAGCATTGCTCCACTACCTCCCAGCTCTGACTTACTTGGATAAGGGAGTGCGGTCCCTTTTATTACAGACCCAGGAGTACTTCCGGTGCCACGGCGATTGCCCGATCGAAGCACTTCTGGGTTGCATGGAAGTCCATTATAGTAGGGAGCTTGTCTCTCTGCAGTGCCCTCTCGTGGCTCCTGCTAACAACCTAACTTGTAGTTCACATCTTCTAGTTCAGTATGAATCATTGAACCTTCTCAATAAGGTGTATTTTCAAGTTTTGGACCTCCCATTGTGCATTCAATATTTAATATATGGTAACTTGTTAGAACTCCACAAAGAGATAAAATAAATAATTTATCTTAAAATAGTCTTTTGTTTCTGAGCGTTCAACACCTATCAGGTGTCATCATCAGAGGAAAATGATTATACAGAAATCAAAGGCACTATATAGCAAATGTAACTTGAAAAAATACATTGTCAAAGTATTGCTACTCTTCTTTTTCAAAGCCTAACCAATTTTAGAATTTTGTTTTTAGACATTAAATCTTAGTGCTTTGCAGTATCTAATTTATTAGGAGGAAAGGGAAGGCAAAGGAGAAGAAGTAGCCTAGAATAATTGTGGAGGCTTGAGACAAATGAATCAGTTTATTTAGGCAGTTTGTATATCCAATTTCTGGCATATTTAATTTCTATGAGAACCCTATCATGATATTCTACTTATCTCTGCCACCAACTATTTATTAAGTATTCTTGACAGGTAGAACTGCCAGCCACACAATCTAGGCTAAATATACTTCTAGATGCACAAAACACACACCGAGCAACCATGGAGGTAAAAAGATCTTGCATGTACATCCATGAAACATATGAATGAATCTTTGGCTTCTGGCTAAGAGGCTCTGTACTGGTTGGTACAACGTTGGTGTTTTTTTTTTCATTTAATTAATGGCATAGGTATTGATGAATGATTCAAATTGGAGTATGCTTCTTTGAAAGTTGCAAATAATTTCTCAACAAGAACTACTACCTGCAACAACTGTACTGTACTTTACTTCTGTACTGTAATACAGAAGAGTGTTCTTGAAAGGTGGCATTCCTAAATTGTTTTACTTACACATGGTATGGCACTACATTAGAAAATGCTATTTCAGATTTTCACATTCTGATAATTATAACATAAAGTTAATTTAGTACCAATACTGCGCCACAGACTTGAGGAATAAGTGTGTATAGTAACAGGTATGGGGCAGCACGGTGGCGCAGTGGGTAGCACTGTTGCCTTGCAGTTAGGAGACCCGGGTTTGCTTCCTGGGTCCTCTCTGCATGGAGTTTGCATGTTCTCCCTGTGTCTGCGTGGGTTTCCTCTGGGTACTCCGGTTTCCTCCCACAGTCCAAAGACATGCAGGTTAGGTGTATTGGCGATTCTAAATTGTCCCTAATGTGGGGGTGTGTGTGTGCGCACCCTTGCGCCCTGTGTTTGCTGGTATTGGCTCCAGCAGACCCCAGTTGCCTTGTAGTTAGGATATGGCGGGTTGGATAATGGATGGATGGATGGAGTAACAGGTATATGCACAAATCTATGTACAGTATATGTTCATTAAGGATCATTTAAACTATGGAAGGAAAGATATTGAATTTTGTAATGACCATTTTTGAAAGTTTAAATTTATTGTTAGCTAGCATTATTAAAGAATACAAAAACTAAGAAATGAAATGTACTATTCTCTCTTATGCTAACCTGCAAATAATGAGCCATAATATTAATAGGCTACAAATTATATATACATTATATATAACAGCTGCAAAAATAACATTGTTGTGAGAACAAAAAGCTGGATTTGAGCAAATTATAAATGCATTCATCAAACAGAAAAGGTAAGCTCCTAAAACAGCTTCGAAAGCTGATTTAATGAAAACGTTGCCATATATACAAAAAAAAATTTGAATATATAACTAAATTAAGTGTAAGATGAGCTTATATTTATGGAGGACACTGGGATTTGAATCAAAATCTTCAAATGTTGAGGCAGGACACTGGACCCTAGTTATAGACTTCCCAATGCACAACAGAATGTCAATACCCCACTGCAGTATTATAAAAAAGAAAAACTTTTATAGTAATGAGCATCTTTAATTACCCAAGAATAAACTGCAAAAATCCAACAAATAGTAGAGCATAAGCAGTGGAATCAAAGGTAATTAGGGTTCATCTTTTAACGCACTATGTTTACGTTTCAGGTAGGGAGGAAGCCTACCTTGACTTAATATTCTGTAATACTCATGAAAAAAATTCAGAATAGAGGTCAAAGAATACGAGGATCAAGTGATTATGAATTTTGCATTATTTTGGCAGAGTGAACCTGAAAAAGGCAAATTATTAAATTTAATTCCAGAAAAGTGAATCTTTAAATAAATATACTGTAAATTTAATGGTGCATTTTGTTACATGTACTATGCTTATCTTAGATATTTAGGAACAAATCTAGCTGAGGTGAAGATAACATTGTTTACAGAACGAGATTTAATTTAAAGCAAAAATATTTGAATTCCAACTGAAAACAAAATGTTTTTCAATTAAAAAAAAACATGACTAGCAAGGAAGCCTGCTGTTTAACATAGTATTCTTTTGTATACATATTGTATGAATATACATATTCAAATGATTTTGTCATTAAACTTTAATTCTTCAAAAAAGGTGTAAAACTACATAAAGACCTTGTCTGAATAAAGATTGTTCCCATAGCAACAGCAGTAGCACAAAGACTCTCCTTGACTCATCACAAATATTCAAACTGCCTCACATTCAAAGGTTTAAACATAGATATATAAGCCTTAGCTTTATTTATATAAAATAAACGCCAAATAAAACATAAATAAATTTAAGTTCTTTACACATCTTCCTAAGAAAAGAAGTACAATTCTGCAAATTGAAGTGTTACATTGGGATGCACATTAAATGAGAAAACCCATAGTAGCTGAAACTGCTTATGCATCATGTCTATCACAAGGCCAGCTGTCTATCTTGTTTGCAGGAGTTTGATTTTGAATCAGACAGTGCAGAGGTTTATCCAGAATGTGAACTACGTCTTAGAAATGAGAATAAATAATATGGAGAAGGAAAGAAGGGATCCCACAAAGTGCACACAGCTCTAAAAAGGTAATCAGTAAAATTCTCAAATAATCAGATTTGGAACTTTTACTTTTCCTTTCCACAGCAGCTCTCCTTACCCAAAACTAACACTGGATACAGTTTAATGCTAATCTGAAATGGGGTGATGTGGGTTATGGAGGGTTTTTGGGATGGCAGTGTACAAAGGGGGGATCACAAAGTACCAAATGAGCAGAAAACAACTTTTTAGATTATTTACACTTAATTTATTAACAATAAATTACAAATAATACATTTGCAGTACATATTGCACTTTACATAAAAGCACAAATTATATTCAACACACAGTAAAATGGGCAACATCAAGATAATATAAAATCCATTAATATTATACTTAAGATCTGACAACCTGATGACTGAAGAAAGGAAGACAAAATCCCCTGTCAACAACATTCCTAGAAAAAGTAACCTCTGATGAGTCCATGATTGGTTACTACTGTTGGTTATAAGGGACACAAATTACAATTGAAGTCAAAATCCTGATTCAGTCTGATCATAATCCTCTGAATTCAAGTTAACAGTACAGTCCTTTTAGTTACAATACAATACAATACAATTTATTTTTGTATAGCCCAAAATCACACAAGAAGTGCCGCAATGGGCTTTAACAGGCCCTGCCTCTTGACAGCCCCCCAGCCTTCACTCTCTAAGAAGGTAAGAAAAAACTCCCAAAAAAAAATCCTTGTAGGGAAAAAATGGAAGAAACCTTGGGAAAGGCAGTTCAAAGAGAGACCCCTCTTCAGGTAGGTTGGGCGTGCAGTGGGTGTCAAAAAGAAGGGGGTCAATACAACACAATACAATACACAGATCAGAACAAATCCTCAATACAGTATAAAAATAAAAATTTTAGAAGTACAGAGTAGAATTTAACAGTAGATGATATCACACAATATGATTTGGATTTGTTTAGAGTCCTGGAGACCTCATTCATCAAGCTGCCTCCCCCATTTGGCCATTCCACAGCTGAAATAGTGCTAATTCGATGAAAGGACCCCTCTTTCCCATGATTCCTGCGATCCTCCATCAGAGATAACTTTACCTTAGTTACAGAACAATCTCCAGAACAGAAACAAAAATTGAGAATTGTGGACCAAAATAACAGATATCGAAAGCCAAACTGCAAACAAACAATGCTTTTAAGGAAAACATCATCCAAGTCCCAAGCTGAGGGTAGCTTCTTGAGTTAAACAAAACAATTGTACTTAGAGGAACATTCAACCACCACCAAGATGATCATGTAGCCATTAGAGGGAGGTATATCTGTAATAAAGTCCATGGAAATCGCTTCTCATGGATGATTTAATGTTGTAATTGGTTGCTGTAGCTCAAAAGGCAAACCCTGACATGATTTGGCTCTACAACATGTCTCACAATTTAGTCTGGGATGTCTTAGAATGCAAGCACTAGTGAACAGTGTTTTAAGATCTTCAACTGCTCTTTGTGTTTCAGGTGTCGCAACAATTTTTAATGACCCTTTTTTTGATAAAGTGGTGATTGTAAAAATGACTGAACTAAAATTCTTAATAAGACAGAAGTAGGAGTCGGCAAAGCCACGCATCTTTGTGTGTACTTGCTTTACACTTTCACGTGGTTTCCAATTTAAGATTGCTGTGACCTTCTTCTTCTTCTTCTTCTTCTTTTGTTTCATGGCAGTTTGGATACTCTTAGTATATTACTGCCACCTACTATAGAGGGGGAAAACTACTCAGTCCATTTAATATGTTAAATTATTTTCCTCAATGCCATGTTACTAATGAATTTCATTAGTTCCTTGTAATTATTGGAGCTGTTGTCTCTTCCCCCCGTTGTGACCTTTGATTGAACTAAAGCCAACCCTTTGTGAATTAATTTATAGCCACGAAATAACACTTAATTCTGACAGAATTTACAATATCTTGCAAAATGTTGTACCACGTGTTTTGCATAAAAAATGTACGATTGTAGATTTTTAAAATCAATCAACAATGTAAACTAGCCACAACCTATCAGAAAATCACTTAAAGATGTAATTACCCAAATACCGGAATACAGTAGGTGCATTGGCTAATCCAAAGGTCTTTACCCTATAATCATACTGTCCAGTAGAAGATGACATGTCTCAGACAGCTCTCTCTCTAGCTCATGCTAGTATACCTATCTAAAGCATGTCTACAGCAACCACCTCAAATACAGAACATACTGCAATTTAGCAGCCCTTGTGCCATCTGCAGAACAACTTCTGCTCTCTTTTAATCCTCATCATGGTGGTTCTCTTACACTGCTGAGTTCCTCCTCACAGCAGGTATTTTCCAAGTTCAAGTTATCTACAGAAAAATGAAATTACATTACACAAAAAAATTCAAACAAATAAGAGAGCTCTCACACTAAAGTTAATAAATTAATTGCTGTTGTTTCTCACACTTTCACTCTGTCTGTATCCATGTATTTATACTGTATATTTGTATTCCTTTTACTGACTATAGAACAGGGGAGTAAAATATCTTGTATCCTTTGCAGGAAAAAATAAACTATATTTAGACATTAACAAGATTTAGGCTTTTTTTCTTTGTTGCATTTTTTCTACTTAATATAAAAGTAACTTCAAAAAACGTATTACTACATATGACTTACACAATGAAAATCTTTCAGACCACCTATGACTAGTTAGATATTTAATGTGACTGATTTTCACCCTTAGCTTTCTTGGATGTAATTTTTTTTTGTTCTGAAATCTGTAAAAATAATGTTTCTTAGCAAATCAACAACTGTTGATTCTTCTGTAGATTAGCAGCTCTAGCCTTTGATTTGAACTTTCTATTAATCACAGGCTATAACTAAAAAAAAAATACAACTATTAAGGTTCAGACAGATCTCAAGGACTAAATGTATTGCAGATGGTTTATAAAGAAAGCAGAAAACAAAGAGTTCTTGAGCACTGTCATGCAATACACTACATCCAGCAATGTTTATGCTGTGTGGTAAGAGAATGATACAAAGATAAAGAGTTGGGGCGCCACCAGAAGAATGCAGTTTAAATGGCTGGTTGGTAATGCCACAAAACAAAGAAAAATTAGTTTCGGCCAGAGCAATTGGTATTCCAGTACGTCTTATTCAGACATAAGTCATGGAATGACTGATGAGTTCTGGTGCAGTTTGCTGTTACATTCCATGACCCTGTAGAAGCAGAAGTGACTTCACAGTTCCTTCTGCAATCCTGTCTTCAGATTCAAGGGCAAAAGAGGGAAAGGCATAAATGACAGCGCCAACCAGTGACATGGAACTACAAGCAGCATAAAAGCCCTGAGGATGCCTCCTGCTCACGCATATGTGACAGTGACATATATTCATTAGGTACTGACAGAGAGAAGAAGAAAAGTGGGACAAAATAGTTTGGTTGTTAGCTGCTGGTATAACTGAAAAGACCTTTTTCAGGAAATGTTTGTTCCCTGCAGAATACAATGCACATTTATATGTAAATAAAAGCTAATCTAGGGTTTCTAAATGGATGTCTGAAGTGTAGGCTAAGTCACGTCCCATCCTTCTGAACCTCTTCTTCCACCTCGGATAATATAAAGACTTATCCAACCATGGAATAGTCATCAGTTGAAGACCATCATTACAGAGAGCTACACAACTGGTAACTTCCTTCTGCCACAATTTTGCCTTAGCCTATTGATGCTTCTTAAACAGGGCTGCTGTTGTGGTCCTCAACTCTTTGTGACATCTTACAAATTTATTTTATATTTACACAGAATACAGTACAGCACTGTCTCATTTTTAGTGCCAGGGAACATCCAGCAGCTGCCTTGCTTAACCTCTTAAAGCAGTCCTGGGGCTACAACCTCTTAATTTTTCCTCATCTTTGGAAACATCATTTAGAAATTGCGCAACGATATAATCCTAACACTAGCTACAATATCACTGTTCTTCCAAGAATTAAACAAGCATTAACATTAGTAGTTTAAACAAGTAGGGAGATTTTTTTCCTTCATGGCCATTTCTGTAGAATGCTATGATACATACTGTATAATACACCATGTCTTTCAATACAGACAATGAACTGCCGCCAACCAGACTATGCATGCGTGAATAAGTATGCCTCTTGACTAGACGTTGAATGTCAGCAATTTTATAAAAAGATAATTTGAGCACTGTAATTTTCAATAATAAGCTAGCAAAGAATAAGAAAAGTAATAATTAAACTGGTGACAAAGTATGGTTTATGTTGATTTTCATTTAATATGGAGACACTGCAATCACTTTTAGTAACTCAATGCTCTATACATTCAATACCCTAGATATTTACATTATTTGTATGTATAATGAACTACAAATAAATGTGAATAATTCAATATTTGTAAGTGTGTCTCAGCTGGACATCATAGTACTTTTTTAACATTCAGACCAGCACTGCAAGGCAAAGATAAACAAATCTCTCCACAATTAACTCGCCATCGTTTGTGAAGTGGTAGTCCCTTAGTAATCCAGTACAAATTGCCCCATCTTCAAAATAATCCAAATGTTGTTCAACATTTGATCAATTCTCAAAGAGCTACAACAGAAAGTGCTTTGCGCTTTGCTATTGCACACATCTATCCATTTTATACTATTTTCCAAATGTTTTCCTTATTTGTCTCAGAAAATTTTAAATCATGTAATTTGCTAGGAAATGTTACAACGGTGATTTATTCTAGTAGTTTCTTCATGCTGAAATAAAAAGATGGAGGAAAAAAAAGAGCAGCAGAGGCATTAAAGAGGCTAGAGATATAAATAAAAGTTAATGAAATTGCAGTTTCATTTATTTTTCTTAAACTTGCCTTCAAATCTGTACCTTTCACCTACAGTGCGACAACAAGCTTTATTATGTGATTGTCACATCACAGACTGAGTAATCTACTCAAAATCTTTATGATCTAATTCAGATTAAAATGAATCTGACAATGAAGTCACCAACATATTGGAACTCCTGTAGTATTAAAAGAACCTTTAAAAGTGTACATACTTTGTTGTGAACTTGTTTAGCAGCTACAGTATAAATGTGAGTGCTTACAGTGAATGAAGGACTAAACATCAAACTGTTATATAAGCTCTAAAGGCAGCAAGCATTAATGTGCATTTGAAATTTATGTACAAAAATAAATTAAAATAGCAGGTACTAGACAGCAACTTAATTATATAGTGCCATAGGTAATTAATCCCTCAGCAGAAGGAACCACATATTATAAAGTACCTGTGAATCAAGGATGAATTCTAATACCATAAAATCGGAGATATTGATGGTGTGCCGTTTTAAAGTTACTGCAGCATTAAGATGATATTCCTTTTTTGTAGGTCCTTACATTCATATTTTTTAATTGCTTGTCCTTGTCAGGATCCTTGGCAGTAACTCAGTTCAACACTTACAGGAAAGAATGTACCAAAATCTAAAAATTGTTCATCTGTTCTGTCCTCAGTCAGGTTCAGCCCCTACAGAAAGCAAATTTTCTGCTTTAATTAATGGAGACATTCAGATGTGTAGCTAAATGAGTTAGCGTGTAGCTCTGAAATTGTTTAAATTCAGAACATTTAGTGTCATTACTATTTTACATTTTTTATTCATTGTAATACTTCTGAAGAAACATGTGGTTTTAGTAAGGGTAGGGGGAAGTGAAGTAGCAGCTTGTTAATTAAAAATGAAAGTAGATTTCAGTGTCCATTTAGTCAGACCTCTTCTTTTGACGGCAGATACGCCAGTGTTTTAAGAATCAATGTTTTAAAGCATTTGGAGAATATAGAATAGCACCCTGGAAATTGACAGTATGGTTCGCTGACATTGAAAGTCATTAAAAACATTTGAAAAGACAGAATACAGTGACTTGTGAAAGTATTCATTCCCCTCAGTGTTTTTCCTGTTTTGTCACATTACAACCTGTGGTTGGGCGGTGAAAGTACAGACTGGAAGCAGTCGGAATGTTGGGACACCAACCGGGTTATCCCTTTTAATAGTCGTGAGACGAACAGATAAAATAACCAAAATGTAACGAAAATAGCGCTTCAGCGCTGTCCTGTACAGGGACCTCTTTCAGAACAATCAGTCCTTTCGAAAGTCACGTGCTCCAGCGTGCGGCTCGTTCTGGTCTCCCGGCAGAAGCCATCTTTCTCTTTGCTGGTGCTTCCTTTATAGCGGTATTTCTGAAAGGGGCGGGGTTAAGTGCCCTTGCCAGGTGGCTTCTAGGAGCTTTGAGGGAAGAGGAAGAACAGAACAGGGTCAGCAGTAGCCCCCACTCTCGTCTCGGCGGACTATTGTGTACCTTTCCCTGGACCTTGGAGAAGTCCTCCGATGCCCATGCGTGACAAACCATGAAATTGATGTTCATTTGGATTTTATGTAGTGGAGTTGACAATATAGTCCAAATTGTTGAAGTAGAATGAGAATAAAATACCTTGTACATATATTAAAAAAACAAGCAAAATCTGAAAAGTATTGAATGTATATGTATTCACCTCATTTGCTGTGAAACCTCAAAATAAGATCTGCTCCAACCAATTAACTTCAGAAGTCATGTAATTAGTTGACTAGGGTCCACCTGTGTGCAATCAAAGTGTTACATGATGCCCATATAAATAGACCTGCGCTGAAAGGCTGCTGACTCTGCAACACGACTAAGCAAGCAATATGAAGACCACAAAGCACTCCGAACAGGTCAGAGACAAAGTTGTGGAGAAGTATAGGTCAGAGTTTAGTTATAAAAAAATCTCCCAAGCTTTGAACATCCCACGGTGCACCATTAAATCCATTATAACAAAATGGAAAGAATACAGCACCACTACAAACCTGACAAAACATGGCAGCCCACAACTCACAGACCAGGCAAGGAGAACATTAATCAGAGATGCAACAAACACACCAAGGATAACACTGAAGGAGCTGCAAAGATCCACACTAGAGATGTGAGTATGACCACTTTAAGCCTTACATTCCACAGAGCAGGGCTTTATTCAAGAGTGGCCAGAAACACAGTTGGAGGTTGCGCAACTGCGTGTGACAGACTACCCAAACACATGGAGAAAGGTTCACTGAGGTCAGATGAGACTAAAACTGAGCTGTTTGGCCATCCTGGTTAACGCCATGCATGGCGAAAACCCAACACTTCCCATCACCTCGAGATCAACATTTCCACAGTAAAGCATGGTGGTGGCAGCATCATGCTCTGGAAATGTTTCATTGGCAGAAACAGGAATTCCAGGAAAGATGGCTAGCACTAAATACTGGGCAATTCTTGAGGAAAACCTGCTTCTGTCTGCCAGAGATTTGAGACTGGGACAAAGGTTCAGGACAGTGAATAACCCTAAACCTACTGCTAAAGCTACACTGGAGTGATTTATAGGGAAACATCATTAGCTATCCAGCATCCAGTATATCTAACCCACTTACTACACTGCTGGACTATTTGTGGGTTTATGCTATCATGGAAGCCGGAGATAAGGTTGAAACCGGCCCTTGGAGGATCAGCCGGTCTAATATGCAAGTGGTTGCTTTGGTTTACTCCTAAATGCAGGATAGGGAGAAATGTGTAAAATCAGAAAATACCACTTCAGGATTTGAACTCAGGATTTAGTGACATTAAGCACATACAGTAAGCAATGACTCGTTAATCCGTCTATTACAAGATGGCACTTCATTTGGTTTTAAGATACACAGAGTAGTATCATGTATAAGGGTGGCAGTTTGCTGCAGGACATGTTTACATGGCGTCAATTTACAGTTGGCAGTCAACCTAACTTGCATGTCTTTGGGTCGTGTTTGTATCCAGATAACAAGATTTACGAACAAGACATGCAAATACACTGACACTGACCTGAAGTTGGACATTCAGTGGATGGAAAGGAGGGATTCTGTAGCCTGATGTGATCTGCATTAAAACACTTCATACATTTCTATGTTAAATTAACCACATAGCAACAGTGTGGAAATGAACAACTTGTCATACACAGAAAAGCGCTCATTGGCATTAACTCAGTAAGTCGGTAAACATTTTCCCCAAAGCTCACATATATAGATGACAAAGACTGTCCTCTGTAGTTCTTTAAAAACACAATAAACATCAATGAAAAAAAAAATAAAAGTAATAATGTTTTAACATGTCCAGCTAGAAGTAACGCATTGTATTTGTCAGGATTAGTTAAAGATACTATTTAATTTCAATTGCAAAAGTGTTTTATTTAATTATAAAACAACCAATCAAAACATACTTTTTAAATGTATGACTTAAAAGAGTATGCTGCAAATTCTTAAAATATTATCAAACCTATTTCAAATTATATTAACCTTGAGATGGATTTTAATATTTCATTTTGGTTTACATACTCCATTTTTCTGCCCTCATCTTTGAAAACTTAAAGCTTCCAGAAGACCTGTGGCATTTCCTCAAACCCACCTGCTCTCTCATCTCTTCTAGGCAGGATTTCCAGGCATCTACACTGGTTCAGGATTTGATGGTTATGTCATCACCCAAATTAGGGGACAAAACACAGTTCAGTCACCCCTACATTTGGTTTTGATTTTTAAAACAACAACAACATTAAATGCAGTATTTTACGGCACCACTCAAACCTCGATTCAATAATATTTTATTTTTTTTGCAAAAAGTTTATTCCAAACTATCAAAATTTGACTACAAATGCAACTTGTTTACATACCTTCCTATATACTAGAGAATGGAAAATCACATGCTCAAATTTAAATATAAAAGGAAATTATTTAAAATAATTATCTTTTTTGTCATGCAAACTAAATGTTCTGACTTGACTTGTTTTATTTCTCAGTCTTTCATTCCTTTGCAGCCCTGTTGCAGTAATAACTCTGTGCTTATATGCTATTTTATATACTACTGTTGGGGTAAAATCTTTATACGGTACCTTTGAATTAATGACAGACGATTAGAGAAATTTCACTATTACACCTCATGTACCGCATATTATCCGTCTTGTTTTTTAGAATCTCCTTTGTCTATTAGAATGCTTTGCAGGGACTTGAAACCAATCTTGGCAAGCAGTGTGATTTCTACTTGTGATGCCTCCTATGGGAAGTTTGTCTTTTTGATACATACAGTATTTGAAGGGTTTTCTTAGAGAATTTCACTTTATTCCCAAAGCCCAAAGTCATGCTTTTAGACTGATTGGTAATTTTAAATTGGCTGGTGTGATTGAGTGTGAGTGTGTGTGATCGAGTCCTGCAATAGACTGGAGTCCCATCTGGGGCTGTAGTTTTCTAGTATTATTGAAAATAATGATATGAAAACCCACCAATATTTATGTAAATTGTTCTGAATTGTGGTGTTGATGCCCACATAAATATTCAGGCTACAATTCAAAATGTATACACTAGTGTTTATTATATTACTTGAGTATATAAATATGTAAAACATTTATTTTAACAAATTACACTTTTTCTTGATTATGCAGGTACAATGATAATTTTAACTTTAATTACTGATATATTCCATTGGGAAAAGGTAACATGACAAATTTAAAAGATTGGCAGCACTTTTGTTATAATGCAGGGGTGTTATTATTGGCTGTCAGTGACAAATTCTGAATTACAATTGCCGCATGTGATTAACATTCATGTTACCAAGCTAATTAGATTATTAAATATTTCACCTTCTACATTATAGTGATGTACATGGTTTGAAATCTATGACTTGGAAAATGCTGAAAATTATATCCTGTAATGCTCACAGGAATAAAAGATGGGTTTTGAGTAGCCTGGAGTGTTTGTCTACTAGAATTCCATAAAGACTGAAGCCAATCAACGAATCAAGCCTGAATCTCTGGAGCTGTGAGGGAGAAATCCTAACCATTACATCAAAACTATAATTTAATAAGCCACATAAAATGCATTGTTTTACAGATTCCACCTTTAAACATTATTGTTTTTGGTTATTTTTATAATACAGTTAGCAGCTGTTCTGTTTAGAATTCATATCGTAGCTAAAGCCAACCAAAACTTATGATTGAGATAGTAGTTAAGCATACAAAGTGACGCCTCTTCCAGACAGCAGCTCCGCAAACAACTTTAAAACAGCCACCCTGTATAATGGCAGACAGAACAGACAAAATAGCATGTCGGCCAGGTGGGCAAAGAATACAGAAATAAAACAGCCACTTCTAGTTGTTGGTTTGCTTGTTGTGTGACACACAAATGAAATGCAAAATCAGTCATCTTGCTGGAGAGACACCCAACTGGAAACAGAACAACAGCCAACTACTGGACAAATTGGAAACAGAAACCGAACAACTTGCCCCTTTTATTGGACTGGACAGATATTGGACAGCTGCAGCCTTGCTGGTTGACTGACTGGATAGAAACAATACAAGTCAGTGTTCAGCCAGACAGGAGGGAAAACAAAAATAAAAACTCTGAAATATTCCCTAAAAGTGCCTTAACATTTAGAAACTGATAAATAAAGGTTTACATATATTTTTACAGTTGGAGCACAGGCAGTTTAGTCACTTGCTTGGAGCCCCACAGAGAGGCAGGAATGGAACTAGCAGTTTTGAGATTCACAGATCAGGGGCCTCATGTAAAAAAGGTGCGTATGCACAGAAATTTTCTGTAAGAACGTTTCCACGTTCAAATCGTGATGTATAAAATCTAAACTTGGCATAAAGCCACGCACATTTCCACGGTACCTCATAACCTGTCGTACGCAAGTTCTCCGCTCGGTTTTGCAGATTGGCGGCACCTAGCATCAAAGCAGTGCTACTGTTCCTGTGTGGTTATCCTTTCTTTTCCTGACGCAGCTTTTTAAATACACTGAAATTAACCGCATATTGTTTACTAGCAAAATACCTGTGCTTCACAGCGGCGAAGTACTGCCTTAAAATTTTTATTAAGAAGAAAATTAAATCTTTCTAAACTGAGGAAAAATATACCAATAATTATTTGTTAAGGATCTCTTTGTATACCACATTGTCAGCTCGGCCCTCCGGTTGTAATATGACCAAGCTGTGTGCTGAGCTTACTCTTGAGCATGCAACATACAGTTGGCCATGTGAAAAGTAATCTTGTTTCAAATCTCACAGTTTGGATTGCTGCTGTCATAATCGGTTTGAGTTTCACGGTTTGTTTCAATTCCGATAGTATTTGCAGGAGTTGTGTTGAAGTGACATTGGGCATCTGTAAAGCGTTGTAAGCATACAACCGGTTTCATCGATAACTTTGCATCCAGCTTTTGAGAGTTTAAACATTCATAAACATCAAAGTGTCCACTACTGAAATCGTCACCTGTGAATCTAAGATGTTTAAGAGGCATTGGCAGTTGTCGAAAGGTGTAAAATATTTGGCCTTTTCGGTACACTTGAAAGCGACAACCGAACAATTCAGCAGCAGCCATCAACTCACATGCAGAACCATAGGTGAAGGGCTTAAGCATTTCACTCTTATGGTGCTCCTGTGTAGTATAATTATCTCCTGTACCATCATCAGTCTACACCTTGAACCTGTTCCAGTCATTCAATACATAAGACACAATGTTCCTCTGGATATCAAGAGTGAGCCTGATATGGCTGTGCAATATGTAACAAAGAGAATGGAAAATGCAGGTGCCATCTCCGGGCATGGAAAGCCCAAATTTCAGCCTTCTACCTACACGGGAAGTTGGAGAATTAGTGACGTTGGAAAGTTCAATATGGCGGCCCACAGTGGCATCACACCACTGAAATAAGTACGTACATCAGTTTCGGTTAGCGCAAGGAAGCCGCCTACCAAATTTCGTGAAGATGGGGCCATAAATAAGAAAGTTCAACATGGCGAACGTTGTCGACCGTTATGACCGTTACATGTAGAATTTTGAAATGAAACCTTCTTAACTTTTGTAAGTAAGCTGTAAGGAATGAGCCTGCCAAATCTCAGCCTTCTACCTACACTGGAAGTTGGAGAATTAGTGACGTTGGAAAGTTCAATATGGAGGCCGACAGTGGCGTCATACCACCGAAATAAGTACGTACATCGGTTTCGGTTAGCGCAGGGAAGCCGCCAACCAAATTTCGTGAAGATGGGGCCATAAATAAGAAAGTTCAACATGGCGGACGTTGTTGACTGTTATGACCGTTACGTGTAGAATTTCGAAATGAAACCTGCTTAACTTTTGTAAGTAAGCTGTAAGGAATAAACCTGCCAAATTTCAGCCTTCTACCTACACGGGAAGTTGGAGAATTAGTGATGAGTGAGTGAGTGAGTCAGTCAGTCAGTCAGTCAGTGAGGGCTTTGCCTTTTATTAGTATAGACTAGCAAATTACCCGCGCTTCGCAGCGGCGAAGTACTGCATTAAAATTTTTATTAAGAAGAAAATTTAACCTTTTTAAAGTCAGGGAAAATATGGCAATAATTATTTGTTAAGGATCTCTTTGTATACCACGTTGTCATTTCGGCCCTCCGGTTGTAACATGACCAAGCTGTGCACTGAGCTTACTCTTGAGCATGCAACTTACAGTTGGCCATGTGAACAGTAATCTTGTTTCAAATTTCACAGCATGGATTGCTGCTGTCATAATCGATTTCAGTTTCATGGTTTGTTTCAATTACGACAGTATTTGCAGGACTTGTGTTGAAGTGACATTCGGCATCTGTCAAGCGTTGTAAGCTTACAACCGGTTTCATCGATAACTTCACATCCAGCTTTTGAGAGTTTAAACATTCATAAACATCAAAGTGTCCACTACTGAAATTGTCACCTATGAATGTAAGATGTTTAAGAGGCATTGGCGGTTGTCGAAAGGTGTAAAATATTTGGCCGTTTCGGTACACTTGAAAGCACCAACCGAACAATTCAGCGGCAGCCATCAACTCACATGCAGAACCATAGGTGAAGGGCTTAAGCATTTCACTCTTCTAGTGCTCCTGTGTAGTATAATTATCTCCTGTACCGTCATCAGTCCATACCTTGAACCTGTCCCAGTCATTCAATACATAAGACACAATGTTCTTCCAGATATCAAGAGTGAGCCTGATATGGCCGTGCAATATGTAACACAGAGAATGGAAAAGGTAGGTGCCATCTCTGGGCATGGAAACCACTCGGTAAGTGGCAGTTCTTTGATCGATGGTGATTACCTCGATAGACATGGTAATGGGGGTTGGAATGATGAAGGAAATGGGTACCTGAGTAATGTAAAGTAAGTGTAAAATACCTATACAATAACTATAATTGTAATAAACAAACAATAAAACAGTGGAGAAGCCGTGGATTAAACAAAAAGGCTGTAGTTATCAGCAGGGAGACGTGAATCCCGTGGCGAAGCAAAGAAGGGAATGTAGAGACTGGAGCGACGGACGGCCTTATATAGGCAGGCAGCCAACAACGTGGGAGGTGATGGGATGGGAGACCCAACGCCGCCTCACACGGTGACCAAGCTGCAGGCTATGGATGTATATATGTACGTAAATAGGATTCAGTTAGCGTTGGGAACCCGTGTACTAAATTTCTTGAAGATGGGCCCATAAGTAACAAAGACTGTTGAAAAGTTCAATATGGTGGCCGACAGTGGCATCATACCACCGAAATAAGTACGTACATTGGTTTCGGTTAGTGCAGGGAAGCCGCCTACCAAATTTCGAGAAGATGAGGCCATAAATAAGAAAGTTCAACATGGCGGACGTTGTTGATCGTTACGCGTAGAATTTCGAAATGAAAACTGCTTAACTTTTGTAAGTAAGCTGTAAGGAATAAGCCTGCCAAATTTCAGCCTTCTACCTATACGGGAAGTTGGAGAATTAGTGATGTTGGAAAATTCAATATGGCGGCTGACAGTGGCGTAATACCACCGAAATAAGTACGTACATTGGTTTTGGTTAGCTCAGGGAAGTCACCTACCAAATTTCGTGAAGATGGGGCCGTAAATAAGAAAGTTCAACATGGCGGACGTTGTTGACCGTTATGACCGTTATGCGTAGAATTTCGAAATGAAACCTGCTTAACTTTTGTAAGTAAGCTGTAAGGAATGGGCCTGCCAAATTTCAGCCTTCTACCTACATGGGAAGTTTGAGAATTAGTAACGTTGGAAAGTTCAATATGGCGGCTGACAGTGGCGTCATACCACCGAAATAAGTATGCACATTGGTTTCGGTTAGCGCAGGGAAGCTGCCTACCAAATTTCGTGAAGATGAGGCCATAAATAAGAAAGTTCAATATGGCGGACGTTGTTGATCGTTATGACCGTTACGCGTAGAATTTCGAAATGAAACCTGCTTAACTTTTGTAAGTAAGCTGTAAGTAATGGGCCTACCAAATTTCAGCCTTCTACCTACACGGGAAGTTGGAGAATTAGTGACGTTTGGAAAATTCAATATGGCGGCCGACTGTGGCGTCATACCATCGAAATAAGTACGTACATCGGTTTTGGATAGCGCAGGGAAGTCACCTACCAAATTTCGTGAAGATGGGGTCAGCCTTCTACCTACACGGGAAGTTTGAAAATTGGTGACGTTGGAAAGTTCAATATGGCGGCCGACAGTGGCGTCATACCATCGAAATAAGTACATACATCTGTGTCGGTTAGCGCAGGGAAGCCGCCTACCAAATTTTGTGAAGATGGGGCCATAAATAAGAAAGTTCAACATGGCGGACGTTGTCGACCGTTATCGACCGTTATGACCGTTACGTGTAGAATTTCGAAATGAAACCTGCTTAACTTTTGTAAGTAAGCTGTAAGGAATGAGCCTGCCAAATTTCAGCTTTCTACCTACATGGGAAGTTGGAGAATTAGTGATGAGTCAGTCAGTCAGTCAGTCAGTGAGTGAGTGAGGGCTTTGCCTTTTATTATTATAGATTAGTGTAATGCATCTCATTGTAATTAACCTGTAACAATATAATGGTTCAGGAAATGGCCATAGTATTCCAAATACCATAACTGCTTTAGCGTTGTTACTCTCACTTCTTCTTCTTCTTCTTCAGCTGCTCCCGTTATGAGTTGCCACAGCGTATCATCTTTTTCCATATTACTCTCACTGCACCACTCGGAGTATTTATATCACTGTATCTGAGTGGGGAATCGCAACAGCAGCTGATCAGAATTATCAGTATACAGCATCAAGCACATGCTGCCTCAGCCATGGCAAAACATTTCACAGACTTTCCTGTACGGACTTCGCGGTTCAGAAACAGTTTCATCCGAAGAACTATAAACGCACTCAATCAATTGCTCCTTGTAGAACTGTTTGTACTTATAAGTACAATCACCTCACTGTAAACGTGCACTACAGTAATAATATTGCACAACCTGCACCACTTTATAAAGCGTGTATTTACATATGATGACGATATCATTTTTGAGATGAAATGCAGCAAAATATGTTGATTATATTATACAGATAAAACTTTAACTTCATTTAAATAATTTTTATTGTTAATAATTAAACATATGAAGACACGGTGCCGCAGCGCTAGCAAGTTCACATGTTGTTCCTGCCTCGCGCTGTATATTTGCTGAGGCTGGCGTGACATTAGAAGGATAGACGGATAGAATAATTAAACACGTACTATGAAGATATTTCAATGTTCCTTAAAAGTTTTGAAGAATCGTCGTTGTAAGCTTACAGATGGCTTAACGTCTATTACAGAGCTGATTGTGTGGCGATTGGTTATTTGGAGAAAGAAAAGTAAGGACAGGAATTGGAGGTTAGTACGTTTGAAAGAGACAGTACTGCTACAATAAATTATTTCATCGAAGGTCGCACATGGCGTTAGCAGCATGTTGTTTGAGACATGAACAATCACTGCTCCACCGTGTTCCCATGTTTAATACCATGCTTTCATTCCAATCATCATGAAAATATCACGTTTACATCTCAGTATTTTAATTATTCAAAGAGCTGTAATATTACGAATGCAATGGATTCTGTGTCCTGTCGGAGAAAGAGAAAGAATGGAAGCACGTAGTGATTCACACACATAGAGCACATAGAAGATCAAATACAAAACAAAGCATTTAACATGCTATTTTAGTTACGATGGGATTTGAGAAACTGGTAAATTAAATGATTTTAAGATGACGTTTATGATGTTCTACTTTAATGACAAAATAAACTACGTGATTAAAGTGGAAATTTCGAGATTAAAGTTGATATTTCGTGCTTTTTTCCCACTGTGTGCCTATTTATTTCTGTCTGTACCCTAATCAGCTTTCATATGACACTCAGAGGGTGGGCTACAACTTGCCTTTTCACGGCGACTTTGATATGAGTTCTTTTTTATTTCGGGCACTGTGCGACTTTGTGAACTTGAGCTTTGAAGTTTTTCCAACATGCTATGTCACTTGATCAACTTCCTTTTGTTGATTATACCACTGTTTAAATTAACAAATAGTATGTTTTTCCTTTGCCTCCACTTGTTATTCGCTGAAATTCTTATATTTTCCCCCGTGCTTTTCCCATTGTCTTTTCACAGAACACTGAGCTTAAGGGCTATTTATATTGATTTGCATATTCAAAGAGGCGTAATTCTGGGAGGAATTGGGACGGGACAGCAGGAGCGTGCACGTGCGTTACTTTTCACACTGACCAGGATTTATGTAGCGGAAGAACGTGGACGTTGGAGTACGCACAGATTCCTGAATCTGGATTTTTCTGTGTGTAAGCACATTTTGGCTTTTGTGCTTATGTCATGTTATAGTGCAAATTCTACGCACGGCGTTATGCTTGAGGCCCCAGGTCCTTTGCTTCTTTTAATGCCCAATGTAAGCAAAAGATTTTTCTCTTTCTTGTGTTTTTTAAATGAACCACATGTTTTCCTGTCTTTACTAAACAAAGCGCCAGTAAACAATACTGCATCTGACATATGCATTGCATAAGCTGGAGGGCTGATCTCACCATCAGAGGACACAGACGCCCCTGGGAAAACTCCTGAATCACAGTCTACCTTCCTATTGCTCCTTACCCTTCTTACTTGCACTATAACGCGTGATAAACCTCTCGCACGGTATTCCGCTTACTTAAAAGCCTTGTACAGCGCCTGTCAGCTTTGGAACTGTCATCTCTATCATGTCATGGAGCAAGTTTAAACTTTTGAAAAAGAGACAAATGTTCGTTTGCAGTGTTTGAATAAAGTTCATATCTCCACAACCTCCTGTGTTTCTGTGTAAATCTGTGACCCAAGCATGACAAGTGGTACCAGGAGTGGTTGCACAGATGGATGCCGAGGAGTTATTTCAAATCGCTCAGAATGTTCCATTTCCTTACGATCCGGAGGATGACTCGTCCCCTCTTCCTGATCTGAATGTCTTGGTTCATAACCGTCAACAGTACATCCCTTTACCTCTGCTCCCGGAAAATTCTAAGAATGTGCTGACGAAGATGGGTCCATCCGATGACCCAGAGATGTTCCTTTTAGCCTTGGAGCAAGTGGCGACCTTATTGGGATGGGACAAACGACACTGCGCCATTATTGTCACACCTTTTTTGTCTGGGGATGCTGTACTTTCCTTACGGAATGTGCCTCACAATAAGCTTGGTGATTATGATTTCCTGAAGGAACAAGTTGTGTTATGTAAGACTGTAACTTTTTTGGCTAAAGGTTTTGCACTTAACGACTGGAAGCTAAACATGGACGGTCCCACCCATGCGCAAATTCAAGATCTGATCTATAAAGTGCACTGTTGGTTTGAGGGAGACGTGATGGAGTGAATTGTGGAGAAGGTTGTCATGAATATATTACTGGCCGGGATGCCTGCAGTTCTTCGAGATGAGTTTCTGCATCATGATGTTGAATCATTATCGATTATGTCCAGACGATTGGAAGGTTCTCAGACCACTTGGAGAAAGAACGGTGGGTTTGGTGCTGTTTCACAACCTACGAAGGAGCGTCCAGGACATTCTCGTCGCTTTGATCGACGGCTAGAGCAAAGACAAACTACAGGACCTGACAATTGAATGGGGTCAGGAAGGCCTCCGGGGAATCCGGTTGTTGATGAGATGCCTATATCTGAGGAGACAGGAGCAGGCCGCAGAGGCCGTTGACGTCGCAGAGGATATTTCGGCAGTGGAGCTGACCTAAGATGTTTCCGGTGTGCTCAACCCGAGAGAATGTCGGTTGTCTCTAGCTCAATTAATGGAAATTGGATTGGTCGAGGTTTGTTGCTCAAATATTCCCTATTCTTCGGATAAAAAAGATGGCTTGTTGATCTCGGTGAAGTTGGTATACCGAGAGATCTCAGCATTATTGGACTCGGGCAGTGACCTTTGTGTTGTCAGAGGGGACTGCCTTGATGACAGATGCCTTAGTGACACTGAGACTGTAAAAATATGCTGTGTACATGGTGATATTAAAGACTATCAGACATTACTTCTTCCTTTGACTTATAAGGTTCGCCACTTTAAAGTTTGGTCTGCCCCTGGCCATTACTCATAGGAAGGAGGAATGCCCTTTTTCCTAAACTAATTAATAAATGTCGGGCACTGGTTGTCCAGTTGCCTATTAAGCTCAGTTGGGGGGAAGAAGAAGAAGACGAAGAACTGGTGGTGGTCGGGGAAAATCTAGAGCCCCAATTAGATATTGAATACGACCTCTCCAGTGAGACTGAAGGCACCTTCCCCCCAGTTTACCAGAGTGGCAGGCTGGTCCATCTACAGTACATCTTCTCAGATTGTAAACGCCTCTGATCACAAACCGAGCATTAGCGAACAGTCAGATTTTTTGTGCTTGCAGCATACTGATAGCTCATTAGAATATGCATTTAAACAGGCTCGCTCTGCCAATGGCTTTTATTACCAAGAGCGTGATTCCGGGGGCTTGAAAACCCCACACTTTCTAGAAAACAATGGTTGCCTTTTCAGAGTGATTTCAGATCATTTAATGGGGGAATTTATTGAAAAACTAGTTGTAACTGAAGTACATAGGGAAACTCTTTTGCATCTGGCCCACTCTCACATCTTGGGAGGGCACCTGGGTGCTGATAAGACCAGAGAGCAGTTATCAAAATGGTTTTATTGGCTGAATATGGGAAGAGATGTTGAACGGTTCTGTATATCATGTCCTGACTGCCAGATCATCTCTGCTAATAAACCTCCTCGGGCTCCCTTTTGTGCTATGCCTATTTTAGAAGTTCCCTTTCAGCAGGTGGGATTAGATATTGTAGGCCTTTTGCCTAAGACTAAAAATGGGTACCAATATTTGCTGGTGTTGGTAGACTATGCAACACGATATCCAAAGGTAATTGCTTTGAAAAAGGCCAACTCCTCCGCTGTAGCCAAAGTTCTGTGTGATATGTTTACTCATATTGGCATCCCTAGAGAAATTTTAACTGATCAGGGCACACCTTTTACTTCTCGCGTGATGAAACAATTATGTGACAGCTTTGCTATTAAGAAATTGAGTACCACTGTTTACCATCCACAGACGAATGGTTTGACTGAGCGATTTCAAAACAGATGATCAGGCGAGTCGCTCATAATGATCCCACAACCTGGGACTCTGTCCTGCCTTTTGTTATGTACGCGTTGCGAGAATCACCGCAGGCGTCCACTGGCTTGAGTCCATTCGAGTTGTCATTCTGCAGGCGTCCGCGAAGCATCCTGGATGTTGTACAAGAGGAATGGATAGGAAACGAAACAACAGCCCAAGGACTAAGCTTTGCAGATTGGGTAATTTCGTTGCAAGACAGAATTTCTATGCTTTCTTCTACAGTGTAAGCTGGAGGGCTGATCGCACCCTCAGTAGACACTGGGAAAACCCCTGAAACACAGTCTACCTTCACATTGCTCCTTACCCTTCTTACTTGCGCTATAACACGTGATAAACCTCTCGCGCGGTACTCCGCTTACTTAAAAGCCTTGTACAGCACCTGTCAGCATTGGAATTGGTTGTTTGCTTTTCTTTCTCTCTCTCTCTCTGTCTGACATCCCGAAGGAACTGTCATCCCTATCATGTCATGGAGCACGTTTAAACTTTTGAAAAAGAGACAAATGTTCGTTTGCAGTGTTTGAATAAAGTTCATGTCTCCACAACCTCCTGTGTTTCTGTGCAAATCTGTGACCCAAGCATGACAATTGTCACACACGCATGCATCGGAGACAGCAACAGGTTCTAGTTATTGCTGAAGCGCCGCATGGGACTGTGTATGTGCACTAATACTTTATCTTATTTTTTGCAGGAACAATTAAGAACAACTCCACTTCCTATTTCAGCATTAGACCGCCCTTGGATGATGTCACTTCCCATTGATGACCTGGCTCTTCCTCCCTCTCATCCATATAAACCCGGCAATCATTCTGTTCTTCAGTCTTATATATGACTCAATCTGAAATGATTACTCTCTTGCTAAACAAGCAATTTTGCCTTACAGCAATTCAGACAATATACTGGGTGGTTCCTCTCAAACCTTTATCTTGTTCCCTTTGTTTTCTTTACGCATTTATAATATCATAAGAGTAAATAGCAATGATGCACACAGTACACACTTGCAGCTAATATAGTAATGTTTAAAACAAAAGCCAATGCAAACAAAAGGAAAGGAAATCAAAAATGCCATAAACAAAGACAAACTCTTAGAACATCTTAGAAATGTCATGAAAAGATGTTTAGAAACCTCCAAATCTTCATCAATGTTTTCAACAAGTGTTTCTTTTCTGAATTTTTACTAATTTATACTTTTTAAAATAACAAATGTATAAGATGTGTGATTAGACTTAAAATGTAGAACACTTTGGTTGATCAGTGTTATGCTACAGTATACCATTCACTTACGTGATAATGGGCTGTTTGTTGTAACTTGTAGTTTAAAGTTCATTTTTGATCAGTTATAAGATATATGGGAATATCTTTCATCCAGGTGATTAAATAAAGTTATATTCAGTTGGCAGTGTTGATATACAGTTTTCTAAGGAAAGTTAAAGAACTGATTGAATTCATGATTTTTATATTTTTGAGTGTACATTATTTATTAACAGAATAAATAATAATGTTCTGCATTCTTATCTGGGCTTGGTGACTGCCTTCATTGAAGATGAAGGAAAAGTTTTATTCCACAACATTATCACAGCCCCCTCACATCTACAGACTTTGACTCCTCTCCCAGGAAATGTCTGCCCAGAGTTTCCATGCTATCCTCCTGTCTGGTTGGGGTTTCTTTAGTGTTCTCTGATTTTCCTCTCAAATCCTAAAAATTTACACATTAGATTAATTGCCTCTCTCTACTTGCCCAGTATGAGTGAGCGTGGTTCAACTCTGAATATGCCCTGAAAAAGACAACTTCTTTGTCTAGGATCTTCTCCTATTTTGCACCAGGGTACCCAGACAGATACTGGTTTGTAGTGACTCTCAACTGAATAAGTGGGTTAGGAAATGGATAGGTGCCGTTATAATTTGTTACATATTTTTAAATAACTGCCCATAGCACCCTTAATTGTTATTGTTAACTCAGTATATGTTAATATTATCTCTTTGTACTGGATATTTGGGATTAATGAATAATTGTAATTAATTTTTCAAAATAACTATTGAATATTTCCACTAACACAGCATGATGCAGAGCACAGGAAGAAATGGAAAAAGATGACCTGCTGCGGCAACCCCTAATGGGAGCAGCCGAACGAAGAAGACTGAATATTTCTGCCATCAGGATGATTAATGGTTAGGGTAGTAGATTATGGTGAAAGGAACGCATGCACTGTAGAAAATATAGTGAAAATTTCACAATCATTAGCTTCCTAGTTAAGGAAATATAAACCTTCAAACCATTGAGATAATGCATTGAAAACGTTTACATACTTACAGTGGGCAGAGCATTGAACACGTCAGGTTTTCTTTGCTTTTTGTAATCACATTTTGTCATTAATTAAGGTTAAGTGACACACCACTCAAAAGGTCTAGTAATATCTGAGCTTAAAGCATAGCGAGTATAACACTAGTATGCCCATTTGCCACGTATACAATAGCCACAACATACATATCATTGAGCACTATTGCTTTGGTGATTTTTTTTTTTAATTTTTTGCAGGACCAACCATTAATTTACCACTAGTTACATAAAAGGAGAGTCAATTGTTTGGAAAAAGTTAGTTTTTAGATGTAAGTTGAAATGTGATCCCAGTTGTTACATGATTACGAGTAGTAAAAAAAAATGACATGAATGTCTTTGTAGGATGGCACGGTGGCGCAGTGGTAGTGCTGCTGCCTCGCAGTTAGGAGACCCGGGTTCGCTTCCTGGGTCCTCCCTGCGTGGAGTTTGCATGTTCTTCCCCGTGTCTGCGTGGGTTTTCTCCGGGTGCTCCGGTTTCCTCCTGCAGTCCAAAGACATGCAGGTTAGGTGGATCGGCGATTCTAAATTGGCCCTAGTGTGTGCTGGGTGTGTTTGTGTGTGTCCTGCGGTGGGTTGGCACCCTGCCTAGGATTGGTTCCTGTGTTGGCTGGGATTGGCTCCAGCAGACCCCTGTGACCCTGTGTTCGGATTCAGCGGGTTGGAAAATGGATGGATGGATGTCTTTGTAATGCTTGTAACTGTTTAGTTTTAGTGTGATATTATGATAAAATACTCAATTGACCAGAAGCGGATGAGGTTGAGCTGTAACAAAGCTGGATATTTGCATCCTGGGATGCAGTCTGATTAATATTTGGTCTGTTTGCATCAGTGTTTTGTGGCTGGTTTTGTTTTTCTCATTTTTCTGGTGTTTGCAGTTTGTGTGGTTGCCACCATTTTGTTATGGGTTTTGCATAGCCCCAGCCATGTTGTTTACATTCATTATGTCCACTCTTGGTCAGGCCTTCACAGTCATACTGGGACAATTTATAGTTGTCACTTATCCTAACATGAGTGTCTTTGGGCAGTGAGAGGAACTACCAATGCAAACTCGGAGAATGTGCAAACTTCCCACAGGTAGTGACTCGGCCAGGATTTAATCCTAGGTTTGTGGAACTTTGTAGGAGCAGAATGGACCACTACAATACCATGGCACACTGATATAACCAGTGTCAGTGACATTTGTTTTAACAAAAGAAAAGTAAGGTTAAGTAATGCATAATTATAAAAATCCTGCTAAGTTTCATTCCCTTCTTGTTAATATAATCCCTGTGAAATTGTCAAGAAAGATTTTACAAGACAGAAAATTAGAACAGTGATACATTAGGCAAAGTTTAATGAAACTTCTTGCAAAATATGTTTTCACACTAAGAAACTGTATTCTGGTACAGGTTTTCTGACAAAATGAGTAATTTTGGCAGCTACTTACTACTGTTTTTCTATCATTGAATTTTACTTTTTAGCTTCTATCCATCCATCCATCCACTTTCCAACCCGCTGAATCGAAACACAGGGTCACAGGGGTCTGCTGGAGCCAGTCCCAGCCAACACAGGGCACAAGGCAGGAATCCAATCCCGGGCAGGGTGCCAACCCACCGCAGGACACACACAAAAAAACCCACACACCAAGCACACACTAGGGCCAATTTAGAATTGCCAATCCACCTAACCTGCATGTCTTTGGACTGTGGGAGGAAACCGGAGCGCCCGGAGGAAACCTACGCAGACATGGGGAGAACATGCAAACTCCATGCAGGGACTTTTTAGCTTCTATTTAGTGTATATATTTTTTTAATGTTACAAATTGTTAACCATCACTGATGATGATTAATCAATAGTACACACAATAAAAACATTTGTATTAATCTTCATTAATAGTATGCACTATCACAAGGTTCTTTACAGAGACTGTGGGGCAGACGGCTGCCTCAAGACATGGGCAGGTCTTGAATGAACTCCTACTATACAATAAAATTTATTTTTGTATAGTCCAAAATCACACAAGGAATTCCGCAATGGGCTTTAACAGGCCCTGCCTTTTGACAGCCCCCCGGCCTAGACTCTAAGAAGACAAGAAAAAACTCCCAAAAAAACCCTTGTTGGGGGAAAAAATGGAAGAAACCTTGGGAAAGTCTGTTCAAAGAGAGACTCCTTTCCAGGTAGGTTGGGTATGCAGTGGGTGTCAAAAAAGGGGTAAAAATAATACAATAAACAGAACAGAACACTAGTAATCCTCAATACAATATAATAGTGCAATAGAAATACTATAGAGTGGTCCAGATCTAATTATGCAACTTTTAATGCAATGCAGGAAAACAATGCAAGACAAAAGAATTGTTCGAAATATATTGTAATAAAAGAAAATGGACTTACATTTAATTAATTCACCGATTTTCCATGTAATGTCCCACTTGTCCTCCATTCAGTTGTGAATTCTCTATGTAATAAACTTAATAAGTTATAGCGTAATGAAAATTGCATAATTAGATCTGGACCACCCTGATCCGATGAAAGGACCCTCTACCTAATGATTCCTGCAATCCTCCATCAGAGACAACTTTACCTTAGGCAGGCAACACAACTTGGCAGGTGGGCATTGCACCAAGAGAAACAGAATAGGTGAGGAATAGTAACAAATTATAACTATCATATTACTTATGTTTTAGTGCTAATGACTAACAACAGAGATGCAGTCTGTAGAGTTAATCGGTAGCTTTAGTCAGGATATGCTAAACTAAAGTAGTGATTCTTCAGCCAGGATTTAAAAGCAGGCGGACCACTCCAAAGTTTAGGGGTCCTGTAACTAAACGCACAAACTCCCACTGTTATTTTATTAATCCTTGGAATCATAAGCAGACCAGAATCTTCATATCTTAATGTACATTCTGCTTTGTAAGTCATGATAAGTTCAGATAAGTAAGCCAGACCTTGGCCATTTAAGGCTTTATATGTTAAAAGGAGGATTTTGAAATCTGCCGTAAACTTAACCGGGAGCCAGTGTAAGAATTTAAGAACTAGAGTTATGTGTTCGTATTTTCTTGTTTTTGTAATAATTCTTGCAGCAGTATTTTGGATTAACTGGAAGCTGTAAAAAGAACAGTTTGAACATCCAGGGAACACTGAATTGCAATAGTCAATCTTACTAGTAATACTACTATCAAGAGAAGAATAGGTTATGACAGTGTTAACATTCATCATGTGGACAAGAGGTACAATACTGCCACAGCAAAGTCACCTCCACACTGGGGTACTGGGACTCCAGGGGACAAGTATAAGAGAATGGCAATGGGGGATGACAGGTGATTTATTAGAAATCCCCCAGACATTTAGATGAACTAAAGAGTTTACTGTGTTATATGTGGATTACTTATGTATTTAGGAGTTCACAAACTATCTGTGGGGTGTTCTGCTTCTGTACTCAATAGTTGGGGCTCAGGAATTCAGGTGGATTTGGAGCTGCTAAAGGATGACCCTAGAGCTTCCAGGACCCACTTTGGAGGGGTCCTGGGGATTGTCTTGGAAATAAACCCAGCCTGAAATAAAATGCTGCTCTTTCCTCACTATCATGTCAAGCCTGGACTATGGGGATGAGTCAGTACAAGGGTTCAACTGTGTAATCCTTCTGGTTAAGGAAGAAGGAGGAGTAGGAGGAGGTTGGGAGCATGCACTGATACAACGGGTTGCTGCACCCACTACACAATGAACCACCTCATACGTTTAATATAAAGTTACTAATCAATGTGAAATAAATCTTTACATTTACCATAGCAGTAGGGTAATGCATAGTTCACAGGCAATGTATTTTTATCTACAGCAAGATGTTGCATCACTGCCTGAAAATTTTTTTTAATACCAGTTATCTTCTGGGATTTTCAATTTGTGCAAATAAACTCCAGAGACAACAGTCACGTCCAGCTCGTGACTCAGAATTGGCTGAATACTTGTGTGTGTGTCCTGCTATGGACTGGCATCTCATCTTGCACACACTGCTCCTAGGATAGGCTATGGCTCAGTAGAACCCACCCATTTCCTTCACTTCATTATTTATTTATTCCACAACAACCAGGATTAATTAATTAACTCAAAATGCATGTTTATAAGGTTTTGGAGATAGTAGGTGGCCCTGAAGGAGCATTGAAAGCAACACACAAATATTACTGGGCAAGTAAGAAAACCCAGGTCCCTGGAAATGTGAGCAGCAGCAGTGAAATGCACTGAGACACTAAACAGTATAAGTTGGAAAGAAAAATAAATGGGTGGAGTTATAAATGGATAAAGTAACATTCGATTAATTAAATTAATACAAGGTGTCAAAAAAAATCCAAAGTGGGTTCTCCTGCAGGATTGCACTTATTGGACCATATAAGCTGGACATTACAGGAAGTGCAAGGTTAGAAAATCATTAAGCAGTTTTGTGCTCAAAGTAATAGTAAAGAGTGATGGATAGTCCAGAGCTTTGTCCTACACAGTCCACTAGTCTCAGAAAGTTAATGGCTTATATCCCATAAGAGATTAGCAGATGGTATGATTGAGCAGCACTCACTGGACAGACTTAGCAATCGAAAAAGGGAAAAATACAACCTGCTCTGCCTCAACACATATGAGGAAAATGTGTTTATAAGAAGTGTCGTTTATAGTTCCAAATGAAAATATACTTTCTTCCCCTAAAATTCTTAATACTTTAAATAAAATGGTGTTTCATTCACAGCTTCTAATAATAATGTTAAAAATATATTAAACCTATAGGACTGTAACAACACCAATTAGTCAAAGCTGTTCATTATGACCATGGTTAAAGTTTTATTAAGAAATTATTTCTTAATCATCTTAGGGACATTTCAAGGTTTTAAAAGTTGGGAAACATGTTTTTGTACTGCTGCTTTATAGACCAATGGAATAATACTATTGTGATTTAACCTCTGCATTCCAGCCATTCTGTTTAAAGTAAGAATATACTGTAGTGTGTTATTAATGTATATACTTAAACAATATCAATTAAATATTAGTTTTAACAAATCCAATTACACTTTTGGATGGATCTTATAGATTTTGGCCTGCTGATCACAAAAATCACCTTTACATTTTCCTATTACCTTAACATCAGCAAAACCAAGGAACCTGATTATGGACTTTCATTACACCAAACTGTCTCTATTCAGGGAGTGGATGTAAAGGTATTGCATTTGTACAAGTACTTGAGGGTCCACATCAATGATAGGTTGTACTGGTCTTGGAACACAGAGAAACTATATAAGAATGGGCAGAGCAGGCTCTACATCCTTTAATGTGAGAAGTGACATCCTTCACATCTTCTACACCTCTGTGATGGTCAGTATGATTTTCTACACTTTAATGTGCAGGGCTGGTATCATCACTTCAAGAGAAGCCCACCAACCTAACAAGTTATTTAAAAGGGCGGTCTCAGTTATGTAATGCACTCTGGACCCTGGGGACAATAGCAAAGGAGAGAATTTAAAGAAAACTGACTGTAGACTAGGCATTCTAATCTTACAGTTGGTTTGACATTTATTACAGAGCTTATACTGTGATGATTGGTTACATGGAGAAAGAAAACGGAAGGACAGGAATTGGGAGTTGGTACGTTTGACTGAGACAGTACTGCTGCAATAAATTATTTCATTGAGGGTTGCACACATCCCCAGGAAGCATCATGTGGGAGGCAGAAGCAATCCCTGGGTGGGGTGCCAGCTCATTGTTACCACTGTGCCCCCATGTTTAATACATTTTAATGCATTTCATCATGAAAATGATATAATAGTATTTTAAAATGTTCAAAGAGCTGTAATATCATGAATGTAATGCATTCTGTGTGGAGATCAGTGCCTGTGCACTCCTGTCTGCAGGAGAGAACGCCCGTTTAAGAAGCATGTAGTGATTCACACGCATGGAACACATAGAATACGAAGCATTTAATGTGCTACTTCTGGTTACGATAAGATTTGAGAAACTCTAGTAAATTAAATATCTATTTTAAGATGGAGTTTACGACGCTGTTCTTTAATGACAAAATCAACTAGAGATTATAGTAGAAATTTCGAGATAAAAGTTGATATTTCAACCTTTTTTCATCACTGTGTCCCTATTTTTTTCATTTTTTTGTACCCTAATATGCTTCTGTATTATGCACAGACGGTGGGCTACTACTCGTCTTTTCACGGTGACTTTGATATCTGATCAACTCTGTTTTATTTCAGGCACTGTGCGACTTTCTGAAATTTAACTTTCAAGTGTCTCTGCCACTCTGTATCACTCGATCAAATTCCTTTGTTGTTTATACCGCAGCTTAAGCCAACATATAGTATGTTTTTCCATGCCTCCACTAAACATTGACTGAAATTCTTTTTTCTGTGTGCTTTTTTATTGTCTTTTCACAAAAAGTTGAACTTAAGGAGCTATTTATATTGATTTGTATATTCAAAGGGGCGTAATTCTGGGAGGAGTCAGGGTGGGGCGGCAGGCGCGTGCACATGCATTACATTTCACGCTGACTGGGATTTATGGAGTAGAAGTGCATGGAAGTTGGTTTATGCACAGTTTTGTATACGGGGGTCCTCGGGTTACGACACAGTTCCGTTCCTACAACAGTGATGTAACCCGAATTTTGGTGTAAGTCGAAACACACTCTAGCCTAAGTAACTTACTTATCTTAACACATTTGCAAAATCATAATCCAGAACATAAAAACACAAAAGCTAAGCCTCAGAAAAAGGAAAAGGACATAAATATACTGTACTGTACACTGTACTGTAGTAACAGAAAAAATGAGTGTAAAAAAAATCCTTACCTTTATTCCTTCTCATGTCTCAATTTTTTTAAGTTTTTATGGGAGTGAGCCTTGTAAACTCGAAACGTTGTATGTCGAAACGTTGTAACCCGAGGAGACCCCTGTATCTGAATTTTTTTGTGCGTATGTACTGTTCCACTTTTGTCTGTACACCATCTTTTGGTGTGAATTCTACGCACGGAGTTATACATGAGGCCCCAGGTGATTGGTTGCTTTTGCTGCTGGTTCATAGCTCTAAATGACTGTTTCGTCTGTGTGGATTTTGCACTTTTTTCCTTTATTTGTGTGGATTTTCATCAGGATACCCCAATTTTACACCAACATCCCAAAAACATGCCTAGTAACTGATGACTCTATTTAAGCTCTGTGTGAGTTTGTGTGTGTATGCGAGTTTGTCCTCCAATAAACTTGCACCTTGTCCTGGACGGTTTCTGTCTTATGCCCATAATATGCCCGAATAAGCTTTAGCTCTTGTGTCCCAGAGCTGGCATTAGTAGGATGGGTGATAATAAATAATGCATACTTCTCTTTGGTTTGCAAGATTGTAAACAATGTAAGGAGTCAGTGTCTGTAAGCAAATGCAAAGTCTATTTTGTTCACAAAATTTGCAGTAAACAACAACATAAAGAAAGAATCGCCTAGTCGGCCAATTTAATGAGTTTAAGTTTGGTTGCCTCAGAAACTAAAATTGTCTAGCAATCTCTATATAAATTGTAAAATCATAAAAACAACAGAAACAGGAGATAGAATACTGCCCTAGCTTATTGCAACTAAGTGAAAGACACAAAGCTCTTTACTATTACTACGCACTTAGAGGAAAACTGGAACCAGCTAACTTTCTTTCTTCTTTCAGTCTTTCTATTAAAGCAGACACTATGCCATGATCAATGTAACAAAAACTGAGATACTGCGTATAATAAACTAACAATTAACCAAACAATATAACAATGACAGCCCAGTAGGTAGGCAAAAAGTGGCGAAATGGACATTTGAAAAAATATAAAATTTATCTTTTGCATGCTGTTTCATCATCGCATTTGATTTAAAGGGTTCCTTGTTTAATATGGTTCAGCTTTAGACCATTTTGAATAGTTAAAATGTTTTTTTCTATATCCGGAAAAAGGGAAATAAACAAGTGACACTCTGTATGTGTAGCGCCTCAGTATAAATTATAGTAGTTTAAGGAACAGTTCAATCATTTGATGTCACGCTGCTAAAAGTCATTGCTTGCTTTCATCAATGTTTTTTATTTGCATATTAAAACAAGTCCCTTTGAATGCAATAAATTGCACAACACACAGAGCAGCAAATAGACCCCCAAATAATGGTAATGCATTCATAGCAAAAAATATTGCCCATAAATGTGTTTGCTTATTCTTTGAAAACGATCTCTATTATGTACTTAGTCACAAGCATCTGCACTGGAAACATTTTCCCTATGAATCACTTCACATAACAGATGCACAGAAGGTCAGTTTAAACAAATAAATCTTTTGAATCTTGCATGTACTTTATTAAATATGGCACCACTAACAGATGGGTCTTGTTTGAATGTTTTTTACAGATGACCCACATATTACAGGTAATTCTCATAAAAAAAGACTTTTGACAAGAGTAAAACTGTGGCTTCAATACCTCAGTGCAAAATAATTATTTGTGCATATTTTTTGTTAAGGGCAAAGCTGTAAAGCAAGGATGTGATTTACTACCACACTCAGTTGTTTATCTATAGACTGGAGATGTGTCTAAATAAATCGAGAAATTCTTAGAAAAAACTGTGCATGATTATGAGCCTAAACACGCAATGGATAATTTAGTATAACAGGGGTGTGCTGTAAAAAAAATAATTCTTGTTTGTTTCCATAATGGACTTTTTTTCCTCTATTATATTGTTGCTGACTTTAAAATGTAACCTCATCAATAAGCAGTTCTTGTTATTCTTGGAATTTTAAACAGGACTGCATCTTGAGTAGCAAACTCCAATGAATTCACTTCTCTTCAAATTCGGTGAAATCAGAGAAATGCTTGGAAATTTCAACAAACTCGTGAAATGCATCAAAGCCAATGGTGAAGGAGAAAGTGAACTAGTTTTAAGTGGATGATAATAGTTCAATGATATTTTAAGTGTCCCAGATGGCTAGAGAAATGTCTGATAACTATGTTGAACCATTCATTGAGGCCACAAATGAGTCTGAGCTGTGAGGCAGCAGTGCTAAATATTTCACCACCATGCCTGCTTAAGACAAAATTAATAGAACTAAATTCTTGCAGACATGAAACATGAATTTACTTTTCTCCCCACAGATTCAATAGCAGATGCTATTGTTAAGGCATATGTTAACTTATTGCTCTATTGCCTTATATTTTGTGCACAAAACTTATTTACATGCCACTTAGATCAAGTAGTGTGCAGCTGTGTTGCTCACATTGCACATATATCTGATTATTCTTATTTTTGTTAGTTTCTTGATACATGCCTCAAGTTATTCATAGGTCTTCAGGTTTTCTGGGAAAAATCTATGAATAAAATTATCTTTTTTACCCGCTGAAATCGTTATCTAGTCAGTAGATGCATCTTAAAGAATTATTTACACCCCTATCACTTGCTAAATCTGCTGTTCCCAGTCCATAAACAAACCTAGTAGCAATCTATCCTGAAAGAAGTTTAACTTCATTGTAGTGCTTACCAAAACACAGCCACAAATAAACTGCAGTTCAGAGAACATTTAAACAGCACCCAATATAGGGAAGCTGGCCTAAATTTGAACCAAAGTATTAGTCATGTAAGTCACAACCCTTACGTAAAGCACCACATTGAATGATTTATAATCTCTAGTGAAAAAATAATCAGAAAGATGAAAATATGGATTATGGTGCCATAATTCCTTATAGTTTCTTTTTATGCAGTTACAAGGCTGGTCAAGGAAAAAAAAAACGAATAGTCACTAAACAATAGCTACCATAGTGAAATAAAACAAATATTGCCTTGTTTAAAATCACTTTCAGTTGGAAAAAAGGTAACAAAGTTATTTATTTTTTTATATTGTAGGAACGTATTTACATGTTGGAACACCAACCCAGAGTGCTGGTGACTCTCCCCCAGGCTGATGCAACTTGTGAGCATCTTCACACTGCTCACCTGTGGTCAGTGGCAACTGGATTGACCACACTTTTCCTCAGCTCCATAAGCCTGAAGCTCTGCTCTCGCCACACACCCCGCCTTTCAGTTGTCTTCTTCTCTGCACTGATGCTACAAATGACATCCCAGATCCTAGATCCTTACCTAAAAACTTTATTGTAAGTCAACAGAAGTGCCCAGAAAGTCCATTTTGGGTCTTGGCAGCAGTCTGCACTTTTCTAAGGCGGACTCGGTCTTCACTTATCTCTCTTTTGACACCAGTGTAATGCTGGCACCAAGTGCCAAATGGATTCTCACTCTTTATGTAGTTCTTTTAGATAGCTTGCTAGATTTAAAAGGACCACTTGCTGTTGCTGCACACTTGGGAATTCATTTTGTTGTTTTGGGAGGTTTGCAATTTATAAAACCTCAACTGCAGCTGGCACTGCAGCATTTTTTTTTTTTGCATGTGGGAATGCCAGCTCATAGAGGTGGTGATTCAGCTCCAGGTTGGGCTGTTAGAACATGCTGCCTTGATGCCATCTTTGTTTTCATTTGGATGCCACCATTTTGCTACCTTTACCATCATCCATTCCTATAGCAACATTCCTAGAATTTCTTTGAACTATAAGGCACTTTTGACATATGAAAAGTGATGGAATAAAAGTCAACCTGGGCATTTGTAAGTTACTAAAAAACCTTTTGCTGTTGATTTCCCAGTTAATGAAAATGAACTTCTGTATCAGATTTTGACTAGTGCCTGATTCTGCTGATTCTGACAATAGATAGGTTTGATTTTCAGGTCTGACCTTGGCTTGTATTTTCTGACTATACGTCTCTACTGTTCATGGTCATCACTTTTACTGTCTTCGGAGAGTCATACTGTATATAGTAACATAAGTGTGACAATTGCAGTCACGTGATCAGGTAACCAGATATTGTGTAGATAAAGAAAAGCTAGATGGTAATGTAAATATTTAATTTCAAGATCAATCACAAAAATAACTTCATAAATGATTTTCAGAACCCCAAATTAGACAAAAAGCATGTAGAAATCAGACAAATACTAAAAAAGGAAAGCAGATGTGACCAAACAGAGGCTCTATAAGGTTGTAGGATGTCTTGGTCAACACTCTCGCACTTAACCAGTAAGTGAAAGGCTAGGACAATGAGCAGAACAGAGGCCAAAATGGAGATGTGCCCACTAAAGGGCAACCCAAGGGTCAGGAGAGTAAGAGTACCAGTACTTCATCTAGAAGAAAAAATGTAGTTTGTTAGAACGGCCATTTCAAACTTCTGATATAAGAAGTCAAAGAAAAAAAAGGTTTGGTGAGTGCACTGGGTGGGTTATAGACTCTCCGCAGTTATAATATGCAAACTATCTACATTACACCCTAATACCAATTATCATGTCTTTATTTTGTGCAAATGTTTTTTTAATTTTAAATGGTAGATGAACTACAAAAAGTAATATCTGTATAGAAAGTAATCCTTAAAACGTAAATTTGAAGAAATAAAAACAGTGACATTCTGTACATTTGCTTCATATTTATATTTTCTCCAAAATCTAACTTACTTTTGTATATAATGTAGTAATGAGTCTTCTTTATCTCTTGTCTACTCTTTTATCATTGTGCCTATTTTTTTATTGACTTTACTGTTTAAAATTTATTATCACAATCTTAAAAAGAGAACAGAAAAATTGAAGCAAAGCAGTTAAACTTGGCAGAAAGCAAAAGGAAGCAATTCTCACAAAATAAATCAAGAAAAATAAAAACTGCATTTGAGAGTTGATAGAAAGCAGAATACTATAATCTTTTATAGAGTCATTAGACAAAAAAGGCAATTAGATAAATGTAATTTTATTTAAAATAACAGGAACAAGGAAATTGGTAGGAAGAATTCAAGTATGTGAATGATTAAAATAGACCTGGAAGAAATTAAAGGGAGGCAGACGGAATATGTTCAAAATATATATGGGAAGAATTGCAGAATCCATGAGTTTGCCTCAAGATGATGAAGAAAACATTAGGAAGCAATGAAAAAAACACCAAATCTACAAGAAGCTGGAGTGGAGGTGGTAAGAAATGAGTTCAAGCTGGTTGAGGCAGAAGGAAAAAATGATACACAATCTCGCCATAACGCTCATTCAGAAAAGTAGCATGGAGTTAATAGGATTAATGTAAGCAAAAAGAGAAAATGCTAAAAGAAGAAAGTAACTGTGAAGCAAAGCGTGAGTCACAGATTGACCAACCACATTACACAGCATAAAAGACTATACTGTAGGTGCTACTTAAATCATTAGAGAGACAGACAATCTAATTGTTCTGTAAAATACCATTTCATAAAAGTTGTATAAAGGGGAAAAATAAAGCTTCTATTTTGTGAGAGAACATAAGCATTTGAGGACCACTGACCTTATGTTCTGTACTGTAATTTCTGATATTTTTGTTCCACTTGTTGTTTTGACTTTCAGAGACACGTGCCAGCAAGTATTGGGTGAACAATAAAAGATGGCAACTTGTACAACGAAGCATCTGCAAGAGTACACGATGAAATGTCTGAACTTCCAACTAAATAAAGACTTTTGTGAGGGGCTCACTGTTTGAAAAGCAGTCAAAAAAGAAAATATTGGCAAAAAAATTATTGGTATTCTTTTTTTTGTGGTTGGGATTCTGGTATTGTCCTAGTAATGTGCCAAAAGATTACTAATGATTTCAGTGTAGTCGCTTACTCCTAAAAGAAAGACTTTATAAATAACTGAAGCTCACAATAGCATTTGATCCCTGGTCCCTTCTGTTAATTAAACTGAAAACACTAACAAAGAAAAATGTTAAACACAATCAAAGAATTAAATAGGCAGTGCAACTGTTAATTTTATATTAGAGCAGGGGTGCCCACAATTTTTTGGCTTGCTACTTTTAAAATGACCAGGTCAAAATGATCTACCTACATTAAAAATGCTATATATATATATATATATATATATATATATATATTGTCACACACGTGCGAGTAGGAGGCAGCTAAAGGGCCTGAGTAAGTGTAAAGAAACATCTGACCAGGTGGCGGCGGCGGAGTGCGCTGGCTGTCTTTCTCAGTTCCCTACAGAACTGCAAGGTTCCAGCGCCTCAGAAGACGTCACTTCCAAAGCTGGCCCCTTTGCTGACATCACTTCCAAAGCCGGCTCCTTTGCTGATGTCACTTCCGAAGCCGGCCCCTTTGCTGACATCACTTCCAAAGCCAGCCCCTTTGCTGACATCACTTCTGGTTCCGGCCATTTTGATGACATCAGTTCCTCTCCAGGCCTTTAAAGCCTCCATCTTGGGCTACTATAGCCAGTTCTAGTTTGGACTCTGTGAAATGCACTTGATATTTCTGATAAAACAAACCCTTTTAAAGCTGGGAAAAACAATATATGGGTGGCTGCCCCAAACCTTTATGATGTTTTTGGCGTATTTATATATATATACACTAGCAGAATACCCGCGCTTCGCAGCGGAGAAGTAGTGTGTTAAAGAAGGTATGAAAAAGAAAAGGAAAAATTTAAAAAATAACGTAACATGATTGTTAATGTAATTGTTTTGTCATTGATATGAGTGTTGTTCCCATATCTATATCTATCTATATCTATATCTATATATATATATATCTATATATATATATATAAATATATATATATATATATATAGCAAAATACCCGCGCTT
>JANRMT010062841.1:42371768-42411768 GCA_026402145.1 Polypterus bichir lapradei
TAATTCTACGTGGCATTGATTCAACAAGGTGCTGAAAGCATTCTTTAGAAATGTTGGCCCATATTGATAGGATAGCATCTTGCAGTTGATGGAGATTTGTGGGATGCACATCCAGGGCACGAAGCTCCCGTTCCACCACATCCCAAAGATGCTCTATTAGGTTGAGATCTGGTGACTGTGGGGGCCATTTTAGTACAGTGAACTCATTGTCATGTTCAAGAAACCAATTTGAAATGATTCGAGCTTTGTGACATGGTGCATTATCCTGCTGGAAGTAGCCATCAGAGGATGGGTACATGGTGGTCATGAAGGGATGGACATGGTCAGAAACAATGCTCAGGTAGCCCGTGGCATTTAAACGATGCCCAATTGGCACTAAAATGTGCCAAGAAAACATCCCCCATACCATTACACCACCGCCACCAGCCTGCACAGTGGTAACAAGGCATGATGGATCCATGTTCTCATTCTGTTTACGCCAAATTCTGACTCAACCATTTGAATGTCTCAACAGAAATCGAGACTCATCAGACTAGGCAACATTTTTCCAGTCTTCAACTGTCCAATTTTGGTGAGCTCATGCAAATTGTAGCCTCTTTTTCCTATTTGTAGTGGAGATGAGTGGTACCCGGTGGGGTCTTCTGCTGTTGTAGCCCATCCGCCTCAAGGTTGTGCGTGTTGTGGCTTCACAAATGCTTTGCTGCATACCTCGGTTGTAACGAGTGGTTATTTCAGTCAAAGTTGCTCTTCTATCAGCTTGAATCAGTCGGCCCATTCTCCTCTGACCTCTAGCATCAACAAGGCATTTTCGCCCACAGGACTGCCGCATACTGGATGTTTTTCCCTTTTCACACCATTCTTTGTAAACCCTAGAAATGGTTGTGTGTGAAAATCCCAGTAACTGAGCAGATTGTGAAATACTCACACCAGCCCGTCTGGCACCAACAACCATGCCACGCTCAAAATTGCTTAAATCACCTTTCTTTCCCATTCTGACATTCAGTTTGGAGTTCAGGAGATTGTCTTGACCAGGACCACACCCCTAAATGCATTGAAGCAACTGCCATGTGATTGGTTGATTAGATAATTGCATTAATGAGAAATTGAACAGGTGTTCCTAATAATCCTTTAGGTGAGTGTAAATTCGAAGGCTAACTAGATCACTTAGATAGCCGGAGTTTTGAAATAGCTTACGTATTTGATCATGCATGTGGGATAACCAGTGTGTTAGAAGAAAAGAGATCTCAGACTGGCCGCCCTGTATGTCAATCAAGTGGCAAATGCCATAGGGAGGATATATGATAGACTAACATTTAAAAAAAAAAATTTTTGAATGCAACACGATCTACCTGCACTACCTTTCCGATCGCGATCGATGTATTGGGCACCCCTGTATTAGAGGGACACTACTGATAGCCATGAATAAATTACACTTCCAAATGTAAGGATGCAGTAATCACATTGGAATTATCAACAGCTGCACGTCATATCCCACCAATAGCTTAAGTTCTGTTTTTCATTAAACATTTGAGGTTTGATTGAAAGCTCAATTTTTCATAGTGAGTGCATAGTAGTAGTCAACAATCATTCTGGATGTTAAAACAGAAACTGTTTATGGAGGTACATAAGTTTGGGGGCTTTATTCTTCTGATGAGAAATTGTAATTGTACCAGACTCAGTTTTCATTGTCTTTTACCATCCTCATATTTATATCTTATACCCATGTTTGAGTGGGTTTTTTTCTCTGGGTACTTGGGAATTTCTCTCTTGTCTAATTGGCACCAACAGCTTTAGAAAATGAAGTGTTTTTCATTTAACATGTGTAATCTGTGTAGCAAAGCAGTCGTCCCTTTCTCTTATGCTATCTTTTTTTATTCTTCTTATTCAACTCACATTATGAACATTTCTTACTTTTACCTTCATAGTATATCCCGTAGTCCCCTGTTCCTCTCTTTTTGTGATACTTTGAAGCTTCTCTGAATTCATCACATCTCCCACTGCCTTCTGTAACTCACTGATGACAGGTGGGCCTTCATGCCTATTATGCTAGCTCCAGCTGGTTCAAAACTCTTCTGCAGGAGTCCTTATTCATGCCTGCAGCAGTCAGCATATCACACATGCTGTATTCTTTTCAGTCTTCACTTGTGTCTTAGTGAATTAAATACCAAATACCGTTGCTAATCTATTAAGTTTTAAATTGTCTTACAATGGACTCTATCAGACTTGCAGTCTTATTCACACAACTCAACACACTTATACTGTAAATTTTGTCATGCCCCTAATTTGTCCTCTACAGGTAACAGAGCCTTCAGCTATATTGCACCCAGACATTGGAATGGCTTCCCTAAAGTACATAGATCTGCTGACACAATTTATTCCTTTACAATGCAATGTAAAACACTTCTGTTCAGGACAGCATTTAACTTACACTGACATTTTTACTCTTTGTCTTAGTTCACTCTCTCTGTCTGAATGCTTATGATGGTATGCGATAACATGACTGGTTATTTGTTTGTTTTGTATATTATTTCTGTTTAATGTTTCTTTAACAAAATCATGACTTTGTGTTTCATGTATTTACTTTTTGCAGATTAATGCTTTGGTCAGTGCTATTTATTTAGCTTTTTTCCTTCTATTCCTATTGTACCTTTCTGAATATTATTGAAGTGCTTAGAACAAAAAAATATAAAGTGTAAAAGTATAAAATAAAATGTATTCATTATTGCAATAATTGTTATCTATTTTTTATGCAACAGTTTTAATGAGTAGCTAATTATGACCAGCCTCTCCTTATCAGTGAGAAAATACATACAGAACATCAGTTGTGATCTCTAGAGGGTGCTATTGAGCCAAACTCAAATGTTGTCTTTGAGGCAAAAATAATAAAAATGAAAAGTCAGTTCCTTTACACAAGAGTTTTACTTTGTCGGTAGGTATAAGGACTGTCAAATTAGCCAAAGAATAAGGTCTGAATATTCAAATTGAAATAAGTAACTATTTGAATAGATTCAAACTTTGGTTAGTGATTCTGGGTGGTACATGTGGGTTCATACTTTACTATTATGGTAATGGTGAAAATGGTGGCCATATTAGAACACAAACCACCAGGAAAAAATCATAGTGGCAGTCCAGCAGGTGTTATTTAAAAATAACAGCTATCAAAATCATGTGCAAATGCACCGTATAAATAAGAAGCATCTCTACAAATGTCTTGTCTTCAGTTTCATACTGATGGCTGGATATTGTTAGGACAGTAAGCCCATAAAATCAGCCACAAAATGGAACTTAAATCCTTACAAGCCATGTATGCTGGTACTGTGCTTTGCTTCATTATTGTTGCTAATAGTTTTACATTTTTTTCTCACATATCATTTATAAAGCATGAAGCGCTCAAAACAATGCTTCCAGCTGTCAACTGCCACCGTGCACTACAAACATATCAAGTCGCTTTAATTTTTTCCTTCTTTACAGATACAGCAATATTATAAAAAGGATGACCTGAATATTCTCATTTTATTTCACTGTTTTAGACCAGTGTTTCTCAACCACTGGGTTGAAACCCATTTTTGGGTCATGAGCTGCCATCAGTGTGTTGCAAGTTGATATTGTTGAGTTATTCAATAATGCCCCACCCCCTGCTGTGATGATCATGCGCGATTCAACAACCCTTTCTTTAGTGGGACACAAAGACGCTACCATGGAAAAAAGTGAATTGCAGCACCACAAAGTTTTGGAAACACTGTTTTAGACATTTCGCATCAAGCCAGTAGCCACGTAAGATGGAGACAACACGTGTTGGCTGAGATAGAAAAATGTTTGGTTTTAAAGCTTTATAAAACTAAAATAATTTTTATTTGCATTAATGAGATCCTTTTGGCACTAAACAATAGTCAGGGATCTCAGATTTAGGAGTGAATCAGAATAGGATCAGATGCAGAAGAATACTTTTAGGGCACTGGAGAAGAGTTTAAATAAACTGCTCTGAGTACAGATGTTGATCAAAAATGAGAGCACTGGGATAGAAAAAACTGTCGCAAACTACATTGTGAAGGGGTGTGGCTATAAGATTTACTAATGAAAATCACAAACTGTCCATTCAAAATTATGAAAAGGATGATCATGTAAGTGATATGCAAGACCAGATAAGCAAATCACTGCAGCATGGAGTGTCTTGAGTACTCCAAAAAGTATACAATTAGCAATGCCAAAATTAGTGTGAGGTCAAACAAACATTTTTTTCGGTACTTTCAAATCAATCAGATACTGCTCTATATTCGTTCGACACGCTAGCTTACTTCAGCTTGATGTTTATTATTTACATTACACCTTGTCATCATGCCTCAATATATGTATTAATATAAAACGCACTCTGTACGAGCAAACACATGTGAATGCACCGAAGTGAATGTCAGCACAGAAAATTTTATTTGCATTAAGTCAACATGGCTGTTGCTGGCAATGAGCAGAGCTCACAACTGTCAGTCAGTAGTCAGCAGTAATCACACCACAATAATACATTTGTTTCAGAGATCAATGCAAGATTGACATCAGGCTAGAGCTTCTCTCTTTGAATGTGTCACTCTAAGACAATGCAGCCCACCATGTACCCTAAGAGGTACACATCTCTAGCACAGATTTCTTTTGTCCTCATCACGTCAGCTGATCCACCTTCTGCTGTACATGTTTTCACTCTTTTTCTTTTTTTGGAAGGGAAATGCATTGATAGAATTTGCTGGGTTAGCTGCCCTCTAGTTTTCACCTAGGTCATCCCTAATTTTTCTACAGCATCAAATAGTATTGCATAGTGCCTTTCACACTACAGTGACATAAGAATACATCATTCTATGCCTGAGCATACTTACCTCTCTTTCCTATGGCTTTACTGACCGCTATGCTTTCCATTTCATGCCTTCAATGCCACTGTTAACCAGGCCAACCAGCACACTAATGTATGTCATATATACTGCAATGACTAATACAAATATACTAATGTTTCTGTAGGGTTTTACTTATATATACCTTGTAATCGCCCAAGTAAATTGACAGTGATCCCAGGGGAGGCAACCAGTGAATCCTGTTTAAATCGAGAACTCAAATAAGTACACAATGGCACTGCATACACTTGAACAAAAAATGCAGTTGTCTGGCTTTGTTTCAATGCCTCTTAAGGAAATCTTTCAGCAAAGCTCCTTCTTAGACTGGGTCAATAATTGAGAGTTCCGTCCTTGTACGCTCAGGTCCAAATCTCCTTCCGGGGTTGACCAAATTTTATAAGGCTGGAAGTGGAAGGGCCACGACCTTCTTTGAATACATCATTTTCCTTCATCTGGCATTTTCTCAGAATTACGGGAGGTAGAGACAGAACAGTAAGCAGCAGTGTCCCCTCATGTTCAAGACTGGTGTTACTTGCTTGATTTTATCTTCTTCTGCAGCTCCAAACTATATGAGAAAACTATGAAATTATGGCTGCTAAAAACTCCTCCACAAGTGTGCAGAAAAGGAGAAGTGAGAGATATAGTTCTGTCAGGTGAAATTCCTAACAGCTAAAATATTCACAGCAGTCTGTTTCTGTTATGGATAGCATGGCAGTCTTCTTCAAACATTCTGGGAGCAAAGTTTGATTTTAGAATATCCAGCATAGGCTTGTGTGGGTATTCTTGAGTAGTGCAATTTTTCTTCCTCAACATTCATAAATTTTAAGTTGATTGATGATTCCAAAATAGCCTGGTGTGTGGTGTCTCACTTCAAGCAACAGAATTTTGCCTTACACCTGGTATTAAAGGAAGAGTCTCCAGGTCACTGTAACCCTGTACTGATAGATATTTGTGTTCTTTTAGGACTATGTTTCCTAAACTATGGGTCGCAAAGGATATTTTTGTGATAGGTCACCAAATGACTGTGTAGTAAAATTAGCCAAACTTGTCCTAGTATAAATTCTGTGGCCACTGATATCCCGCACTCTGTTTTTCATTTTTATTGTAATAGTATACAATCTGAGATGTAGCCTATAAACTACGCCCACTCTTCCTATGAAACAATCAAAATGAGATGACTGGCAGCAAAGACAGATATAAGAAAGAGTGACAGAGTGGGGAATGACTTAGATAAGTTTGTGAGGTGAAGGGAATGTGCCGCTAGTTTGAAATGTTAAAATAAGAATAACGTTTGTGGCACAAGGATGTAACAATTTTCATTGTGTTGAGGTAGCTGAATCAATAAGGTTAAGATAATATATAATTAATGGTGTATGCTAAATGCAGTTTCAGTGGCCATGAACGACAGGTCAGTGTCTCATAGCATGTTTGCCATTATGGCATACATTGAATCCAAATCAGTAACAGAGGTGCAAAGAAGATGTTGTTTGATCTGCCTTGATAAAGAATTCCTTCTCATCACAATTTTTAAAGTGGTTCAATAACTTTCAGTCCGCTGGTAGTGTGAAGGATGCATTGGTTGGATCCCTGAGAATTATAAGAACACCACAAAATAATAAAAGGATGAGACAAGCTGCAGAGCATAAAGCCTTAACTATTCAGCACATGGTCAGTCAGTAGCCTCAAACACTATAAACCAGGCTGTTCGCCAAATTATCCATGAAGATTTATCCTGTCACCCATATACAATACACATAACTTTTACATTGTTAGTAATAATTAAGTTGGGTGACTCAACCTTTTACTCATTTATTGAATTACTAAATGAAAACTGTGATATTCTGAACAACTTGTGTACTCATTTAGAAGAATTTGTGTTAATGGTGGAGCTCATTTGAAAGATTTTATTAAAAAAATGTTATTTAAGACAAGGTTAATAAACTGCAACAATTTATTCCTTTTGGCTACTTTATTCCTTATTCGGCTTTGTAAAGCAAGTAACTAAGTTAAGTGTTCATTTATTCTGAACTTTAAATAATTATCATATCCTTGTTCCACACATATTACAAGGAAAAACTAATTTCTCTCACCTTTACTGAAGCTTATACTAAGCATTTACACTGACAGTAACATACCTCAGGAATCTATTCCCTATTTTAAATGTTTAATTCACAATATGTTTGCTTTCCACTATTCTTTTAGAAATATCAATGTGTGAAATATGCTTGAATGAAAACAAAACATTTGCTGTTTGTTTGAATTATATGGCCATTGGAATTTGTCTGTGTAGGGTTCTGCTGTCATTATGGTAATAGTCCTCTTCTTGGGTCGCAGTATGGTACCAGTTTCCTCATTTGGGTCCTCAGATTGAACCCTTGTTTTATGGCCTTTGGTTAAAAAAAAAAACAAAAAAAAAAAACCTTCCCTTCTCATTGATTTAATTACTAATAGAAACAATAAGAAAAACAGAGTTGAGAGTATCTCCATCTAGATAATCTTCAAAACTCATCAATAAAGCCCTTTCAAAAGAAAACCTGTCAGAGACAGGAGGAAGAATCTAATGAATGGTTTACAATCAGCTACTGTTGCAATTACGTACATAAGGGATCTAAACTGTCTGTGTCTAAAGATGTGTCTTTATGCTTATGAGGGCCAAGGGAAAGAATGCTTCAGATGAATGAAGTGTAAGCATAATTTATGAGACTGAATGATTATCAGGTTGAAAACAATTGCTCTCGATTGCAAAATGAATGTATGACCAGATTTGAGTGTTAATTAAAGGGATGCTCATTTCCACATTTATCAATAGGAGCGTGATTGTATGGTAAGATCACATCACATCATTTATAATTTAGGAAAGTAATAGTGCATCTTCATTCTTGTGATTTAGCACTGAGAGAGTTGAATGAATCCGTTCAAACTCTGGCACCATGAGTTTGCAAAAGCTGTATCTTCTCTAAAATTGACATTCACTCACTCATAACCCCAGACTTCATTCATTGAAGAGAAAAGTTTATAATGATATTTTAAGGATACTGTAAAGCCTAAATATGGTAAGCTATTCTCACACTGCTGCTCAAGCACTGTGCTAAATGTTCATATTATTTTTGCTGTATATACTGTATATTCTACTAACAGAATATGAAGGTCAGCCTAACTAGTACCAGCCACTATTTGACTTCCCGCTGACACTAAACTGCTGAAGTTTCTATCCATCATTTGTGTGCACCGTCCTAGGATGATTTTACGAATTGAGAAAATCTTTGCTATTTTTTACATTGTTTCTTTTCTCTCTTTTGCTGCTAATTATTTGCATTGACAGATGTTTTGAATGTGTGGTTATTCCACATATTCATGCAAAATAAATGAGGTGTAATATACTGTGGTTGACTATACAATGACATTTGATGGTTTATTGTCACCTAAAATTCTAGATAAGACCATTCCACACTTGCTTAAGTTTTTGTGTGATATCTTTATAGCAGCTTTTGACACTACTGAGCATATTATTCTACTGCCGTAGCATAAGAATTTAGTGGGGTTGTCAAACACTGTTCTCATTTGGTTTACTTCAGACTTATCAAATAATCTTCAGTACATGTAGACGTCTAAAGACAGTACATCCTGTCACTCATGGCTCAGTGCTGGGAGCTAAAGACTATTTTTTTTTCTTTTTTTATGTTGCCATTGGGAAGTGTAAATCAGAAATATAATATTAACATGTTTTCATATGCTGATGGCAGTATTTAGTGATTAAACCAAAACTTCAAAAATGCAGTGGTCTGTGCTGCTGTTTAAAGTTTCATTACCCTGTGTTTATATCCTCCTTCCGCCAATTTTTCAGAGTCTGCATGGGTGTTTCTTTGGGTACTCCTGTTTTCCTTTCACATCTCAAAGATGTGATCGTTAGGTTGACTGGTGACTCAAATTAGCCCTGCAGTAGTTGATGTGCTTGTATGAATAAGGCACCTGTCTCATGCTCTATGTTGTCAGAATAGGCTTAGGCTCCATCTCCCATGACCTTAGACTGTACTAAGTATTTTTGAAAATGGATGTATAGATGGTTACTACTTTGTTTATGTTAATAATTTTTTTACAGAGGATTTTTAGTGAATTGTAATTCTGCAAGCCATAAGGCAAAATTACTCATTCAAGGACCTTGAACATTTATTTGAATGAGCAGATCTAAAATTTAAATGCTGCCTCTGACACAGATTTAACAATATGTCTTCAATTTTCCACATTTCCTAGTGCCTAATTTTTCCATTACAGAAAAAATTGCAAAAATAAAGGTGCTTCTTTATTTTGAAAGCTCTTTCTATTATGCAGAATTAAATATTTTAGTGCTCTGATGTAGTCAGCTCTAATTGTTTACTTACTACTACAAAGTAATTTCAAAGCACTGTAAATATATTCATTTTTAAAATTTAGTATGACAGGAAAATGTAAGTGCTTCAGTTAAGCTTTGAGGTAATTTTATACTCAAAATCCTCCCTTTGTAAGTTGTAAATGGCTTTCCCCCTTACTTGCCCTAGAGAACTCGATACACACAGTATAGTGTACTGTATATTACAAGATACAGACGTGCTTAAAATTCCAGGGACAAATAAAACTACAATAGAAGGTAAGCCCTTTAGCAATTAGCCCCTTAAATTCTGGACTGATTTACTGCATATCAAATGTATATTGTCCCCATCAGTCTCAACAATTTAACAAAGGCTAAAACTCATCTTAATAACTGAAACATCTGATTCAAGGTTACTAAGCTTTTCTAGTTCTTTTCTTCTTGTAGATGTCACTTGGTGGTTCTTGGTGTACCTTAGATAAAAAATAAATAAAAAGAAAAGTGATTTTCCTTAGTTGAAAAAATAAAAATACAAGTGATACTTGTGTATTGTCAGGAGGATAATCCTGTCTCTGACACATTATCATTGAATACGTTCAGCCAACAAACTGTTCAAAAGAAATGTGTCAAGAAAAATTACTGGGGCTTCTTTATACCAATGTAGTAAGACTTTATAATGCCTCACTGTGACTGTGAGAAGTCGGAAGATTTCTTTTAAGTAATGATGGTGTGTATGTGATAGGGGGTGCTGTACATTATCTATCTATCTGTCTGTCTGTCTAGCTAGCTATTAATTTACTTACAGGGTTTCTGTAGAAGCTACATTTTCCACCCTTGAGAAAAATTGTTAAACCCCTTTAAGCAAATGTTCAATGGGGATAAAGGTAAGGCCACAGCCCCAGACTAGTAATATAATCTAAAATTGTGCTCTGTTCATAGTGAGGGCCAGTGGCTCACCTATAAAATAAAAGCATTAGTTTCAGTCTTAAAAGGGTCTAAAAACCTAGAATATAGAGAGGACAGACTGACAGACAGGAAACTGATCTAATGGGAAGCAGGACAGTTAAAGTGGCAGCCAAGAGAGTGTGCTTGCACGATAATAATACATAAGAACGTAAGATATTTGACAATTAAGAGGACACTATTTAGTCCATCAAGCTTATTTGATGAACTGCTCCAATATCACATCCAGGTGTTTCTTAAACATTATCAAAGTTTCTTCTTCAAAGACATGACCCAGTCATTTGTCCCAAATTCCCACGACTCTTTGCATAAAGAAGTGATTCCTGGCTTTAGCCGAAAATGCACTTCCCCATAATTTCCACTGGTGCCCTCGATTACCTGATTTGTCGTTAAATTGAAAGAATTCTGCAGAATCTACTTTATCAATGCCTTTGACAGTTTTGAAGACCTGGAATAAGTCCCCATGTAGACTCCTCTGCTGAAGACTAAACAGGTTTAATTCTCTGAGTCTGTCAGAGTAGAAGAAGTCCTTAAGTTCTGGGATGTACTTTGCTCCTCTCCTTTACACCACTTCAAATGCTACTATGCCTTTCTTGTAGTTTGGTGACCAGAGCTGCACATAATACTCCAGATGTGGTCTCACTATGTGCTATAGTGTCTGAGCATACCATCCTTTGATTTATAGTATATTCAACAGTTTTTATGATATAACCTAACATTTTATTTGCCTTTTTTAATCACTTTCGTACATAGCTTAGATGATGTCAACATAAACCCTTAAATCATTTTCAGATATTGCTTCCTTTTGGACAGTGGCCACCCATTTTGTATTTATAATTTGTGCTCCTTGTGTCTATGTGTTCCACTTTGCAGTATTCTGTATTAAACTGCATTTTTCAAGTGTTCATCCAGTTCTGAAGCTTCTCCAAGTCTTCTTGAATTGATTTTACTTCCTCTTCAGCGTCTGCCACTCCTCCAATTTTAGTAACATTCACGAATGTCACAATTGTACTCACTACACAGAAATATATGTCATTAATTTAAATAAGAAAAAAGTAACTGTCCCAGGACAGACACTTGATGACTGCACTGATAGCCTCACTCCACATGTACCATTTTCCTCTTATCTGCACTCTTTCATCTACTAATGGTTAATCAACTTGTTAACTGACTTCTGCACAGTAAATAGGGAATCTGGTGGACATCCCAAATATGTGTATTTGTCATTTATAAGTTCTTTGAGAGTACATATTTCTGAGTATATATTGCAAGGTGTTTTGTGTAAAGCATGTTTGTTTTTGCCTCAGTATAATCATTCTAAAATTGAAAGAGTGTGTAGGGTTCTGTATCAGCACTTCTAGGTAAGCTTTAAAAGTAAATAGATTTACATTTATTCATATATTACATGTACTGTGTTTAAATATTTATATACATATATATATACATATACATATAACTTCCCATAATGTTGTAACCACATTATACACCTACTGATTGTTTTGCTTTGGAGAACAAGTCTGATCCCAGAGATGGACCTGATTTGTCACTTCAAACATCACTGCCGCAGTCTTGGACACTTGCCTGAACAGATTTTATCTGTTTATTTTTAGATTCTCAGTTAAGGGATGGGTGGCCAGCTGGCCTATGTTTGTAAGACTTTTACTTTATTACATGTGTCTCAGGGGATTTATATTTCTGCAAGATTCACAGTATGCTGGGGTTTTTGCCTAGTCGCAACTTTTCTGACATTGATTGTGTTTTCTTGTTTTCTAAGGTTGGCAACCACTCTGTGAAGTGTTTAATAGTTTTTAAGCTTCTGTAGAACAGTATACTCATGCATTGCATCAGTTATGACAGCAGCATTCTTCATTTGTCCTTTCCGTTAATTATGTTCAGACATAAGCATACACGTCTCTTTTTTATATATCATTATGATGTTTAGCAAACATGCCAGAATCCTAATTACTTTATATTGTATAAGGAGACTTGGTGTGCCGTACTATTAAATTTTCATTCATAATCTTATTTTTACTTTATATAACCTTCTATATTCAGGGAAAACAACAGCTTAATTTGTTCTCAGAAGACATTTCTGCAACTCATCCTTAGTCAGCAGAATCTTCAAAGGCAAAGTGCAGTTGTTTTACATTTATATTATATTTCTGGTGATTTAAATATTGATTTCATGTCTGAAAAAATGTGAAGATTCCTACTAACATTTTTTTCCTCTTTAAAGAAAATAGATACAGTTAAGAACTTGTTGAAAATAGTAAACCTGAAAATGTACTGCAAACATGTTTGGCACTACTCCCGGATTTAGGACAAGAATGCACCAAAATAAAATTACCTTCTGGAATCAAGCCAGTGTACCTGTATGCTGTGGAGCTGTGCAGTCCATGGTTGCTGTTGGCAACATTAAATCATTATAAGCACGTTCTCTGGAATGGATAATCACAATTTTTTAAAATACTTAGTTCAGAAATATGGAAATAATAAATTAAAAATGTAAATTCCATAAATAAATAATTGCTCTGCATTGTTGAAGCATGTTGTCCAGTCTCATGCCAAATGTTGACAGGATACGATCAAGTCCCCAGTGATTCTAAAGCTTGTTTTTGAAAATGGATGTATAAATCTAAAAAGAAGTTGATTTTTAAATAATCAGTCATCCATTTTCTGAACATGCATTTCCACTATAGACTTGTAGGCCACTGTAGTATGTCTTAGCAGAATGGAGCTCTAGCCAAAAAACAAATCTATGTGAGATGCCAGTTCATTGCTGGGCATGTTCATGAACATTCTTTTATGCACACTCATGCCAGATAAATTGGAATTTTCCGGTCATCCTGATATGTATGTCTTAAGTTAATTTTGCAAACTGTCTTTAATAGATTCTGTTTTATGTATAACCAAGGATTACCTGCTACCATGTAAATTCCATATATTCTTATACTGCTTCTTGTTCTTACAAACATTCAGAGAGAGAACATTTGCTATAACTGGAAAGGAAAATGTTTACTCATGCTACGTTTCCAAATTTTAATATACACAGCTGCCTCTCAAATGCAACCCAAAGAGTTTGACTTACAGAATTAAAAGTGTATCATTTATTTGCATGTTTTTTTGCATTCACATACACAGCTCTTTCTTAAATACATAGATGAATCTATAAATTAACTTCATTGGCCACATTTTGTACTCAACAAATCTTAAGGTAAGCAGCATTTTTATTTTTTAACAGCAATAGACTTACTGTAGGGTATAACAACAAGTATTGCCCCTTTGTCAATATACTTTAAAAATGTTTCACTATTTATTATTACATGTATGTACCAAATAAGCTTTGTTAATATGTTCAATTGACCTAAAACACAGAATGTTGCCACATTTACAACAGACCTCATTCTGTCATGCAATGCAGCAAAATGATACTTGAATTTTATTAGATTGATAACAATATCCACTGCTAGCAAGGCTGCCTGTTCTTCTTTCTTTTGGCTGATTTCCTCTTTTAAAACTTTCACATGCCTTGCCCAGTTTCTTTTTTGGGATCACACCTGTTCCTCAGTTTCACTTTCAGGTGATATAGTCCTCCACATTGCACTTAAGAGTCATCTGTGAATGTTTCTGTTTGCAAATTCTGAAGTTACATCTTTATCACCTCTAGCGATAATGAAGTGTTTCATATCATTATGACACTTCATTATTTTTGTCGCTTATGCTTAACTTGAAAGTCATTTGAACAAAGTGCTGTGCATTTTGTTCCTCAATTCAATTGCCAGTCCAGTTTCTACTCTTTAGCCCTTTTGTGTTACCTGCTTTTAACAAGTAGTCCCTCAGTTCTGCATGATTAACACATGAACCTATCATGCAGTGATTCATCCAAAGATTGTCAATGTGTAAAAGATAAGATTTTTCTATATTTGTTTATAGACTTTCTTCCACATAGTTCTTTGCCCAAATATAAATCCACACCTCAAAATCTTTGAAAAATGTGTGAAAATGCTTACAAAATCCCTAAAGGCATTTTATATTAAGTTAAGAAGCAATCACTCATTATTTTTAAAATTTGTATGTACTATTAAAGTCAACTGCCAATATTATATCACATAAAAACAAATATAATTTAATATGATATGAAAGAGTTGCCAGAGGCCTCTTTTTATGACATAACAAACTCCCAAAACACTCCTAAAGCAATGTCTGTATATTGGTAGATTTTATTTTTCTCTCGATTGACCTCACTAAACCATTGCTCATCTCTCATTTCTAACAGCTTTGCATTTATATTATCTCTTAAGCATATGGCCACCTCTTTATTTTTAGATTTTTGATACTTCATGAGAATGTAATGCTCTTTATTTGGTTATATTACTATATATGTATCATTCATTTAAAAATGTACAACTGAAAAAATGTCATTATTGTGTTTTTGAATAGTTGTTAAAGTTCTTTATATTTTATTCTATTTTATTTTATTCTTTATATTTTCTCTCTTTTACCTAAATAATACCATGTTTTTACCAAGTTATTAAATTTATGCTGTAGAGAGTTGTTCAACTGTCAAGAGGTTGTAACTGGCATAGATGATACCTGGATGGCAAATGATTGTGGTAAGGCTGGCTCATCAAAGGTCTGAAAACATGAAGTAACCAATGATGGCAGAAAGATACACACACACAACACAATTTATTTTTGTATAGCCCAAAATCACACCAGAAGTGCCGCAATGGGCTTTAACAGGCCCTGCCTCTTGACAGCCCCCCAGTCTTCATTCTCTAAGAAGACAAGGAAAAACTCCCAAAAAAAACCCAGTAGGGAAATAATGGAAGAAACCTTGTGTGCGCGAGAGAGACACACACATACGAGAGAAAGAGAGAGAGGGGTTGGACTCATAAGGCCGAGAAGGCAGTTAAAGAATGCACAGGGCTTGTTTTTAAAGAGATTCGAGCATTGTTTTAACCTCGTTGTATTTAATGAAGAATTTTTTCTATTGGATTTTAACCTCCACTTCACTTCTGTTTACAGCGATTGGTTCGTAGCGTGCATTGTTGCAATGTTACTTTTCTTGGTGGTTTATTAAATTACAGATTTTTCAAATGTTCATTTTTTCACTGTGCTTAAAACTCATAAAAAAAGTGTTCTTAGCGAGTGGTTCGTAGCGCTATAGCGCATACTCTTGAAGTGTTAGTTTTCTCTATTGTTCATGGTTTTCTCAGTGTTATTCAATGTTTTTACATGTAGTTTACTATTATGCTGTGCATTCTATGGTATAATTAACTATATTTGTGCTTAAAAATCTTAAAAAAAATCTATTTACATACAGTGCGTATGGTCTAGAACAGATTAATTGTATTTACATACAATCCTATGGGGGAGATTACTTCGGTTCACGAACAAATTATGTTACAACCAGAGTTTTTGAACGAATTATGGTCGTGAACCAAGGTTTCACTGTACATCAAAAAAATAAGCAATAGTGTGCCACAAGCCCATTTTAAGGACAATTACATATTTTTTAGATCTAAGTTATCAATCTAAATTGATTCATGAATTTATTCAAATTATGCACATAGTATAGGAATGATAAAATCTAATCTTGTACATCTAAAGAGTACCAGTGCCTCAAGTATAATGGACGAACATCTCAGATGCACCTGCTCAATGCAGACATCTGGGCCAAACAGCAAAGGTGGCAAGAACTATAAATACAACTGTTCTCACCATTATTCTTTACTCACAAACATTTAATTCAGCATTTTACTGCACTGGGCTTTCAATTTTGAGGTTTTAGAATACCAGCTTCCAAACATGGTACCATCACAAAAAGAGCACTGTGTTTATCTAATCATTTATGAGTACATTGATGGTTGTTTCCTTACTCATTATTTTGATTGCATAAGGCGAGACAAGCTTCTTGTGCTGTGATACAAGCAGTTTTAAATGTTTAAGTATTCCTCACCCAGTTTTTTTTTTATAATTTTGAAAAATATATTTTGTATTCTTTTTAATTTTTTTACAGTATGTAAATATTACATCTTCTTTGCTCAAATAATTTCACAAATATATCATTGTAATGTGCAAAATTTATATTTGGCTAAAATACAAAAGAGAAGGATTAACACTTTATCTTACTGTTCAGTTATTCAAAATAAGAATGTAGATCGTATTGTTAAAAATTATTTATTTCTGTATTTGTTGTCACATGAACATAAAGTGTTTCTTTAAACAATGAAATATTGTCACACATGTGCGCTTAGGAAGCAGCCAACAAGCCCTAAGGTGAGTGATATTACAAGGGATGAACGGTTGATTGTATGTACTAATGCCTCTCTCTCTCTCCACCAATAGAATCAAAGAAGACAAACAATAACTCACCCGCAATACTTCCAGTCACCCAAAATGGCTTCCATCCAACTCCGAAATCCATCTCGAGAACATCACTTCTGGTCCCTGAAATATCACCACTTCCGGCCATCCATGGTGACATCACTTCCAGCCATCCACGATAACATCATTTCCGACTCTGCATTTGATGTAATTTCCTGTATAGATCAATTTCTGCCACCATTTTCTATAAAAAATCCTTGTATTCATTACTCCATTGTCAATTGGTCTTATTTTTGATCATTTTGCACTATTTTTTTCTACTTTGTCTGACGGACATTATACAGGGTCATTCCCCAACTCTTTTTGGAGATTCCTAGAGTTGTTATTTCATTACAACATATTAAGTGAAACTTACTTCTTCTTTAATATGGAAGTAAATATAATGTACAGTGACAGAACACAAGTATCTTAAATAGTTTTATTTTGTAAATAAAATGTGCAAAAAAAGTGCTATTCAAAGATTAAAGAAATATTTGTTTATATGCAAACCTAAAAATGAGTGAATTTGTGGTGCCAGGTTCTAAACTCAGCTGATCATATTTTGCAATATTTTGACTGATGCATTTTGGGATTTCCCTTTCCTCCAGGCCAAGCATTATAAATTGTTGTAAAAAAGATTAATCATAAACTATTAAAATATACAACCAACATATAATTATCATTACCATTTATCAGTTACACTGAAAAGTAGATTCCTTAAGCAGTTTTTTTTTTTTCCAAAATACTATTTCTGCCATACTGGGGCTCTTAGCTCTTAATAAAGTAGTACATCAATTACCAGAAATTACCTAACCTCAGTTTATGAACCAATAAATCTTTTAGCTCTTTAACCCATTTTTAAAACTTGCATGCTGTTATTAAACCCCACCTCATAAAAACACTGATAAATCTGAGAAACTGATGCAGCTGGAAATAAAATTACAGATTTTTTTTTAAAAAAGCCTTTTATTCACAAGTAGCACAATAATTAAAGCGATGGAGGCAGCCACTTCAACTGAATTAAACAAATATACCGAATAATCCTATTATTGAAGTCTGCAGTCAGTATATTTCAGCAAGAACACCAAAGAAAAACCATAAAACTTTCAGTATGTTCACCAGTCTCCAAACATAAACAATGTTACATTTGAACACCAAAGGCTTCCGATATACTCTTAGGGGTGATCCTGAAATGCTTTAGTGGACATTTGCGTTGTTAATAATTTGTCTGACCCCAAAAGTTGTAATCAGGGAAGCTGATAAGCTTAAGTTGTAAAGATACTAGACATCTTTGGTGCTTAAAAATAATGTTTATGTTGGGAGATTGGTAAACTTATTAAAAGCTTTATATAACTAGTGATGTTCTTGCTGAAACATACTGAGTGCAGACGTTAATAATAAGATGGTTTGCTTTATTATGTTAATATCTTAAATGCTGACTGGATCTTTTGTTATTATGGCTTCATTTATATTTAATTCAGAGTTTATGGCTCTCTTTATCATGGTTAATTTAAATAAAAATGTGTGCTTATATACGTAAGTGTTGTATAGTTAAGTATGCTTTAATAAATCATTGCAAGTCTGCTTTCAAAGATGATCACTTCATAATAATAAAATAAATTGAATTAAACTGAAAGGTATGTGCAGTTATAATTGTTTAAAAGCTCAAATTAGATCCAAAACACTGGAACAGAAATTATTCCTCATCTGCAACAGTATAGCAGATTTCAAGAATGTAAGTCAAAGATAAAAGAAATGTTCATATGGATAAATATGAGCGCGTGTGCTTGCTTTAGGCCTTTCAACCAACTCAATTTATTATATGCAGTTACTTTAGCACATGCAGTGTGCTGCATCACAATGATAAGCAGAGAGATCACAGAAGCAGTATTTAGTACAAATTGCTTTAAGCTACATTCCCAAAGGAGTATTTTAAGCATTTCCAATATACATTTCTCTAGTAGGAGCTTGAAAATTATCTAAAAAGTAGATGTTCACTTTCTTTATTGTAACGGTAAACTAAGAAAAATATGAAATGTAGTAAAAATTCAAGATTTGTCCAGAGGGTAGTTGGCATTTCTGCAACAGATAAGACACAGAAAGAAAATATGAGTACAGATTATGTTGACATGTATATGTGCTTGGAAATATGCAGAAATAGGTGTCTTAGTAATAGTTTTTTCCAGTCTATACACTGGTACATTTCCCAGAAAAATGTTTAATCTTTCACCAGGAGTTAAAAAAAGCCTTTGTTTGGAAAATAGTGACTTTTGGGAAAATGCTGTTGGATCCAGCCAGGCATGGGGTAGACCTCTTAGGTTGACATATGACACCTGCTCCTGTAGTTTAAGACTGACAGGACACAAAGAGGTAGACTTTTTCCTGACAGGGGCTGGTCTCAGATGGATGCTTTACAATGTGGTGAGCTTCGGTATATGGTACAATTTCCCAAGGACAGAGGTGTCAGGTTCAGGCTTTTTTACGATAAGCAATGGTTCTATAAGTTAGCTTTGGACAGTGTAAATAAACAGAATCTAAACTGAAGAGTAAAATAGTTGGAATGAGGAATAGGAAGGTACAGGTGAGACAGAGTACTTGTGATGTTTTGTGAAGGCAGAATTAGTAGATGGTGACTCTTGAAAGCATTAAAGTTAATTGCTGGATTCACAAAAGGTAGTGCAATCAGCAGTGTTGTGTAGTTGAAGGACAACAGGAACATTTAACATGAGTCATATGATCGTGACGGCAGTTAGCCCTTTGGATTTTTTATTTTATTGTTATTGTTTTACTGAAGACCACAGTTATTAATAAACAAGAAATATGTAAGTTTTGTTAAGGTGTTTATTATCCAGTGTGGCAGGGTCCCTAAACTCTTGTTAAATCACTGTCACGCACGTGCGAGTAGGGGGCCGCGGACGGACCTAAATGAGATCATAAAATCATACGACAGAAGGGAATGGCGGGGTACTGACCTATCTCTCTTTCTTTCCTACAGAAAGAAAGACGCACCGCCGCCATGAATTTGCCTGCATCAGTTCCCGCACTACGCTACTTCCGCCCTTCCTCTGTCTACTTCTTATGACGTCAGCAATCCCACCATCCATCTTGGCTCCTACCCAGCATACCTCTCTACTTCCGGCCCCTCCTTCATGAATATTCCTCCTCCGCCATCTTTGAACTGTCAATTGTGTACTGATTACATGTATTGACCTTGATGACAATATTTTGTCATATTTTTCGACTGTCTACAGTATATGGGGCCGGAAACCCCAAACCTTTATGCTTATTGTCTGTTTCTTTTACATCACATAAAAATTAAAAACATTTAGGTAACTCCAGACAGAACATTTATTTGGCTTGTTTGTAAATATGTACAGATATCCGTTGCTATTAACCTATTCATTTCATAATGTAAGTGACAGTCTACATTAAGTAAGTCAGTCAGCTGAATATGTACTTTCACTGCAGCACATTTCACAGTAAGCAGAATCTCAAAGCAATTTAAATGCATTGAGAATCTGAAGACTGCTGGTAAAACCTATTTGAGGTTCTTAAATATAAATAACTAGGATGCAAAAAATAAGTGGTTAGCAAGATGAAAATTCTCCTTGAGAATAGACGCTCTCACTAGATCTAATACACACTTTAAAATGTATAAGGATATCTTGAAAACTTTGAAAATTGATAGTCTTGAGTGCTGTGCTCAGCACATAGCCAATGTATGATAGCACCCTGAGTAGACTTTTAGCTCAAGATTTACAATATTGCTCAAACACCTGAATAACTAAAGATATATATGTTAGATTAACTGTCTGCCATCGCTGAAGAAAATTTAAAAAAGAAATAAATAAGTAGCATCTGAGAATGGCTGCATCATAAAACATGTTATGTAAAGGAAGCATCTCATTAATGAATAAAGATGTTTTTATATCAGATACAATGCTGCAATGTATTACCTCTGAACAACAGACAGTGCTTTCTCCTGAATGCCACACTTAAAAACATAATAAAAATATACTTTTAACATTTAAATAGAGCACATATAATGTTAGAAATATTCAAACTAGTGTTTACAGAAATGATAACCCTGAATGAACAATTCAATGAAATATACTGAAACAATATACTGTAGTGTACTTGTATTTGCTTTTCAGTAATTAGAACATTTAGGCTTGTCTTTGTCTAATAAACTTATCAAAATCTTGGAGAAAGTATAAAGTTCTGTCCTGCAGTAAGGTCAACTTCCAATTTGTTCCTGCTTTTATTTTAGAACTAAAATGTCAGTCTAATGTTCACTGATTGTTTTGTTTTTCAGTTCACTGTTTTATGTGCACTTGCGACTGTATTTTATCTTGGACAAACAGCAAACTTCCAAATGAAGTGAAATATGTCCATGGTCATTGCCCATCTGAGGGTAAAATGTCTTAAAGCATCTTGAATTCTTGGCACCATTCTTGATTTAATTTGAAACTGTTACTAATCCACACAGATTTGCATGATGCTCCTCCAATGTGTCTTCAGCTGTTGAAAACACCGCTTCCCTGATGGTGTCTGTTTTATTGTATTATAAGAAACAACTAGCATTAAGGGTAACGACTAACCTCTTAGGTTCTTTTCTAAATAGGAAATAAAAAGAAATGTGAAGACCAGGTACACAACTGTTGCCTGTAATCTCTTACCTGTTTCACTGTTCTTATTGTATCCTGCACATTCAATCCTAGGCACCTCTGTCAGCAGGCTGCTACACTTACTGGGTCTGTCTTTTACTTTCACTCATTTACTTTAACTCAGTTTATAACTAACAGATAATTTCCCAAAGGAATCCCCTTCAACTCTTAAGGAACAATGAATGGCCAATCTTAACTTCTCAGTTAAGATAACAGCAATCAGATAAAAATATGATTACTTTAAGCTTTCACCTAAAAATTTTATTTATATGCATCAAAGCCAATAGCAGCAAATATAAGCAATATAAAGAATTATACAACCTGGGTGCATTCATGCAGTCTTCATTCAGTCCCAGATGGTCCAGTTCCTTAATGGCAGATTACATATCCCGAATTGAAAAATGAAAAGAAAAAGATTTCCTGACAGAGACAAAGCCCTGTGGAAAGTGTTCAGCAGCTAAACAGCCGCAGATTGCAAGCTCTATGAAAGCTGCCATTTCAGCAACTGAAAGCTTTTTTGCAATGTATGGCAATGGAATTGGGAGAACTCTTTTTGGAAAAAGTCTAAAAAAAGGCAACTACACTCACCCTCTTCCCCAAAATAAGCACACACACACCCCTGGCTTTCATTTCTGCTAACAGGGTGGGCAGTTCCTCAAAACACAGAAAATGGTATTAAGTCATTATCATACAAGCTCAAGGTTGATCCCCATGGAACTCAGAAGCTGCACAGTCTCCAAAGTGACATTAAATTGACTTTTTAAGGTGCCCAAAGTACTAAATGGCTTTTTGTGAAATGAAAAACATGCAATATTTGTGTGAAATTTACTTTTAAAACTCCTCTTTCTGTGTTTTTATTGAATAATTAAATATAGAATAGCAGCTGGGTTATACCATACTAATTCCCTTCATAATTTTAAACACTTCTACAATCTTACCTTGTAATGTTCATTTGCTTAAATTGAGAAAGTTCAGCTTCTTGTCTCAATCCTCTCAGGTCATACTGTGCAAGAATAGAATCAGTGTGGTTGGTCTTTTCTGGACATTCTCGAGTATTGCTTTTTTATTCTTTTGTAATATGGATTTCAAAAATGCATACAATATTCTCTGATGAGGATACACATGTTTGTTATAAAGCTTAAGTATAACAACCCTTTATGTATACTCCACACATTGGCTTATATAAGCTAATACCCTGTTAGCCTTCTTAATTTGTACTTCACAGTTTCTAATATTGTGTCACGCATGCGCGACTAGGAGACCGCGGATGGATCTTAAAACACATCGAAGGACGTTCACCGGCGGGGAATGGCGGGGTACTAACCTTGTTTCTTTGTTTTCCAGGACTAAAGACGCTCCGCCATAAGACCTTGCCTGCAGTACGTTCACTTCCGCCCTTCCTCCGCCATCTTCCCTGACGTCAGCAGTCCCATCATCCATCACGCCTCCTTCCCAGCATTCCTGCACTTCCGGCTCCTCCCATATAAAAATGGCCGCCGACGCCTAGTATGGCGTCGCGCATGAATGATCTTTATTTGTGTTTTGACCCTGCATTATTTTTTGAAAAGTCTGGAGTGTCGACAATATAAGGGGCCGGAAAACCCCAAACCTTTTTGTTGTCTGCTGTTGCATCTTTTACAATTGTTATTCCTATGTATAACAGTTTATTGTAATTTACATCAGCACTAACATTGCCCAAGTCTGAATTTTGTCCAGGTACATTTGAAATGATTCCGCTGATTCTAGGTTATCAGCTATTTCATCAAGTTTATTTTCATGTTCAAATTTAAACAGCCTATTATTAAACAATCTTGATAAGGATATACATATTAAATAAATCAGTGGCCAAACCGCTAAGCCCTGAGGGATAACACTTTTAATATCACCTAATTCTGAGAAACATCCTCTTTCCATGACAATTTGCTTTCTGTGTTTTGCACCCATCTATATGATGTACTTTGAGCTCCCACTTCTTTTAGTCTAATGCCCAGCCTCTCATGTGAGACCTTATTGAAAGTTTCTCAAAGTCAAGATAAATAATATCATATGCACCTATCTTATCATATGAAACTACTACATACATATACATGAAATAGTATGTAATCCAAGAGTTTTCATAAGCTATATTAAGAATCAAACATGGTAAAATGTATCCGTTAACAGTTATTAGTAAGTGCACACAATGCCCATTGTAATGGCAGCAATAATACACAACAGGAAGAAAAGTGGACACTGTAATTGAAAAGCCACAAATCTCTGCAGGTGTCAAATAAGTACTTCATCCACAGCTCACTTAAGAAAGGTTTAGAATATAAAAAAGATATTGCTTTGTGAGTTTACAGTGGTGCTGCTGTGTTTTTCAAAAACTTTTACAAACGTTACAAGAAACACACACTTATATTTAATATTAACAAATATATGTTTTTATTTTTTTAAGCATTGCTTAGGCACAGTTGATCACAAGAATGAAGAAAATGTACATATATGAGATGTTACCTAAAAAAAAGATGAAAATGAAAACATGTTTGGTGCACTTTGTAAGCATTGAATCCATTCTACAGTAAATAGTATCCAACAAAATTGGATTCACTTAAACTTCCATAAAAAGCTTTCACTTGCACCCATGCTGTCTCTGCACACTGGCAAGTGACAATTACCATGTCAGGGACTGTTACTGTGCATCTGAATGATTAGACTCAAAGTGACTGCAAGATGTAAGTGGAAAAATATTGGAAATGACTTATTCTTTTGAGTCAGAGTTTCTTAGTATTTCCTATTCATATCTACATTATCATATAAGGATTTAAAGACCAACATTTCTACTACATAGCATTTACATCATATTCCATTTCTTCCAATGTCTACAGAATGACACTAAACAATATCACTTAAAGATTAATTAAAACCAGCACATTAGTCATAATGAGAAGTGAAGGTTCCGATTTGCTGTTTTTGTTTGTTTTATTAAAGTATCTGCTTTGCAACACTGAGACATTCCAAATAGTCTGGTAAAGTAGATGGTTGCAAACAACTACAGAGATGATGTAATCTAAAAAAAATGATTAGTCTATACTACGCAATTATGAGGTGTTAAATAATTTATTTAAAGACTGTGGCGAGTTGCTGGGGCTACGACCCGGCCGGGACGCCTGGAAGGACCTGAAGGTGGCATGTATGTCCCCCGGGCCACAAGGGGGCAACTGCCCTGGAACAGAGGAGGACCACAGGAGAGGAACAAGGAGGCTTATGCCTATTGGAACCTGTGGCCACCGCCAGGGGGTGCCCTGAGTCTTAGGGGGCCCGGGATTGATTTACTTCCGCCACACCTGGGAAGATGGAGGAGAATCCGTCCAGGGACGCCTGGAGTGCTTCCGAGTGCTCTTCTGCCACACCAGGAAGTGACGTCAGAGGGAGCACCTGGAGCACATCCGGGGGAGAATAAAAGGGCCCGCCTTCCTACAATCGAAGAGCTAAAGTCGGGAGTGGGAGCAGGACGAGGCTCCCGTGGAGAGAGGAAAGGCGGTCCAAGGGACAGAGTGAGAGTCCCAGTATCAAGGTGATTGGGGCAAAAAGGCCCAGTGGACTGTGCGGGACTGAGTTGTGTGTGATGGAGGAAAAAATAAAAGAACTTGTCATAAAGATGCGATGTCTGTCTGATGGTGTCTGGGCATGTCTCACAAGACAAATAACATAATGAATGACACTTAGGTTATATTTTTCAATTAAATAGAAACTGTGATCACTTTCATGGCAACCTCAAATTTGGGCTTCAAAGGTCCTTAAATTGACTTCATCCAGAGGGAAAATAAGCACTACATACTAAAGAAATAGGATGAGGAAATGTAGCATACATATAGCATTAAATAATGCAACAACTGTCAGTGTAATAAGGCGTTTATCTTACAGAATATTAATAAACATGAATAAAAAGGCAGTCATGATAAAATTAAATTGAAATAGCTGCAATAAATAAGCAGTTCTTCACAATCTGATTTCAGGTTAGATCATTAGCACACTAGAACAATCTAGACGAGAACAGGCCATTCAACCTAACAAACCAGCTAGTCCTATTTCCGTAATTATTCTAAAATAACATCAAGTCAAGTTTTGAAAGTCCCTAAAGGCCTACTGTCTACCACACTACTTGGTAACTTATTCTAAGTGTTTACTGTTCTCTTAACAAGTTTCCAACCTGATTAACTAATTTTAAAGTAACAGTCTCAATCCACTGCACTAATTCCCTTCATAATTTTAAACACTTCAATCATGTCTCCTCTTAAACTTCTTTTGCTTAAACTGAAAAGGCTCAGCTCTTTCCTAATAATTCATCCCCTGTAGCCCTGGAATCAGCCAAGTCACTCTTGTTGGGACCTTTTCTAGCGCTGCAATGTCCTTTTTGTAAACTGGAGACTAAAACTGCACAGAGTACTCAAGATGAGGACTCACCAGTGCGTTATAAAGCTTGAGCATAACCTTCTTGGATTTGTACTCCACACATTGTGCTATATAACCTAACATTCTGTTAGCCTACTTAATGGCTTCTGAACACTGTCTGGAAGTTGACAGTGTTGAGTCCATTATGATTCCTAAATTCTTCTCATAAGGTGTGCTTTCAATTTTCAGACCTCCCATTCTGTATTCAAACATAACATTTTTACTTACTTTAAATTTCATCTGTCACAAATCTGCTCAAGCTTGTATGCTGCCAAAGTCCCTCTGTAATGATTCAAAGGTTTCTAGATTATCTGCCAATCCACCTAGATTAATATCATCTGCAAAACATACCACCTTTTTACTTATATCCATATTTAAATCATTTATATATATTAAAAATAGCATCGGCCCTAGCACTGACCCCTGTGGAACACCACAGCCCTCTGCTTCCTGTGTCTGTTCCACGTTGATCATATCCTTTTGTTGCTTCCTCTTAGTATTCCAGCATGTTGGTAAAACATGACCTTCTTCCTCTGAACCTATGCTGACTGTTATGTAAAACTCTTTTTCTTGCCGTGTGTAGCTCAACCTTATCCTTAATAATTCCTTCCATTAATTTACCTGTGATGCACATTAAACTTACTGGCCTATAGCTGCATAGATCTGCTTAGTCATCCCTTTTTAATATAATGGGATAATATTTGCCATTTTCCAGTCCTTCAGAATTTCCCCAGTGTGCAATGACTTCCTAAAAGTATGCATCAAGGGTTTATATATGTACTTGCTAACCTCCTTAAGAACTCGAGGGTAAATATCTGGTGCTGGTGATTTGTTTGATTTCAGCCTATTTAATCTAAGAAGTACTTCTCCCTCGACAATTTCCAAATCACTCCGACCCTCCTTAGTAGTCCCTTTTATTGGTGGGAGGTGGTCCACTTTCTCACATGTGAAGACCTCAGAAAAATGTAAGTTTGGAGCATCCACTATTTCACTGTCTATATTTTTAATTCTCCTTTACTATTCTTGATGAACCTCACCTCCTCTTTGTTCTGTTACTACTAAAATACATGAAAGAATCTCTTTCAGCCATCTATCAACTTATCTGTTATATTCCTCTTTCTAACTGCCTTTTAGGCTCCCTAATATCCTTCTTAACATTTGCCGTCATGTTCTCATACACATAAACAGCAACCTCACCCCTTTTTCTGTTCTGTCTATACTTCTGAAGAAATGTGTATACTTCTATGTTATATTCATCCCCATCTTTGTTATTTAGTCAGGTTTCTGTTATTGCTATATTATTGTTATGCTTCTTTACATACAACTCCAACTCACTTTTAGCATTAGGCCAAGTTATTTTTAATGTGTTACTCATTTTACTTTTGTTTTTCACAATTGTTTGTTCTTTCATGTACAATTCTTAACTTGGCCTACTGTAAACTCCCTGCCCACCACACACCCTAATTTAAACATTGCTCGACTAACCAACTCATACACCACCCCAAAACATTGGTGCCCCTCCGGTTCAGATGTAACCTGTTGTGCTGGAACAGGCTCCATCTCTTCCAGAAGGAGTCTCAGTGCCCTATAAACCTATATCCTTCTACCCTACACCAAGATTTGACCCACATGGTAAGCCTTCTAATCTCCTCAGTCTTACCTGGACAGCCACATGGCAAAGGCAGAACTTTGGAGAACATTACCTTATCAGTTCTGCTCCTCAGCCTAGCACCCAGCTCTTTAAATTTGGATCACTGAACTTACAGACTACCCTTATGTATGTCATTTGTTCCAACATGAACAATGACCACTGGATCCACACCCGCTCTGGCCAAGGTCATATCAACCCTTCCCGGAAGGTCTCCCACCTGTGCACCCAGAAGGCAACACAACATGCAAGATTCTTTGACTCTGGAGCAAACCTGTGCTACAGTACCTCTAGTGATTGAGGCCCCAACTATCAGCACCTCTTTCTTTCTGGTAACTGGTTTTGAGGTGGCCCATTGGACTCGTCATGCCTGCCTACCACCTCAAAATCTTCAGAGACTCCATCTAGGTCTGCAAGGACCTGAAGACGGCTTGATACTTCCAATGCTGGGGTTCATGCCCCCAGACAGTATGCACCTTTTACATTGTGCCTTATGACCGTGACCGACCTATCTCTTTTTTTCTGGTCTGGAAACTCCTCCTACACCAACTTAGGAGTGAACACTATCTCTCGAAAGGACACCTGGGCCCAGTCTGCCAATTCTCTACTACAACACACACTAGCCAACTCCTCCCCAAGTTTAGTGACCCTGAGCTGAAGGTGGTAGATCAGCTGGCATCTCCTGCAGATGTAGCCGGTAATTTACTTACAGAGATGTCAGAGTCAGCTACTGCTGCTTAGTGCTCAATCTCACCGACACTAGTCTGAATACAAATAAAAAGTGCAAATTCAAGTAACTTTTCCAAACACTACCCCAAACATCAGCTGCTTTTGCTCCTTTGTGGATGAAAAAATAGCAAAAAAAATCTAATGGAAAAAAAAGCTTTAAAAATTTCTGCACATTTCCTTAGCAGTGACCAAAACACCAATTTAATAGGAGGAAAATGTATGTTTTTTTAATTAATTGTCATACCATAGAACAGTAAAATTCTCAGTTGCGTCTCCTTCGTTTGCAAAGATGACATCAGCGCATCAGTACATCTCAGTCTACAGTCAGCTCCAATGAACACCAATGAGTCAGTTCTAATGATGATGATGATGAATGATGATGAATATGCCTGCTTAAGCAAAAGTAATACAACAGGGGACCTGCTACAACTTATCTCATCAAAGGCAGACCTGTAGTGAACGTTGAGGTCAAACCTAATGTGGGTTACAATACGTTTATTTGAAATTAAGGCATGATGGAATTAGAAAGTGGTTTTGGCTATCTGGGAAGCTGAATTTTTGCCCACTTAAAAAATGGAAATTAATATAATAAATGTGTTTCATGTGTAATTTTTAATAAGAAAGGAGGAATAGTAATGTATAGTGATCCCTTATTTTTAGGAGTGGATTAGAATCGGATAATAAGTTGGAAAACAAAAATTAGACATCGAAAAATTATTTTCTCGCTATCAAAGAAATACTCTTAAACATCTACATAACCACAAACACTTGATTTCTCTGTGATATAAAATAGAACATTCATCATTTATCAAATTAAGAAACTGTTAATGAGATCATTATTAGGAATGTTTCTTCACATTAGCCTATGTTAGGGATACGAGAGAGAAACTTGGTCTTCAGTGCTCTTGTGCAGAAGAATACAGTAGTTTGCCTTACCAACAGACTAGCATGTTGGACTGATCTCACAGCAAGATGTAATTATGAAATGTATGTTAAAAAATTTAATTGCACCACTGTTTCAAATGTGTTTAACTTTTAAAAACTATTTTGAAACTATTTTTTAAGATTACACATTTATGAATGCAACTTAACTATTGAAAATTTTTCAGAGGTGCATTGGATGAAATGTCTTATAATAAAAAAAAAGACTGAGTATCCAATTTGTGTGACATTATAGAGAAAAACTGGATAAAGAAAAGGCAGATAAAGATGGATGCCTACAGTATTTTAAGAAATGGCTTTATTTGGAAATGTTCTGTATGTGAGGCATATGTTCCTTTAAGCTTCAATGCATAGTTGTGTGTCTGGCAGTTATTTTCATAGTTTTGTTTTGTGAGTGATATAGTAAATTTGGACCTCCTTTCGCATAATGTATAGTTCATGTGTATTGTTAAACACATAGACTGTAATAGTATTCTCTTTTAGTCATAATCATTTTAGTACCCAGGAAACAACATCTGTCTCACCCTATTCGTGAGTGTGTTTCTCTTTAAAGTTCTATATAAGTTCTTATAAAAAAGACTGAGGATTTCAATTCCCAGAAGGTGCATATGATGACTGGGATAATATAATGGATGAAAGCAGTGAACAGGCTGCTCACTCTATAGGGAAATATGGAAATTAATCTGGCAATGTCAAGTAAACATGCGGACTGAAAAGGATAATTTGTTTGATTGTAGCAGCCTGCCACTGGCTCTGATTAATTACAAAGGCAATCAGTTCAACTGTCTTGAGTTAACATTCAAAGGCAGCAGAAAAAAATGAAGAATAAAACACAAGTACTTATCTTTTGTGTATGTCCTACTAAATACAATATTTGGTTCCCTGTTAAACAACTCTTTTGTATAAGAATTATTTAAAAAACAAGCCCATTTATGCTTAGAATATAAAATATGTTCATCCTCAATATATGAAATTATGAATTCTTAGCAAATGTTTTGTTTTCACTTCATATATTACATATTCATTACTGCTGAATATATTTTAGTGCAGTATCTTTTACCACCATGTGACTTTTATCTCTATTAATAAATATTATTAATTTGTTACTGACAATATTCCAAGTTTGTTAGTCTGAGAAAAATAATCTTATCAACCTGCTAAGCTCAGAAATGCACAATGCGCTTAATGCCGTCTTGAAAATTAAACTGTAATGTACTTGTTTTTCTGTTGATGGGGAAAAAATAATTAATCTCTTTAATTCAGAATACTTTTAAATCAATTAATCAATGTATCCATTATACAGATGTTTTTATAACTAACAAATGATGGCTATTAACTCGGAGTGGTGGCTCTGAGGCTAAGGATCTGTGCTGGTATCCCAAAGGTTGCCGGTTCGAATCTCCGTCACTGCCATAAGAGATCCTACTCTGCTGGGCCCTTGAGCAAGGCCCTTAACCTGTAATTGCTCCAGGGGCACTGTACAATGGCTGACCCTGTGACCCCAAGGGGTATGCAAAAACTAACAAATTCCTAATACAAGAAATTGTATAAGGCAAAATAAAGAACAAAAAAAAAAAAAAAGCAATTTACTTCTTTGCAATACAAAATGAATCAATCCAGTGAACGGTTACAGGATTAGATATTGAACAGCAGTATGACATCTGCATGATGTAATAAATGCCAAACGTAAAAGTCAGAATGAGATATCACAGGGCAAATAAAGAAATAACTGGTTTTAAAATGTAAAAAAGAATAGGAGCCCCTGAAACACATTTTGAACATTAGGAGTGAAAGGGAGATGTCCACTAACTTTCGAGGAATGGGTTCCAGAAAATTATTGACCCACAGTCAGTTTAGAGTTGAGCTTTGTATTGTGTGACTTAGGAGTAATTCTAAAACTAGTGTCAGAAGATTTGAGGTGTTCTACATAATTAGCAGTGTAACTGACATATTCAGGAACTAATCAGCATATTATATATCAGCATATTATATATATATAAATATATATATATATATATATATATATATAGACACTCACACAGAACAATAAACAGATAACACAAACCATAAATCTAAGTTGACTTGTTTTCTTTCTTTCGTTTCCTATAAAGGAAGCACAAACTTGTGAATTATATTTCCCCCCTTAAATTCTTATGTAAAGAATTTTCAGAGGAAGCTGGCTTAATTTGGAGCTGGCTTTTAAATGCCCCTGTATAGAATGTTAACTTGTTAACTTTTGCCCTGTTACTGAGTCTAGTGTTTTTTTTTGTCAGTATCGTCTCTATTACACAGCATGAGGTTGGTATCTATGCAGATGGCTCTTTAACTAGATGTCTTTAATATCTGTAGGACCTTTAAAATCATATCACAAACACCGCATCTACATTAAATATCATGCATTTAATCTTTTGCATACCTGCTAGATTTAAGAGATTCCAACATAAGCAATTTCATATAATCATTCAAGGAGCTTTGAAATAAATTTAATCTGCCACTAAAAAAAATTGCTTCCCCTGCTTCCAAATTACAGATTTTGTTTATTGTGAACTTCTTCAATCATGAACTTCTCCCTCATATCTGCTGTTGAAACCCCCCGACAAAAAACGAGCAATCTCCTAATCAGGAATGAGGAAATCTCAGAGGAGCTACAGTAACTGCAGGCTTTTGTACTAATGAAATCTGTAAATTAATATCAAACTTCTTCATTTGACTCCAGGTTTAATCAGATGGCTTGCTGTAGCTCTCTTGCTTCTGTTTCAGAGATACATACTTTAATAATGTAACTGTGAGCTCTCTTTCAGATTCAAAAGAACTCTTGGTGATGTCCGAAAATTTAATACACAGAAGTTTCTTAATTTTCTAACTGTATGTAAACTTCACTTGCTTGTTAAAAAACTCAAATTCTGTATTGCATCTTTTTAAGAACCTAAGGGAAGTTAGTTGTCAATAAGTCACAAATAAGAAGGGAAACAACAGTTGATCAGCTGAAATGGTGCCATTTTGCCTGTTCATAAAACAAAAATAAAATATTCAAAAAGGGAAGAAATGAAGAATTGAGGGATTCTAATCCTCACTATAAAATATAGGATAGGCAGAGTTGCGCACACAGGAAAATGATAATATGTACAAACAGTAGGATTAAATATATTTGCATTTGTTTGGTTTATAAAATCATAAATTAAGAAAGTGGTTTGATCAGAAGCTTGTAGCAAATGTAGCCTTCCAGAGCTAAACTATGATAAGATATTTTTTCTTTTCCATATACCGTACTTTTGGTTTAATTTTATATGCCTTGGGTTCACACCTCATCTAGTTCTTGTATTTTTACATATGGCTTGAAATTGATCCATACTAAAACCCAGTTGGACTAGGCAGAGAGTCATAAGTTTTTTTAATTCACCACTCAAAGTTATATTAATGGCCTTTGCGCACTAATTTTATTCTTTTGAGGAAAGCTTCTTCACTTTGTACTTCATCCTGACTTATGAATGTGGGTGATGATTTCAAATTTAAAAAGATAACGTTCAACTGAGAGAGGTCAAATCATCTATTTCACAAAGCAGGACACTCTTTCACTGATATCTTTCCTCATGATCTGCTGTAACAGTTAACTACATGTCCATTCATTCTTAGTTTGAAATGTTTATCCTGATTATTTTGTCATTTTCTTAGACTAAAGAAAAGAAAAGATTCCATAGGGAAAGTGAATTTCTAAGGAAATGACTATACCCTACTGCTCTATTTGAATGATTATGTGAATTGTAATCTATTGTAACATTCTCCAATGAAAAAAATGCAGTATGAAAGATATGTGCATATTAGAAACAACAGAGCTTGCTGGTTATGAACAAGGATGGGTCATAGAAAAAAAAAAGGTTGCCAGAGATTTCTCACTTTGTGGACCTGGTGCTATTACAATCTTGGAACTATTTTAAACCACTAGGTTTTATTTTTGTTTTCTGGAATACTGTTTTAGGTTATTAATTTATACAATACTCATTTTTCAAGACCACACTATTTAACTCAACCTGTTTCAATGTTGGGATATTGCTGTTTAAATGTATTTGTAAATTTTTTTTTGACAACTGAATAAAAACATGGTAACAGAACAAGCACCAAAATAAATAAAACACTGAGATCCTTACATTTTGTGAGGCAAGTTTATGAGGCACAATATAAAGTGAAACAAAGTTCAATGCAACAAGACAAGCAGTGTGATCTTTTCTTCTGAAGCAATGTTTAATTTTAAGCAGTAGCCAAAAGGGCATTCCTGTAGTTCAAGTGGAACTGCCAAAACCAAGTATTACACTTAATATTTTTTAGTAGAAAAGAGAGAAGGCAGAAGCCATTAGCTATTAGATCTCTGTACCAAAACTGCTTTTTATACATTTGCCCTTTGTGTGTGTTGCCAGTAGTAAGCTTTTTCAAGGACTTAGCCCTGGAAACATTTTTGCTGCTGTTCATTTAAAGAGATTTTACTTCAGTATAGCATTATACCCAGATTGCTGCAGTTCTGCTACAGAGCTTTATGCTCATTACAGAAAATGCATTAACATCTAAGAGGTATCTCTAGGGATATGTTTTACACTCAACTTCACAAACACATACCTATTTAGAATGCATTTTAAAAACATGCAACAGATAAAAAATAAATGTCAGTTTTTGCTAGGCTAAGTAGCCAGTTCTTTTTTTATTGTGACTTTATGCAGTTTGCTCACGTATTCAGACTTTCTTTTCCTGTATAAATAATATCCAATAAATTAACAAGCATGCAGCAAGAGTTGATGGAGAGCTCATTGGTAAAGTGCAGGGGTGCCCAACTTTGATCCTGAAGAGCCACGGTGGCTACAGGTTTTCATTCTAACCACTAGTGACCAGTTTTTGCTAGTAATAAATTACATTTAATTGATTTTTTTATTTAAGACTCAAGACACTTCAAATCAGGGGTGAGCAGCCTCAGTGCTGGAAGGCCGCAGTGTAGTTGTTTCAGGTTTTTGTTCCAACTCAATTGCTTCATAAAAAGTAATTTATTGCCCACTAGCTGTCCCCCGCAGCTACGCCCACGTAGTAGTGAAACAGGACAAACTTTAAAAATCAATAAAAAAAATGTATTCTGGCAGAGCGGAAGGTAAGTACGCTCCAACGTCAAACATTGGCACTGTATCTGTGAAAAGTGAAAAGGCAAATGTCCTGAATAATCCCATTACTGGTTATTGTGATGGCTGTCTACAGGACATAGGTATTTGCCTGTCTTGCCAAAGGTCACCTGCTTTTTAGTTTGTTTAAACATTCATACAATACAATATTATGATAACAGAAATCCCTCCTTCCTTGGAAAATGTTTGTATCTACCTGGCATGAAAATTAAAATGTCTGGGGACATTGGTTTCTAATCAGCAATATGCGTGTTCCTTGATTGTCAGCAACAATACTTTTTGTTTAACCTGTGTTTCACTATTTGTCAAGCCCAGGAAATTGACATGTACCATTGTTTAATCCATTGTTATGTTGATCTAGGCAGAGAATGAAGTAGATATATACTTCTAGGCAGTGGGTGGTGTTCAGATGGCACAGAGTGAGGGATGGTCCACTGAAAACACTGCCAAGATCACTTGCTCAGAGCACAGGGGCTCACAGGCAGATGAGGGTACGTGGCTAGCAATACGTGAGCCACACAGATGGCAGCACCTGCCTACGCAATTTACGACAGATAAACCTTATGTTTAAAATATGGAAATGTGCTTCAGGTATTTAACCATATTTCACTAGCATTTGTTTTTATCTTCAGAATTATTTTTCGTAAACTTATTTCAAAGTACTTGAGCTACATTAAATGTATGTGTGATATATAAATAAATGTAGTTTTTTTTTCTACCTTCAACTCAGGGTGAGTCTTTGTGCAATGAGCTTTATTGTTAGTGTTATGGCTGTTAAACGATAATTAAGATTAGAATGTTTGATATTTAAAATATATCACCTGACAATATACTGATATATGTTGAATTGAACGTAAATTGCTACTAGACCGGAGTACTCAATTATGTTGTTGGACGTCTGCAGTGGCTGTAGGTTTTTGCTTTAAAAAGTTACATAAGTATAACCCTTTTATTTATTAATAAAGCTTTTTTGTAGGCTTAGATTTAGTTATCTTGCTTGTTGCAATTCAGAACTACTAATTGCTTATTTTAGTTTTAACAGCTTCATTAAGGTTTTACTTAATAAACGATATTTTTTAAGGATCAGATGTCATTTAGCAATCCATTATAGATGGGGTGGCTCCAAACATGGCTTGATTATTTTTGTTATTTGAAATATTTTTTTAAAGGTTATGATATTACAGGGGGTCCTCGGGTTACAACGTCTCGACATACAACGTTTCGAGTTTACAACGCTCACTCTCATAAAAACTTAAAAAAAATTGAGACATGAGAAGGAATAAAGGTAAGGATTTTTTTACACTCATTTTTTCTGTTACTACAGGACAGTGTACAGTACAGTATATTTATGTCCTTTTCCTTTTTCTGAGGCTTAGATTTTGTGTTTTTATGTTCTGGATTATGATCTTGCAAATGTGTTAAGATACGAGAGTGACTTAGGCTAGAGTGTGTTTCGACTTACACCAAAATTCGGGTTACATCACTGTTGTAGGAACGGAACTGTGTTGTAACCTGAGGACCCCCTGTACTCATTTTGTCTGAATTGCTTTTAAAATACCTCTTTGATTTGAACTCAGTAACCATGATGGAGTTTCAGGTAATGATAATTTTAGGGATGCACCGAATGTTCGGCAACCGAAATAAGTAAAAAGGCTGAATAAATTTTGCCGAACAATGATGTTTTTAATGACGCGATCAAATAGTAACCCGCGTAGAGTGAGAGGCGCGCGCTTTATGCAGCAAAAATGTCAGCAGTGTGGAAGCACTTTAAAGCGTCAGAGAAAGAGACAAAAACGGCCGTTTGCAGACACTGTTCTGCTGAATTGTCCAGAGGGGGTGCATCTGCAAAAACGTACAGCACTTCAAGTTTAATTTATCACTTAAAATCAAGACACCCCGAACATCATGCAGAGTACGAGAAAGACACGGCGGCGGCTACGGCAACAGCAGCAGCGAAAAGGAAAGTAGCTCCTCCCAGTCCTAGGACACCCACTCCATCTGTGGCTGACTTCTTAGAAAAGGCAAAAAAGTTTGCCAATGACAGTGCCAAAGCTAAAGGTATTACTAAAAGGATAATGGAATTCATCGCATTGGATGATCAATCATTCTCTGTTGTAGAGGATGTTGGATTTCGCAGGCTTATAGACCATATTGAGCCCCGTTACACCATGCCTAGTAGACGGCATTTCTCAGACGTGTGCTTACCTGAGATGTATAACGTCATTTCAACTCATGTCCATGAGTTCTTGGCTACAGATATTGCAGCCCTCAGCTTCACGACTGATATTTGGAGCTCGGATGTGAGCCCCATCAGTATGCTGAGTTTAACTGCGCAGTGGATCGACACAGATTTCAAGCTACAAAAGATTGTGCTTCACTCACAAGAGTTTAGAGGGTCCCATACAGCTGTAGCCATATCCGAGGCGTTCGCCAACATGTTTGACATTTGGCGTATCGACCGATCTAAAGTGCATGCGGTAGTCATTGACAAAGCAAGAAATATGGCTAAAGCCATGGAAGATAGTGATCTGAAAAGGCATACGGTGTATGGCACACACAATTCAACTGGCGGTCAACGAGGGATTGTTGAGTCAGCGCAGTATAGCAGATGTGATAGCGATAGGCAGGAAAATTGTTGGCCATTTTAAACATTCACCGCTTGCCTATGCGCGCCTACAATCTATCCAAGAACAGTTCGGAACGCCACAAAAACGTTTCCAACAAGATGTAAGCACAAGGTGGAACAGTACATATTATATGCTGGAAAGCCTTTTTGCGCAAAAGCGAGTCTTGGCTACATACATAGCAGATCATGACCTGCCCGCGACATTCACCGCATACCAGTGGGTGTTAATCGAGAACGTTCTCTCTCTTCTCGCCCCCTTTGAGCAGATAACAAAAGAGATAAGCTCATCTGATGCATCTGTGGCAGACGTCATACCTTTACTTGCAGCACTAAAGCATCTTTTAAACAAAGAGGCTGAAACAGACCACAGAGTTAAAACAACTAAAAGTGCGCTCTTGGAAGCTGTCAGCACACAATTTAGTCAGGCGGACTCAGAACCCCTGTACTGCATCGCGACTGTGCTTGATCCACGATATAAAGATCATTACTTGGATGTGGGGAAAAAGCTGCGCACACGAGAAATGATCCAGGCCGAGTTGGATTTGGGAAAGCCGCTAGGTGATGGAGACGGTCAGGTGATGCACAGTGCAGGAGATGAAAACAGCGCAGAGAGTAAACGGGCTCGTACTACAGATGAGCCGCGCACAGTCTCGCTGTCTGACATGTTCGATGAGATCCTCCAAGAGAATAACCCATTTGCAAGACAGAGGACAAGCTCAACCGCTCAACAGTTAGATGGTTATCTCTCAGAAGTCCCCATCCCCAGGAGCAATAACCCTCTCGAATTTTGGAGGACCAATCAAGGCCGCTTTCCCGACCTGGCGCATATGGCACGCAGGTAGGCTACTTCTATGGGAAATTAATTTAAGATTTATTTATATTTTGGATTATGGTAACACTTTATAAGTAGTTTCTATTTTTAACATTAACTAACAATGAAAAACCCTTATTAAAAGCATTTATTAATCTTAATGTTAACATTTACTAATACAGTATTAAAACTAAGTATCACATTTTTAATTTTTGAATTAAAAAGTATCAAAAGTGGTAGGCCTATTTGTTAAAATTGTTAATGCACTTATACTAACATGAACTAAATATTTTTTATTATCTTACATTAACGAAGATTAATAAATACCATAACAAATGTATTGCTCATTGTTAGTTAATGCAATAATGTTAACAAAAGGAAACATTGTAAAGTGTTACTACCTATATTTTATATTATGTATTTTGTGAAAATTTAACTATTTTCAGTGTAGTAAAATAGTAGGCCTACACTGGGTTTCAACCATTTCATTATCTTGAAGACATTGTTCGTTTTGAAATGAGCAACTGTCAGAAAACTGCAATAAAAATTTCAACTATTCTGCAGGTACTTGTCTGCTCCATGCACAAGCACCGACAGCGAGAGACTGTTTAGTGCTGCATCTCATGTCATCGATGAGAAGAGGAACCGACTTTCATGTGAGAAAGCAGAGAAGCTACTTTTCATAAAGAAGAACCTGCCACTTTTCCTGAAGAAGTAGGCTAAGTAGGCTTATGTCTAGGACAGTTATTCATTTGTTGTGGGTTCATCCACATTTTTTGCACTATTCAATGCACATTTGTTGTTGTAGACATACAGAGTTACATTATTTCAGCAGTCAGTTATAGGCCTAACATAGGCTATTCAAGAAGGGGGGCTTCAAAGATGGCCAAATAAAAATATTTTTTTATTTTACTAATTTATTTATTTTAAGTTATAGTGTGCTTTGTTTGTATAATATCTGCTGGAATGTTAAAAAAAAAATGTTCAGTGTTAAATAAATATTTTGAAATTGTATTTTTGTTATTTGATTTATTTCTCTGAAAAGCAAAACAAAATAGTAAAAAGCAAATTTTTACTATTTAATTATTGTAATGGTGAAAAAATTGGCAAAATAAATGGAAAAAAATGCGAAACACTGCGTTCGGTATTCGGCCTTCGGCCAAGCATTTCATTATTATTCGGCTTCGGCCAAGAATTTAATTTCGGTGCATCCCTAGTAGGCAGTATAAAGTGGTGTTTAGCATACTGGATTTGAAAAAACAAGGCTGATGGATCAATCAATGAATCCTTTTAAGTATCAATAACCATACTACCTGTGCTTCAGGAAAGGTCGTCCACCTGAAGCTAAGCATGTTCGGGTTCAGCCAGTACTTGGAAGGAAGACCATCTAGGAAAAAGCTTGGGCTGCTGCTGGAAGAGGTGTTGGTGAAGCCAGCAGAGAGCGCTTACCCTGTGGTCTGAATGTGGATCCCAATGCCCCAGTGCAGTGATGAGAACACTGAGCTGAAAAAATGGCGCTGTCCTTCAGATGAGATGTAAAGCTGAGATCCTGACTCTCTGTGCTCATTAAAGATCCCTAGGCATCTTTAGAAAAGAGTAGGATGTATCCCGATGTCCTGGCTAAATTGCCCATCATGGCCCTGTCCATTCTAGCCCTTAATGATGTCTTGTCTCTAATTGTCTGTCTCTCTCACCCTTGACTTGAGCATTCATAGTTTTCATCCTCTTTCTCTGCACGTTTAGCATTCGTTTGCTCAGAGTTTGATGCGCTTGCTGAGCAGCTCTTTTTTTCTCCATCCTAGTGGCCTGCTTCTTTTCTTCTTTCGTTGGCATCTTTTCACGTTAAAACTGATTAAGTCAGTGTTTGTGTTGCAATTACTTAGTACATTTTCCTTAATTTTTCACTTAAGCTGGCACTTAAGTCTTCAATCTGCCTCAAGAATGATTTAAGATATGCAGAGGTAGGGGAAGTGACGGAGAAGGTGGTAGGGATGAGAACGCCACCCGTACACATGCGACATATGGCCACCCTGGTGGCTGCTGCCGAGAGTTGATTCTACAATAAAATTAAATAAAAATAAAAAGAGGTATAACCTTGGAGGTCAATCATCACTCCGAAAGCGGATAGTAGACGTCACGTAGTATATTTGTACCGAATTTCAGGTAAATAGTTCAAATGGTTTGTGAGCTACAGGTTATTTAAAATACTGAACAGACAAACAGACAGCCACAGTACCGTATTATATAAGAAGACTAGCAGAATACCCGCGCTTCGCAGTGGAGAAGTAGTGTGTTAAAGAAGTTATGAAAAAGAAAAGGAAATATTTTAAAAATAACGTAACATGATTGTTAATGTAATTGTTTTGTTATTGATATGAGTGTTGTTGTCATCTCTCTCTCTCTCTCTCTCTCTCTCTCTCTCTATATATATATATA